>VXBL01009711.1:1212120-1241736 GCA_013400195.1 Aramus guarauna
AAAAAAAAAAAAAAAAAAAAAAAAAAATAGTCGTGTCATTAAATTAGGCAGGACTTCTCCTGCCACTATTTCCCAGCTGAACATATATGAAATCTCGTTGAGAACCATTTTCTTTTCTAACCTGAGAAAAAACACTTTCTGCCAATTCCTGCCACATATTAATTGTTCTTGGGGAATCTGCACTAAATCTGCAGAACAAAGTTGGGAAATTCATTACACTAAGTAACTGCTAGGATGAACACACTCGCATTAAAAACAGGATCATTCTAAAATTAGCTTGCATTTTACTGCCTCTTCCTTCGCTGGAAGAGCAAAGTAGCATCAGGACATCACTGCGAGTCGGGAACATTGTAGTTTTTCATTTAAATTAATCCCTGAGCAGTCCATCTCCTGCCAGTCAGGCTGGCAGCGCAGCCTCCAGGCCAACAGGAAAGGTAGAAAAAAAAAAAAAGAAGGAAATTTGCAGCACAAGAGCAGACTTACCTAATTGCTCTCGCCATTATTTATTCCCCTTTTTATTGCAATATGCCACGTGCCCTGCTTTAAGCGTGCCCATGGATTCTGCTCAAGGCAGAGATTTCAGACCGCAGCGGCGGGTGACACGCCAACGCAGCGCACTGCGGCGCGGGCACCCGAGCAGGCAAGGACGTGCCACCGCGCTGGGTTTCATCTCCCGTGGCCAGGCTGGAAACGTCTTCTCCTCTAAAGGTGGGGCATCCAACACTATTCGCATGAGTTTCGGGCAGAGGGGGCAATAGATGATAAAAATCAAGTCCTAAATTCTACCAGGGTTTGCACCAAACTCACCTCTCCCCGCGGAGGAGCGATCCCACGTGGGCAAACGGCTCGAGAGGACAATGGAGGGGGACGTAGGGAGAAGCAATTCTCATCCTACACCTCAGAGGAACGCCTGGACTTGAGAGGTCTGGACACGCGGGAGCGAGGTGTTTGAACTCCCCGCAGCACTTGAACTGCACGAAAATATTCGTACAGGTAATGCCGTCGTCACTTATTGAGATGCAGGAGACAGGAGCACTCGCTGCGAGCTCAGCAAGTGCCTGCTGCTACTTCAGCGTAACTGCCCGCTGCACAAAGCTATCCTTCGCTTCCGATTGATTTCTAAAATATGGATGAGAAGAATTTAAAGTTTAGCATTAGCCACAAAAATGGCCAGATAGCAGACATGGAAAATACGCCTGCTCTGGGCTCTTGCCTAAGTTTAACAGGCGATGAAATTTGGGAAGACAAATCCTCCTTTCTCAAGCTCTAGACCCTCCCTCATTGTGATATCAGATGAGCATCATCTTTTTTAAAAAGGTATTTTTTCTATATTTATGACAAAACATCTTCCAGTGCTCTACTGAAACAAGTTAAGCATGACATTATGCCTTACATTTGCACACGCTTTCTGTGCCCAACCGTAACAGAGATTAACATTTCAGAATAGAGTAACACGGACCGCTGTCTCCTGAGGCTGGAAGAAAGTACCAAACTGCCTCCTAAATTAAAAACTTGGAGATTTACACCTTCTCTCCCCTGCTGATTTCGTACCCGAGCAGGGAAAGGGCCTTCCCATTCCATGTGCAGAGTCTGGGTTTTCAGAATATAACTTATTATTAGTTCCAGCATGCACAAAGATACAAGTTTGTCTACTGGCAAAAAAAAAAAATCCAAGACTCATTGGGAGATCAGACAGTGATATTTAGATCTAATTAATAATAGACAGGAAAATAAGTTGGGGCAGGATTAGTCTAATTTGAATTTAGCCATCGGAGGTTGAGGAAGCCTTCCTCCGACTGCCGGAGAGGGAAGGGCACATCCCGGGGACACCTCCATCTCCCCGGGGTAAGGGCAGCCAGTTGAAACAAGGGTCTCTGCGAGGGGCAGAGATGCTTCTGGGACGCGTTAGAGCCCTTAAAAGGATGCGCTGCTGAGCTGCAATTTCACTTGTGTCACCGTCCAGCAGACATGTCCTTGTTGGATACGACAGGAATAACAGGCAGGGTGCTTGCTGCCCCGCGAGTGGTGGCACTGGTGGTCCCAGCCCACGGCCACCACCCAGGCACCCTGACCCACCGCCCCCGGGGAGGGTCATGAGACAACGATTTGTGTTTGATGACCTACTTCAGTCTGACAATTGATTTTAAAACCTTAAAAGCAATTCCTCAGCACAGATAGCATAGAACCCCAGACCAGACCAGTTTGGGTGGGCAGGGACCTCCCAGCCCCCCCAGTGCCACCCCTGCCATGGGCAGGGACACCCTCCACTAGCCCAGGTTGCCCAAAGCCCCATCCAACCTGGCCTTGAACACTGCCAGGGAGCCAGGGGCAGCCACAGCTTCTCTGGGCACCCTGGGCCAGGGCCTCAGCACCCTCCCAGGGAAGGATTTCTGCCTCACAGCCCATCTCCATCTCCCCTCCTGCAGCTTCAGGCCATTCCCCTTGGCCTGTCCCTCCCTGCCCTTGGCACCAGCCCCTCTCCAGCTTTCCTGGAGCCCCTTTAGGGGCTGCAAGGGGCTCTAAGGTCTCCCCGCAGCCTTCTCTTCTCCAGCCTGAACCACCCCAACTCTCTCAGCCTGTCTCCATAGCAGAGGTGCTCCAGCCCTCGGATCATCTCCGTGGCCTCCTAATATATAATACAATATATAATCTTCTGTATTGAGAAGGAAATGGCTGCCTAGACACACCCAAAAAAGAGATTCTTGTCAATTGGTTTTGCTTCCAATAAGCTTATTGTAACAATGACTGGGGAGAGGGAAGAATTTTCATTAGATCAGCTGAGAGACGGACCTGAGGTCGGCTCTGCGTGCTGGGAAGGCTTGCCTTTTTCCCTTCAACTAGACCAAAAAAGCTACCCTTCCTTACAGGCTTGTCTCTCACTTAGAGCCTTTGACCACGAGGGTTATGCTCACCTGGGCATCCCCGGGGTGGGCACAAGCGCCAGCACTTGCTGCATCACAACTTGCAATGAAGGGGCATGTACAAATTTTAAAACATACCAACAAATCAGAGGTAAAATAAAAAAACGTAATAGATTTCTAATGAGAAGCATTAAGAAAAGAAGTTTGTGTATGTATATATATATATATAAAAAGATTAGCCAAAGAAGATTTGAAAGATTACAGTGGCAAAAACTCAGCCAGCCAGAAGAGGGTCAGGAAACGTGCTGTCAATAAAAATGAATTTGTAAAATGCAGAAATAGGAACCCAGTAGTCCAACGTGATCAGATCTCAGACGAAATGAACCCAAAAGCAAAGAGGGTTTCAGAGTCAAGGAATTAGCGTGAGTGTGCATGTGTGTGGGCAAGCAAAGACGACGACATTTCTATGCAAACTCAGTTTAATTATGTTTTAAACATGTGCTTCTAGAACTCAGTGAAGTCTATTTTCAGCACAGCATGAAGTCTGCAGGAAAACAGACAGACTGCATTTAGAGGATACATAAATATGTTTATTCTTCTGAAGAGGTTTTGTGGGGGTGTGACATCTTGTGTGTGTTTCAGCAGTTATGTATGGCTGCAACAGATGAGCAAATTGTCAATTTTGTAAAGCATTAGCTAAATTAATGGATGTGTTAGCTTCATCATTATGGTAGAGTGTAGTATAGGGTCTGAAGGTTAAAAGACTTCAAACAAATTTAAACCCATCAGCTCCACAAACTACAGTAAGGAGTAACTAACACAGAGCACAACAAAGAGTAATTACTGGTGTTCCCTGAAAAGAACCCATTTAGGAACAAACATTTCCAACAAAGGGAAGAAATACCGACTAAGGCTGTGATATCCAGGGGACTTTCACAGACACGGCAAAACCAAGCGCAAAGGGGTTTGGATGCTTCCTGCAGCACAAAGGAGCTACGTAGACTCAGTTCTAAAGGTTTCACAACAGCAATAAGGAAGAGTAAAGCACAAAGGTTGAAAACTAAATTTAGCTACTATTTGTTTAATCAGAAGGTTAACGTTTTTCTCCTCGCAAGAGCCGATAACATTTCCAAGCATTAGTAAGGCTCCAATTGCTCTGCCGTACCTGTAAAGTATTTCTCTTGGCATTTACGGGCTGGCAGAAGCCGGCACCGATGGACTGGTGCAGCAGCAGCCGTGCGGCCAAAGCTGTGAGACGCAGGGTGCTCCCGAGAGGGACCGGCGAGGTGCCACGCAGGACACGACCGCCCCATCGCACTGAGGAACTGTGCGTATCCCCAATCTTCGCCCCATCAGGCAGGAACTCAGTTTTAACCAACAAAGACAAAGCCCAAGAGGTGATTGGGGTGAACTGACTGAAATCCTGCCCCTGAGTTCAAAGGCAGCAAGTCCTGCTGCCAGATCTTACCACTAGTTCTGCTGCTCCAGAGCTGGGCTTCATTTGTTATTTATCTGATTTTCTTATAAACGTGCAACCGGCTGTAGGTGATGCTGCTCTAGCAGGGTGTTGGACTAGATGATCTCCAGAGGTCCCTTCCAACCCCCCACCAGTCTGTAACCCTTCATACATTTACATCACTCCAACATAAGGAAGACCAAGCACCATGGACTAAGCATATATTCCAGAACACGAGCACAGAACCACCCAATAAATGCATACCCTGACGAATCTGCAAACAGTTTCTGTAACTTGCTGACAAGCTACTTGAGTCACCTCCTGAAGAGATCCTGCCGTCATGGGAGATGACTTTCATCCACAAGTGCAACGCTTCTGAAAGCTTCTTAGAGTTTCCTCCTCCAAGATTTTCTCCCGCTTCCCTTGACAGAGGGCTTTGAAGTGTGATGCGTCTGTGTAAAGAACGATCTCTGGTGCTTGGACTGCTGTTGAACAACAGGGATTACAGCCAGAGAAGTCCTATAGTCGTACCTGGGAAGCCAGGTGACAGTGTCACAAGCCAGCGGGCCTGGGAATAGCATCAAAGGATGTAAGTGTGTCAGCTTACCTCATTTGCACACCTACAGCTGCGCTGATCCCAGGTACTTTCAGACAGTTGGAAAGACTAAAGCTCCTGCCTTCACAGACGTTGATCAGCATGCTGTAGTTGTACTGGTGATGCCCGCTGAAAGTCTTCCTTTCCATTCCCACCATTCCACCCACAAGTTTAACTTCAATCACAGGAGTTTCAACTTTTCCTATAAGCCCACCAAAAGAAATCTGAAGTTTCACCCTCAAATGCATACCAAGCATTGAGCTTGCTGGGAGCAGACAGGATGGGATAGTACCAGACCTGCACCCACTCTGCATCCTTCTAACCTAGAATTTCTGCCGTAACGGCAGGGACTTCACGTAATCCAGCCTGTACATCAATGCCACCCTTAATTACGGAAAGATCACAGCAAAAGGCATTTTTAATAATAAGTGTGTGTACAGGTATTTGCGAGCTAAAATTAAGACTTACAAATTAAACTGATGGCAGCATTTATCTACTTAGACTGTTTCGAGAAGTTGTTTTAACTGTACCCTGTGTGATAATTAGGAAGGTTTCTTCCTTCTTTTTGCACATTTATGGTATAACAATTCTGACTATAAAAGCAGCAGGAATCTGAAAATACAGAGCTGGGAGCTCCAAACTGTCACCAAATGCCTGATACTTTCTTTTGTTGTAGGTCTCTTTGGTATAATAATTTACATTAGCAATTACACTTTCATTCTGGCAGCAGGTTTTAATTATACCTTACCATGTTAGCAAAGAAACAGACTTAAATCCTACTCTTAAAAAAAGCCAGCGATTTTAGTTTATTTTAGAAATGGTCATCTCTTCATTGTTTACAAAAAGCACCTGAAATTCTCCAGGAAGAGAAGTCCTAACCTCTCTGAAGCTTATTACTTTCTCATCATACCATTTTCCCATTTAGTTGGCCTATAAAGCATTTTATCATGATTTTCCTCCTCCTTTTCCATTTTTCTTCTGATGTCAGAAGAGCCTGGGAGCCGCAGAGAATTACGAATGGTGCAGTGGAGGGAAAAACGGGTGCGTGAACGGGGCAGAGCCCATGCGGTGCGGGGAGCGGTCTTCCTTCCGATGGAGCCCCGTGCTTGGTGTCGGGCACCGCTCTGCAGACACCTATGTGCGAGAAGGTGCAGGAGGAGAGCAAGGAGAACTGCCAGAGGTATGAAATAGCCATGCAAGACCAGAGGAATGTGATTGTCCAGCCCAAAGACAACAAGACTTGGTCTTCAAATCGCCACAGGAGCGTTGTGGGTGGCAAAGGCACAGCGGTTATCATAGAATCATTTTGGTTGGAAAAGGCCTTTCAGATCATCAAGTCCAACCAGCACTGCCAAGTCAAACCACTAAACCATGTCCTCCTATCCAGGCTCAACAAGAGAGCCATCGGGCATCTTCTTTTTGCAGCAGGGAAGACATGGTCTAAACAATACCAAAAAACCCTCAAGCCTTTTTAACTGGAGGGTGACACGTTGCTGGAATCGGTTGCTGCCATTGCTCATCCCAAGCCACGGAAGAAACACCGAGATGAGACCCGGTCCCTGCCCCGGCTCAGGACAAGCCCGAGCAGGGCCGGCAGCCCGGCTCCCCCCGCCATCCTCGCCCGAAATCCCTCCCGGCCACCCCCGCTGCCTGTCAGCCCAGAAGGCTTCTTTCGGGTGGATTCGAGAGTGAATCGAACTAGTTGTTGCTCTGAAAAGTCAAAAAGCAAGCGGGTTACCCCGTCTGGGGTTCTACGTGTCTGCCCAGACATACAGAAAAGAAACCTTCAAACGACAGCTGGAGATAAACGAACAGCAGTTTTAGTGAACCTACAAAGTTCATTTACAAAATACCCAATATTTAAGGTTTTATAAGATTCGTTTTCTACACTCCTAACTGAAAGAATACACATTCCCCACACTTACTGAATGAGTAATTTTAGTACATTTTAATGACTATTTTATGTTTTAACACTCCTTGTACCGCAGACTAGCATTAACAAACAAACGCCAAGGCCAGTTTAGTTTAGCAGTTAAATTTGAAATCTACTTGCGGGCAAGCAGTTCTTTCCTCCGAGACTTACTCCATCATCACGCCATAGCATTTAACTCAAGATAAACAGCATTTACTATTGTAGCATCTGCCTTGCTGAATTTGTGGTTCATGGCTCTGAGGTTGTTGGGGTGGGTTTTTTTTTTTCTCTTTCTCTTTTTTAAGTACACTCTCAGAATGTCAGAACAACTTCTGTATCTGCAGAAAGTCACAAACATTCCCAAAAGAAAATTATTTCAAGCATAACCATTTAATTAAAGATGGCATAACCAGCAGTTAAAAGACAATTTAAGAAATCCCCACTGTAGAGATAGCATAATGCTTTCCTTTAGTATCTTCAAAACTGCAGCAAGTAATGTATAAGAAAAACTACGTGTGTTTTCTGTAAGAAAAAAAAAAATATCTACAGGTAGACTCAAGCTTCCCAGCAACTGTCAACACACAATAAAAAAAAAATAATCCAACCACCCAAACCAAAGCAAAAGAAAATGATATCCAAAAAACAACTCGACGACACCTATTCCCTGCTTTCATTTTTGCAGACATATTAATGCCTCCCACATTCTGCGGGCTGCCTTCTCCTCCCCCTCAGTACGGCGCATAAGGAAGATGAATTGTCCCAGCTCAGCATCCGTAACAGAGCAACCTAATTACTCATTCTTAAAACAAGAGAACGAAGGGATTCTTGAAGTATAGCAAATATTATATACAAATATAAATGCTTTTTACACAGTATATATTTCAATTTCATTGTCTTGTCATGTCATGTAATAAGGATTAAAGTACCTAATGCTCAGGACTGTACAGATACCTAAATAATGAATACCATCAGATACAGTAACCTTGAGGAAATTAAATTAAATGCTTGAATGAAACCTTTATCAGCGATACAGATCTTTAACCTTCAAAAACAGAAACAGACCTTTGAGGAGTGAAAACAACAAGAAGCCAACGAAGGCCTCCTCCTACCCCATTTTTGCTCAGCGTAGCTATTTGTTCTCGGTCAAGGACACAACCCAACGCCTCACCCTGGAGCACCCCAAGGCACAAACATCAGTCCGGAGAGCACAGCCCATCCCACTGACCCATCCTGCCCGGAACAGGCGGTGCTCAGCCGGGAACAACCGCTGCTAACAGCAAAACAGGCCACACAACACCCGCCAGCCCTTTGCCTCAGGCAGAATTAAAAAGCAACTCAAGGCTGCCCGCACGCCCCTACCAACCACCAGATCTGCCCGTAGCGGAGTCGTGGCACGTTCAACTCGGAATTATGACTTCCACTGAGTGGCAAGATGAGGCAAATTGACATTTTATGAAGTTTAAAATAGGATAATTTAACACAGTTAAAATTTAAGACTAACAAAAGTGGAACCAACTGCTGAACCTGCCAGCACTAAGTCCCAATACACCGTATTTAAACTTATGATTTCCGCCGGAGTAGCAAATAAGGGAGATTGCTGCTATATAAAGTCTAAAACGAGAACTTAACATGGTTAAATTATTCCTAAACCATGAAAGACTGACAAGTTTTTATTACAAAGAGCTCTTATCACTTAATGGAGAAAGTCTTTTACGATTAAAGTTTTATTTGGTTTTCAGATATCAACATTAAAAAAGAACATTGTTCTTGTAATTCAACACATTCTGGAGAGCAGAATTATCTCAGTGCAAGAGCCTATGATACTTACGGCTGAATTCACTAGAATAATTATGCAGGATGTCGTATTACAGCGGTCTACATGGTTTTGGTTACTTTTTTTAGGGGGTGGCTGGTGGGGGTTTTGGCGGCTTATTTAAGTGTTGCTCATCACAGTCCTCATGCGCTTCCATCGACCTCAGTGGAGCCCAGACAGAATCCAACCTCCTGCGGGCTCCACAATACAAACTTGGACTAAACAGTCTCACCAGTTTTGCCGAGGTCCTGCAATGTAAAGTATAAAGATCTGAAGAGCCGCCCACTGTAAGTAAATGGCGTTAATTTATTTCATTACTATCTTTAAGCACTCCTTGCTCTTCATAAATATTCTCAATATTTTGTCCTCATAAATTCCTTCATTTCCCTCATCTACCTGACAGCCCGCACATACATAGACCCGGAGTAAGACCTGACCTACTTGGGGACAGCTTTAAAAGACGCTTCTCAGCAAGCGAAGAGAAGCTCTTGGCTCCTCAGGGAGCCCCTGGGGACAGTGCTCCCCAGTACGTGGGGACCGTGCTCCTGCCCGAGCTGCCTCCTCCTGCCTCAACGCGCTGACCGACAAACTGCCACCCAACCAGACGCTCTCGCACCGTGACTACGGGCGAGCAGAGGTCACCCGTTTCATGCCAGGCATCACTTCCTACGCTGATTAGATGAGTTGAATCAACAGAGTAAAAGCACGATAAAAAACCCAGTAGACAATATGAGCAAAGCAGTATCTATGTATATATCTAACACTTAACGTGGTGTCCCACACACAGGAGGATCATGGTATCCCAGCTAATTCCACTTTGTCCCACGTGGGATTCTGGAATTTAAAGGATCAACCCATGAAGAACTCCCTGCATGGTGACAGCACAATACTCCTAAATGGTGCATCTCACAGGTTTCACAGTAAGTATTCTATGGAATAAGACTACATTTGCCATTTCCTATAGGAAAATCTAAACAAGCTAGAATCACCATACAAAAGTGATTTATTTTGCCTAAAACTGGGAAGGGGCGGGGGGAATAATCAAGTTTTATCATTAAGCTCAAAGCACTGACCTAGTAACAGCTCTTTGAAAGCAAGCCTCAGTACAGTTTTATACACACTCTCTGAAAAACATCCAACATAGTTGTTATAGCAAGAGTCCAAAGAGAAGTTCTCTGCACAGACCTCTCATGGCAACGGCAAACATTTGTAAACAATAACTTCTAATTAGTTATGAAAAAAATGAGAACTCAACGCAGGTTTTCAACCATTTAATCACTGCCCAATGCCAGAACGTGTTAGAAATCCAGTTTGAACAAAAGAAAACAGATGCTAAGCATAAATGTGACTTCACATTTCTGAAAGCAGAATGCTCCTTTACAAAATAAGACACACACCTTTTAACTACACACAAGTCTTTCATACCTTAAGACATTCTATAGCACACTACAGTGAACATATCCTTCAGAATCCTGTATCCAAATTTGTTGCTGACCATCACAGTTTCACCACATAATTTGACAAGCTACTGTTTAAATTAATATAAAATAACATTTTCCAGATTTTTTCTTTCTTATCTTACAGTCAAGCTACAAGTAGGCATTCTGCATATAAAAATATTCTCCAGAGGATTAGACTTAAAATTATCTAACATTTAAGAGCAAGCTGTGCAAACCACAGAAAAGGAAATTACTGAAAAGCCAAGCCAAATGTTTCCAGGAATAATTCCACCCGTTTCAGGCAGCACATGGACAGCTTTCTGCAAGTTCCTGCCTCTCGCGGAAAGGAGGTGTCGAACACCCAGCATACTCCGATGAGAAACTGCACAGGGCACACTAATTCCATTAACGCAGTTCTAGCTTGATGCGTACAGAAATTGAAAGCGCTAGTATTGATTGACAAGAGCTTATTAAAAAGGGGAAAGTTGTGAATTAGACATCAGCTTTATACGTATTCCCACAAGCCTACGTACAAAGCTTTAACTATAATTGGATTCTATTTCTTAATTTGTACCTTTACGACCGCCAGACTGACCTACCAAATTTATACGGAACTCCTCTTGCAAGGGTGCTTCACCGGTCCAATTCTGGCACACCTTAATGTGAATACTACCTTCTCTTGATGAAAGGCAGACCTTGCTGCACTACTGTCTCTCTCTGTGGTGAGGATTAGCACAAGGACTAACAGAGGAACAAGGAACAGAAGACTCGTTGCACACGTTGACATGCACACAAGTGTGTACAAAGCTCCTCTCTAGAGAGCGACTCTGCCAGGGGCTCACGCACGCCTTCAGCTTTCACTGACTCTGCCAAAATACTCCCACTTCCAAAGCACTAAAGCACTACTACCGTTTTTGGGTGAGGATTTTTTGTTTGTTTGTTTTGTTTTGTTTTTTTGCACATAGATCAGCTGGGGAGCGTGCAATTCCTGGCGACTGGAGGGAGGACAGGGCTGTTTCTGTCCCAGGCAGTGCCAGGCGCCCTGCGAGAGGCTTCGGTCCTGCCACCGCGACCCAAACAGGCTCTGTGCAGCCCGGAACCGGCAGTGCCTCCGGCACGGAGCGAGCGCTGGAACTGCACGGGGTCAGGTCAGAACACAGCCTGCTGCAACAAGGTAAACTCAATCTCACATAAAGGAACTCGTAAAAAGGGAAGAGAAAGAAAGAAAGCAAGCATTGGGCAGATACGCTCGGCATTATAGGGCAGGAAATTGAGCGCTTCAGAAGTTAAATGCTTCCAGTGTACTTCCAACATTCATAGAGCCCCAACAATAAACTCATACAATGCAAAAAGGTGAATTTCCACATTAAAAAATTACAGGAGTATATCATGCTTTAATTAAACTCAGCCAATATTTATAGTGAAAAGAAGTTCCAGATAAGACAGAGACCAATGTGCAAGGTCTAGTGACGGACAGCAGCTCATCAGCCTGCTCGCCCCAATCCCCTTGGGTTAAAAAGGAAGAGTATAAACCTGCCCAGTGGTGGGACGCTACTGAAAGCGGCGTGCAACATACTGCTAAAGCACTCTAACTTTTTAAAAGGAGAAAAAAAAAAATCCACACGCATAACAGAAAACGTGCAAAGGTACTTTAATTATGAACTGGGGGTTTTTTGAGCATTTGCATTAAGAGTTCTATGTGAGTGTATATGAATCAATGAAATCCAAAATACCTTTCCGTACACTTGCAGATAGTTTGTCCAAACTGTTTAAGAATTAATTAACTGCTCTTTTATACCTTTGATTTTGCTGTTTAGCCTCAGAAAAGCTTTTAGCTGTTTAGACTAGAACTCAGTGTGGAAGTGCCAAAAGCCACACCACTTTGATGCAGGAATTCCTTCCACGCAGAGTTGTACCCGTGCCAGACCACTTAGCCGAGAAATGCCTCCTAGTTCCCCTCTCATTGAACGCCCTGGTAGCCAAATACTCACGGCAAATGACACCCTTCTGCCACCAGCCGTGGGCACGTCGGAAAGGGCACGAAGCACCAGATGATGTTATTAATCTCACCCATACGACCCTATTCTTCTGCATGGCAACTCCACGGTAAGAACCTGGTCCGGTTTGTTTGTTTGAATACAGAGTAGAAGCCCAAGGACAGGATGACACTGGCATGAATTTCACTCTGATTCTTCGGTCTTTATTATGCAAATGAACCCTGACTTTAGCTTGTCAGCTTTGGCAATCAAGGCCCTGGAGAGCGTCTGTAGCTAAAAACTTTCATTACAGCATACACAAATACTCCGCGTGACATCTACTAAAAAAAGGCCCAAAGGATGGCATCCAGATATATAAACAACCATGGCTTTACAATAGATAGAATAACTTCTAATTATTCTTCAAATTCCATACTGCACTAATACTGAAAAACACAATTTTAAAGTATTTCTTAGTGACAAAACCAATTACTATTTATTTCAAAAGTTCTCCCAAAATTCCCTATCATCCTTTTTCAGGAAAAAAAAAAAAAAAACAGACCAACAGTCATAAAAGTGCTGGCTTAAAGCTAGCAGGAACCCCATTTCTCTTCCTTTGCAAAACAGAAGAGTTGCAGCGTACGAGAACCTCACTTGCTGTATTGCTCATCCTGTACATCTTCACGGGAATTCTGATTTCTCTGGTGTTTTGCTGTATTTGTTGTAAAACCTGTACAGAATTCTTTCAAGGTGAAAAACTACTCTGCTGCGCTCAAGTTTCAAACGCGAAGGAAGAGATTCAAACATATGTGTAATTAGTTGAATAATTTAAAGATTATTTAAAATTGGATCAAGAAGGGCTGAGGGCAGCCTGAGGGTCACGGTTTTAAGGCTCAATCCCTGCAAACAGACTTGCCAATCCTGACGCTGTTCGTAGAGCGTTCCTGAAATCACTGGACCTTCATTCACAGTCTGGAAGTATGGTGACAATAACCAGAGAGGAGTCATTATTTTTAGATAATATCCATTCTATAAGCTTCTGATGATAGAAGGACATGAGGTTTTCATGAATCCTTCTCAGTTTGCATCAAACTATTTTCTCCTGAGGTATTGATTGTCAATAAATTTTGCAAGCAAGTAGGTCTAAATGGTGACAGATACCTTGCAAAAAGAAAAGGTAGTGCCTGAGTGGAATTTCCAGCAACCTTACGATTCATCTGTTGGACATAAGTAAAACAGAAAACCTAAAAACCTCCAGACCAGCTGGAAAGCACATTCTGCCATTGCCAAAGGAAAGCAGATTTCCAGAATTTGGGGTTTCTGTTAATCCTTGTAAGAATGACTTGAAGTTTCTCAACACAGTCAGAAACCCGGCTTCTTTCTGCTGCCTTGCGATACAAACAATTTACAAATCTTGCTATCAGAATAACGGAGAGAACTGTTAGTTATAACAGAAAACCAAACCACTCCTATACCTTGCATGCATATACACCACGTAAGCACCAGCATCCCCGGCCGCTCGTCATTTGAAGCCGGCTGTCTCTCAAATAAAAATTGCTAAGTGCAAAGTATCTATTTCTAGAAGCGATGATACATTTTCCTGCTTATTTTGCATATTCAACCAGCAGTAATATTGTTTCCCTTCAAGTATTTTCAATTTTTTACAGGTTCCTGGGTTTGTATTTAAAATTTTGTATTAAACCTACACAATTAAAACCACTACTATTTATCTATCTATCAGGGAAAGCAAATTGTCACCATTTGCATGAAAACTATTTTTCCCTTGTACTATTAGACATAAAAATTTAAGCTGTTACTAGAGAAATGCATACATTTATCACATACACGCAGCCCCAACCAGCAAGACATGTCTATGCCTATACTTCATTCGTGACCTCGCCTTGACAAACACCCCGGTGCCAAGATGAAGCAATGAAACAAAACCAGGAAGAGTTTACCTGGGAAATGGAAGACGGGTGAAATAAGTGTAACGGGATACCAGAGGGTACAGCCTGCTGGGCTCCTGCCACCTGGGAAACTCCAGAGGCTTACGAGGACAGCTGGGAAGTACCTGGACACCAGGGAGAATATTGTCGACGTGACACAGCGTGGAATATTCAGGAGAAAAAGCCAAAATAAACAAGCTAAAAAGACCCCACGGTTTACACACTTCTCACTTAAAAGGTGAAGTGTCACGTAAAATTAACAATATTTTATTCATCTTTTTCACACCAACAATTTACTTCCAGAACATCAACCAAAACGCTCTAAAGAATCACGAGAAAAGCCTTGCTGTATCAGCAAAGGAGAACACAACGCATTGCAACAGAGACTGCAGGGGACTGACAACGCCGGGTCTCTCGACAGCTCTCAAGGGCGGTTCTACCGGACACGACGCTGGAGTTGGCCAACTCCTGGCAGCAAGGGAGGACCGCAGCTCAATTACGTCACTACCACGTCATTTTTCTGTCAGCTACAACAGATAGAAAGCACTTCTGACATCTTCCAGTATCTCTGTGTTTACTGTCAACGAGGTAAGAGCGCAGTTTTCAGTATCCACCGAACAATCCCACTAGGTATTTGCACACCGAAACTCAAATCACGATTCAGCTCAGAAGACTGGACGCGGTTCAGATATTACAGCAGGACTTTGTGGTATACAAAAACGCTGAGATACATTTTCATACTGCAAACCTGAGGTTTTTAGTTGCATCTACTTATTAGAACAAGCGCAGCACGCTTCCCACCTGGAAGTAAGTCACAACGTCTTCCTCAAGAGCGTCTCTGAGATATTCACGTGGGTTTCTAACACAAGCCTGGTTAGCTAGATAAATGCTGACGATAAGGAAGATATTAGGAATGTCAGTGAAGTATAATAAAAGTAACATTGTTCATTCCTTCCAACCTTTGATTGACAGATTTTCCTATTATTTGGAAAGGTATCATAGATTTTACTTCATTTTAACCACACAACTACTAACAATATTTCAAAACACCACGTACATAAACAATGACATTTTTTTCCCCTTGCCAAATTTTTGGGGAGGTTGTTACACTAAGTTCTTAAGCAGTATAAAAGCAATGGAAAAAAAAAAACATAAAGCTTTCTGCTGGAACAGAACCTCTCATGGGGTGGGAGAGAAGGGAGGATGAGGGAGAGGGCAGGACCTCCACCAGACTTTTGGCTGAGCAACTTCTATAGCTTAAGCACGCAAGCATATGGCTGTGACGTACCGTGTACAGTGTATGATACATAAACATACTCAGGATACAGACACACTCTACAAGTTCCCTACTACATCATTGTTCAGATTTTTTCATTAAGTATTTGACATCTGTTGGGATGACCACGCACGGTTTCCACAAACCACCCCACGTTTCGGTCAGGGGGTGTTGGCCTGCTAGGGTTTGTGGTTTGGGTTTTTAAACTGGATCCCCTGAGGAGTCGTCCTTGTATTTCTCCGTGCCAGAAGCGGGAGCTGTTTCCTGGTTATGGCGCTGAGAACCTCGTTCTTCTAATACTGCCGGCCTTTCCTACAAGCAGTACGGATGGGAAGCATAGGTGGGAGAGCAGAAGTGACTGAGATACACTTGCTGGGTTTTGAGGAATTTTCTTCCCCCTTCTTCATAGGGAAGAGGTGATTTAGTATCTGCCAACATTTTCGCTTGCTTCACGCAATGCCCACAGGCTCAGAGAGAGACCGTGCACATCGCATTCAGCGCACAACGAGCAGTGTAACAGAAACACATTTCAGAGACACGAATCATAGCTTCAGAGACCCTTATTTACCGAGACCCGTTCCCCAGCAGAGCCCTTCATTCTGCCAGGACAGCTCGGCAGTCATTCTGCTGGTGTCCAGTATTTAAAATGCCTCCCACTAAAGTTAGCGGGAAGTCATGGAGGGACAGAGCCACAGTAAGAAATACCTGCCGTTGTGCTCGGACAGGAATCCACAGCGCGCTGGAAAACATGACGTTCGCTGGCCGGAGCTCGGATGTTCGGTGAGCACCACATCTCCCAGTAAGGCAGCTCCTGGTTATTTTATTTATTTATTTAAGTTTGCAATCCGAAAAAGATGTTTGCTAGTTTTTCCTCTAAGCTTCAGAAATGTTTATTTTCTTGAACTGTGCGATAAAGATCTGTAAGTGAATTTAATGTGTTGTCACAATATCCACATCAGCACTTTCAGTTTGATTTGTCAACAAATTTGTGACAAGATTTCAGCGCAATGTACATACTCATCCATCCATCTATTAAACTTCATGGTATGCTATTAAAAGTATTTGCTACCATTGTTATTGCAGAGAGTCCAATGAATACAGTAATATGACAGATAAACACGTTACTATGGAAACAACCAAAATGAATGCCTTATTTTCTAAACTTGGCCATAACCCCAAACTTCTATTACAGCCTCCAAATCTTTAATTCACTTGCTTTATATCATCATAACGCAGAGCTTTTCTTTTTTTAAAAAATTACATAATACATTACAGGATTTGGATAAGCAAACCTTCCTCTGCTACCGAGTTTCCTTCAAAATAGCATTTTAATAATTTCTACTGATTTTATGACAAATCCTTTTTGTAGCACTTGAGACTACAGTTAACAACACAGAACAAAAATCTGCATAAAAGCATTAGACATGAAAATAATATTAAAGATTTGTCACCACTTCATGACTATCTCAGACACACACTGACATTACCAAGCTGTGTTAAAAGCATTATTCACGTTGCAAAGACAAGCCCTCAAAACTACAATTCATCTCATTACTCATATACACTTATTTTAATTAATCACACTTTCTTTACAATTACTGTTTCGATCACAGCACATGCTCCCCATTTTATTCTTCAGAGAGCAATATTTCACTTCCCCCAAGCTCACTACATATTTTACTCTTAATCTGGACAGAAAGCTGCCAACAGCAACTGCCTTCAACGACAGCTTTCCACACAGAGAACACAAAATTTAACTAACACCTTTGAATTTAAAATGAAAGATTAGAGGGCTTTTCTCTGCAGTAAATTCCTTTTCCATTTCAAATTCCTTAACCGTGAACAAAGGAGAAAAAACAGCCGAACAAACGCACAAACCCCCCTTTGACTGCAGGACGCGTTCTTCCAACGAGATGCCTCGGGAGGCACGAGCATCCCCCCTCTCCCAGCCGCTGCACAGGCACAACAAACCAAACACCCTCGGGGTGCGGCGGAAATTCGGGGGGCAATACAATTCCCTAACAGCATCTGAGACGCTGGATGGAAAGCCACACCATCCAGGACAGAGGTGGTCCTGTGGGCACTCAGAATTACCCTAACTAGCAGGAACTGAAAAATAAAAGCTTTCTGGTCAGATGCCAGGCTGTCAGATTGCCCCGGCTGAGACAGGGTCTGTAGTGTTTTCACCGCACAGCGGGAGCTAACAAGGGGGGCACGGGACGGGGATCCCGAACCCCCCGCGTGGCTCTGCAGACACCCGCTTTTTTCCCCCCCAAAAAAAAAGTGTTGGCCTTGCAATGTTTAGGCCACATTATTAGGCACGTTATGACATCCTTGGGGGCAGCTGGCTGTCTTATGTGTGTAGGCAAACATCTACAGCTTCACCAATACACCCCATTTGTGGATTTGTTTCAAGAGGTAAAACCCTTCCCAGCTTTTTAGGATTACACACCGGATTTTTGTCCAAAAGCACTTCATTTGTGCATTCAGAGAACAAGACCCCCAGAGTTACTAAGAATGGATTTACTGCTTCTGTTGTCTTACAGCAATTCCGTGATGGTAAAGAGAAAGCTCAAGACATTTTTTAAATAAAAGCACCATGGCTTCAGCTTTTACATACCGTACCTTCTTCATGAGATCTCCTTTAATCTCACAGCTTGGAATTTAAGTATGATGTAAATATTTCCTTCACTGTGAGCTCACTGTGCTGAATAAACTCACTTTGTGCATAAAAAAAGTCTTCTGCTTTTAATAAAAACAAGACTGTTTCCTCAAGCAGACCTGAAAGCATCCCGTCCTCCCAGTCACGAGCATTATACGTTTCAGAAGACCCATCTGCTAGGAATATTAGCCCGAGCGTGGTGAGTTCACACCATGGTTAGTTCACGTCATTTCGCCCATCCAACCCACATACCCTGAAACAAGCACACCTCGAGAACCAGCTTTTCCGAAAACAGACTCGTCCTTGAGAAAGAGCTGAAACAAAGGTGTCACTGAGCCCAGCACCGAACGGGACCAAACGGTACGGTCCTTGCCAGGCGGAAACACACGCTGCACCGACACGGCGCAGAAGAGACGCAACGCCTGACCCACCACGCGCGATCTTCTCCCGTGCGATGCTGAATCCAGGACCGGCTCAGGCTGCAGCAAGGGCCCTTGGAGAGGCGATCCAAACATCGGGAATGCTCGCATGCTTCAGAAACGGAGCGAGGGCTGCACGGTGCCTGCCACGGGTTTATGCGGTGCTGCGCTCCTGAAGCCTCAGGCACACACCCTGCAGGGTAAGCCTGACGGGGGGGTGGCCTTTGGGCTTCTTTTGGACTTGCCAACTTGTTCCTTCCCTTCAAGGCCCTGCCTAAGCAGACTGCTGCCTGGCGCACCTTGGCTCTCAATGCTTTAGATACACAAGTCAGCTTTGGCTCCTGCTTTTGCGGGACGGGCCACAGAGCCAGGAAGGAAGAAGAGAGGACCCCCCCCTCCCTCCCCAGACTGCTCTCTCCTATCAGGACCACTGCTAAGTGCTGCCCTGTCCCCTTTTCCACTACACAAGATGCATTTTGTTTCCATCTGGGGAGAAGTTAGACCCAGCTTCTACTTCATGTGATGCTGTTCCTAAAACCTATACCTCTCTAGCTCTCTGAAATGGTTTAGGCATGGTCAGACCTACTTTAAACCTCCTGAAATTCAAAGCAAAACCCGAGCCTCCAGGGAAATCTCAAGACAGAAGGAGCCTCGGGGAGCAGGAAGGGACTGCAGTCCTCTTCCCACCAAGAGCCTGTTTGATGCACGTCCTGGGAACTCGCTCCTCTGTCCTGCCAAAGGTTGCCCAAACAACCCTGCATTGGGCACCCCGAGGTACGCCCAGACACCCACGGCAGTGTCAGGAGGAGGAGCGGTGGCACAGCTCACCCCGCCGGCTGCGCGCCCTACGCGGAGGAGGCAGAACGGCTGATCCACGGATGGAGACGTTCACAGTCCCACACGTGCCGTGGACACGCAGACGGCTGAAAGGCTGCCCAACATAAATTTCCTTCCAAAGTAGGAAAGGAGTTGAAGAAATAAGTGTTGTTTCTTTCAATAGCTGCACAAAAATAGATGCAAGTAAAGATGACTTGACTGAAAGCCAGCTCGGGGTTGACTAGGATAACACTTGCAAGTTGTTAAGCAATGCCACTAACCCAGCTCGGTGACAGCTCATTTTGCTAGCGCGCAGCTTTAGTGCTCGTCACTGGCACACTTAAAGATGTACAGCGAGACATCAGAGGGGCAGTTCTGACAGCTGCGTTCCTCTCTGGACCGTCACCGCTCACAATCCAACATCTCCTGTGAAGCTGGCTTTACAAAACACGTGGAATGCAACAATTATGACTGAAAAAAACCTCTAAACACACCAGTCTACAGAAGCCGACTCTTTCCTCTCTAATTAATGATGAGGGTGATGGACCAAGTGACTCCAAATACTGCATTACCATGTGCCATTTAAATTTCTATTAGTATATTGATTCTTGTTGTGTCTTTTTTTAATATGCTTGTGGAAATACTGTAATTATGTTGCCTTTTACTTCTACAGATAATCTGCATTCTCAATTAGAGGTATTCAGAGACTGACAAACACACTATTACTAAGACAAAGGTGATGGTACCCATGCAGGTACTTTACAGCAAAAAGCAGCCCTGCACTTCATTTCCATCATAATAGCTCACAGCACTTACTGTAAAGAAGCTTTAGTAGTCTGCTGGATTGGAAGCTACACAAGTTTAAAAACATTTCTAATTACTCCACCAGTTTCAGCAGAAATAAATTAAGAGATTTTGCTAAGTCTCCATAACAAAGCAAAAAATTACTCTGGATTTTTTTTTTTTATTGTCAAATATGCATACTGCCATGGCAATATATATGGCCATCTATGTAACAAGAAATATTTAGGACATTGGAAAAAACCCCAAGAGTCAGACAAATTAACTTTGAATTGGTGGAAGGGAACATAAATTTCACTCCAGAGGACCACACTTTGGAGCAGTCTGTGGGTATACTAACACAAAACCCCGCCACAGACTGCACGCAAAGTTACCAAACCTTCCATGGTGCCTGCCAAGGAGAGAAAGCGGGGTGCTGCAATTATTTACACAAGTCTTTGTTTAGGGAATCAATATCCCTCATCTGCTAAACAGCATTTTCCTAAAACCAAAATCTTTTAAGTGAGAATGTTCAGTGATCCTGGTTTACTGGAGTTGTCGTAATTTAACTCCGTGCATCACCACGCAGAGTGGAGGAACCAGTGAAGGACGCGTTTTTAACCTGACGGTCTTGGCTTCCCCCCCACGCCCCTTTTAAACAACCGATCAACAGTTTAAGGACAAAGTACATGAATTCTGCTTTTTCTTGTACTGTTCCTCTGTGGCAGAAGCCTTCCAGAATTTCAGTAGTCTCACAAAAAAGACGCGAAACCAGTTTCCCATAAAACTGTGCTGGTGTCCCCAAACATTACATACCTTTTACAAAATTATGAAAGTGTATAGTTAAATATTCTTCTGGAATCACAGTAGGATTTGCATCACACAGTAACAAACTCAGTATTTCTTTTGCCAGGCTTTCAAGTAGAAGTGTTACATATTCAATGTAAGTTGTTTCTCAAAACCGAGAGCAAGAAGCAGCAGTGTCGCTTTGAGAATTTCTGTGCAGAAACCACATCACTACAGGCCCAACACGTAGAGTTCAGTAAGTTGAACATAAAAAAAAAGTCATTCCAAGTAGTCAAATGCAGAGTACTTCAAAAATGTAAGTCTAGTATTGCATAGTATTGTGCTGACAAAAAAAAAAAAAGTCAAAGAAGTGAATTCATACTTGCAAGCTTGACATTTTCATTTAAATTTGAGCCGTAGCAGTGAAGACGTGTTTACTTTTAGCTTAGATTGACATAAAAGTTGTTAATGTTCAAAGAAAGTCTATCATTCTAATAGTTAATGTTTTTCTTTAGAAATTAACCAATTGCATGCAAAAAAGCAACCAATTCAAGACATTTCATAAACTTTTATCAATTTTGAGAACGTTTCAATGCACACTTCAAAAGCGATCTATGATCACATTTCTGCAGCTGACAGTATAGGTAAAATGGGTCATTATATTCACAATGTGCCAGATTCTTGCCTAATATTTCTTTAAAAATACAGTAATTCAATTGCACAGGAAAAACCCACCTGTGACAACAAGCAGCATCCTTTTTGTTTGGAAACATAACTGAAGTTTTTTTATCTTTAATATCATGTAGGTATTTATAGAATTGGCAGGTCAAAGCGGAGTCTTCCAAATCCATTTTGAGCAAGGACTGCCATGTGACAAACCCGTCACTGAATGGTATTTTCCTTTCAAATTATTGCAAAATTATCAACTGACCCGAACCATAACCCCAAAGTGCTTTTAAAAGGACAGGAATGAATTATCCTGGACAAAACTGAGGATCGGTGTTTAACGTACATATGTGTTTATGATGAAAGGAACAGCCTCAGACACAGTTTTTGTCTGTTGTCAACAGTAAACGTGTTACAAAAGCAGCTGCACTAGTTATAATTAATCTTGTTTCAATCCTATTAGACATGCAAAGTATCTTCCTTCTTCTGTATGCAGAACCTCAGCTCCTTCTGAGCAGGATGTGAATTCACAAGAAAAACCAAAACACCTCTGTTTCATAAATCTCTGCTCCCCCTCCTTGTGAGTTTCCCATAGATTTACAGCCCTCGCAGCGTTCGGGAGCCAACCTTACAGTTTCTGCAGGTTACTTCCAGGCCCGTTGCAAACACTAAACCTCCGCTCGTGCCTTTTGGGTGTGCAGGAGCACACAGCCTGTCCTACGAGTGACTGCTCGGGAAATCAGCAACGGCGAACTCCAAAACTTGTAGCTTCTGTCAAGGTTCAGTGTTCATGAGCTCCCCTTTAGGAAGTCACATTGCTAAAAGTATTTGGAGACAAGAATCTCTGCTCCACCTCCATTTGAGACTTGATCCTACTGTTTTCATCTGGCAGAGAGAATCTATCTTTTAAAATGATTGTTTCAGGCAAAGGGAAGAGTTTAAAAGCAAGCTTACAAGTAAGGATCTTTCACAAATGAATTCTCTTGTCGGTCAAATGATTTCTGATAAAAGAGGTTCTTAATATGTTCACTTCGGGTTTCTCTTCCACGTATCGGAGACATTTTATATTACTTTTGCTGAAGAAAACACCCAAGACTCAGGCTTTGTTAAGGCAAAGGTAAAACACTAGGATAACTGAAACTAATTCAGAAACCACTAAAGCACTACAGACACAGAGTACTTTAGATCCTGGTATTTTGCCTGTTTGAATGGGAAAATAATTTAGACAGTACAAAGAAATATATATGAGGCCAAATACTTCAAAGATATGACCTTCAAAGACAGCTTAGACTTGGTACTTACCCCTCAGAGCAGGCAGCAGGGACCTCTCTTTCTTGTCGTCACATTTATTACATTCACTAAAGTATAAAAGTAAGAAGACGTCCACAAGCACCCACATGAGAGAAGTGGCGAGGACCACCTTGCAGTAAACAAATCTCCTCATTGCTTTACTCGGTTTCTAGCTCGAACGCTGAGGAAAGACAGCAGTTGCTGAGATGTTCAAACTCCCACAGTTAAAATCCAACATGGAAGCAAAGACAAGCATCCCACTGCAAGTAAAGGAAAAAAGTCTTCATTAGCTAACAAGCACACACAGTTTGAACTGAAAAAATTATACCAAAGTGCAGTGTGGAGATGCTTAAAGTATCTGTCTCCTTCCAGATATGCAGGTACTTTCTGTGTTCCAACCCAGCCTAAGGACATTTCTACCATTTCTGTGAAGACCAACCATTGTGACTTGCACTTGTCACGGTCTCTATAGCTGCTTTCATTTAAAAACAAAAGTTGGGGGTTTTTTGTACATATATATATATCCATCCCTTTCATGCAATGTAGGAAGCTCCCATAAAGATCGCACAGAAAGACAACAAAGCAGTGCTAACAGACAGTTCTGATGTTTGATAAAATGATTAGATATATTAACACAAGGAACAAAGCTGAAATTTTCATTTTCCCCTCAAATAATGTGTTTATAACACTATTGTAAATATGGCCTCTGAACACTAAAAAGCAAATTAATTTTTATCTTGCAGAAAAATTTTGAACACCACCTTACTACCACCAAAAGCACCTTGCAAAAGAATGCTTCAGTCACCCATCTACATATTTAGGCTCTTGCTGGCAAGAGCCAGTTTGGCCTACAAAAGCCTCGGTATCTACTCCCAAGGCAGACTTTAAGTTAGCTGACTGTATTTACAACCATACGCTTACCATTAGAAGCTGTGTTCCACCACAAGATGGGGAGTTCTGCTTCGGCCATTCTCCCAAAGCACGATCTGAGCACTGAACCGCTGGGTAACCTTCCTGAAGGAAAGCAAAGAGAAGCAAGCCCTTACCACTTGACTCTTTTCTAGACCATAAAGAAGCTTCTTATAATTAAAAAAAAAAAACCCTCATAAGTTTTGTCCGCATTTTAACCTCCCTATCTTACTTTACATTTAATTTCATACATAACACTTGACATTAGTTCTGAGAAAGCCTCACCTTTGCAGTCCAGCACCATCACAACTGGTAACTCCCTCCTGGCCCCAGTTTCTTACACCCGTGGCACTCTCGCCACACCAGCTCACCGCCCGCGTTACCTCCCCGGGACAGGGGTTCCTGTCCCCCCCCAAAGTCATCTCCCACACTCACGTCAACTCCAGCAGCACATGGGGAGATGAGAATGGGACAACCAGTCCAGTCTAGCTCCTGGTTTAAGCAGCAGCACACCAGGTGAAAAACAGTGCCGAGGGGGCTTCCAAACAGGTCATTTTCAATAGTTCCCAAACATAAGGAATGTACATTACACTTCAATTACACTTCATTTGAACCAAGGAGATGAAATGATTTAAATACAGTTTTTCAAATTATTCTCGAAGCGCTATTTTATTATGTAATCATTAATGAAGTTTTCCATCTGTCTTCAATAGCATCACAACCAATAGCTCTTTTTCTCGCTGAAGTGATTCACAGCCAGTTGATTTAAAATTTCAAGGGCTCCGGAATGCTTGTTTTGGGTTAGCACAATTCATTTTTGTGCTAGTCAACAGGAACAGTTTAATTATAGGAAGAAAATTACAAAGGAAAAACAAATTAACAGAGATCTTTATTAGGAAAAAGGAGAGGAGAACACAGCTGAAGTGTTAACCCTCCCCACACAGCCCCTGTCACCATGGTGGCTGTGATTTGCTTTTGTAGCGTTGAGCAGAAGAGTTATTTGTTCAGCACCAGCTGAGATACAAAGGCACTTCCTCCTCAAGCTCTTCATATTACAGAAGAATTTTTGTCTTCCTCGATTCTTGTTTTAATATAAGCAAGCAAACCTCAGAAGCGTAGCGGTCACAGACAGGCAATTGGAAAAATCCCCTATTCCCAAAGCTGTGCGGTTTTTAAAGAAATAACCTGCATGGAAACCACCGCCGCGATGCGTTAGCTAGCCGCGCAGCTCCTGGGCTCTGAGTAACGGCAGCGCAACAGGCTCTCAGAAACTTAGCAGCAATAATGGCAAACGCCTTTTTTACAATCATTAACAATTAGATTCAATATTCCTCCCCTTTCTTAAAAGAAAGAAAAAAAAAATAAATAAATGCCACTTCAATCTGTCCCGGCCCAGCTAAGTCAGGCACTTCCACTAGGCGCACGCAGAGCATCTCCCTCCGGGGACGGGCAGCGCTGCGGAACGCCTTCGGCCTCAAGCGCTGACCGTTGATCCAGCCCCGGGCTGCTCTGCGACAAAAGCGAGGATTACCGGTGGCAAATAGCCAAGCCTTCTACTCTTCATGTCCTATAAATACCTTTTTTTTTTTTAAAGGAAGAAATTAAATATTTTGCTGCCCAGAGAAGACCCACCAGCAGCTATGGCAACTCGGCAGCCGACACAGTCCCAGGCAGTTCCTCCGCCAACGTCGGCACAAACGCCTGTAGGAAATCTGTCCTGCCCCTAAGTCCGAGGCAGCTGGGGACCTCTCCCATTTTTTTCTTGGACCGCAAAATTCAAACTCACGCCACAAGAGCTATTTATTTGGGGTGGGCAGGAGCTTCCAGGGACGCGGGGCGGGGGACCCGCCGATGAGGTGCCCGGCTCCTTGGAGGTACCTGCTCAGCACAACCAACCCACAAATTAGCTTATTTCAATTAAGGTTTATTTGAACCAATAAAATAAGCAAAAATCCATGCATATTGAATTCCAAGTGGATACACATACATCACTGAGATAGGCTGCTAACTGATCTTTTTTTCTTCAATCCAGTGCTTGAGTTGAATTTGAAAAAAAAAAAGTTTCAGACAGAATGATTTTTTTAATAAAATGAAAGTTTGTAATTTGGATTCTTTTTTCCATCTAGCTCTTTGAAGATGAAGTGTCTCCCCTCTCCCTTTCTTCCCCGAACCTCACACTTGCCCAAAAAATTTCAGTCATTTTGACTAGCCAAGATAGCATTTTTCAGCAAGCATTAAAAATAAAAATATATCCACACACACAAAGCTAGGGCTAGGTAAATAGGAGCAAGGTTCTCCTTCTGCAATTTGAGAGAACAATAAAACACAGAACAAAGACATTTCATCACGGTCCAGACCAACTCACTGGTATCTGGATGCTTCTGCCAAAATCTCCCTGTTCCTCTCAGTACACTTGTGGATTTGGAATGCTTTTCAGTTCCCGTAAATGCTTTATGTTACAATTCCTTCAGACATAATATTAATTTCTATTAAGATCTTTAAAAAAACCACCAGATGCAAAGGTTTACACCAAGATCTAGATACAAAGGCTGCTAACGCAAAACCCCAAAGAAAGACAGCAGCGTGCCTTTGGCTGCCTTTCCAACATTCTTGGCAGTGAGTAAGAAACCCAAGCGAAGACTTGTGGCTGTAAGAATCACGTTGAACGTTTCCTCCGCAGACACCACTGACCTGCTCACTCTGCACTTGGAGCAGAAGCCACCCGGGTACGAGTGCATGGTTTGAACACGTTCCTACCTCACAAGGAAGACATCAGCACTATGTAAGAGGACCACTGACAGTTCAAGCACTCAAAAAAACCCAACCCAACCCATCAACAAAACCCACAACAAGCCAGAACTGGGTCATCCCCAAAGGTTGATTCTCGCCTCTCTTTGGCTCCAAATAAATACCTGTTTTTCTCCAAGGGCCAGGCAATTCTGCCCAGCTCAGTCCCTTCCCTCCTAGCCTGGCTCTCCTCCTGCCTGTGCTCAAGTCAACGGGCTCCTTCCAGGTTTCCTCAGCACCACCTCGGCAAAGCCTGCCCAGGACACCCGGCAGGCACGGCTGGCAGCTGGGGTGCAACAGCCGCAAGCAGGACTTCAACACAACCACCGTCTCTGGCCAGCTCTTCCCATAACCACCACCCTCTCCCACCAGACCCCAGAAGAGATGAAGCTTCTCAAAGAATAGGGAAAGGTGGGGGTTTTTACTAAACTAGAGTAACAAGGTTTTCAGGAAGAGGAGGAAGGTAAATATGCGGGGGGGGTTGAGCCACCACTTCTAAGGATAAAGCTAATTTGTAGACAGAATCCAGCAGCAAGGGAAATTCCTGCCCAAAAACCCTGCAGTTTGGCAGTGTTATAAGCAATAAAAGCAGATTTTTATAATAGAAAACAGAATGCAAGTTTAGAAGTCATCTGCATTGCCAGCTTTTCCTAAAACTGCCACAATAAAATGCTGTGGTAAGAGAATGTTATGGAGGTTGCAAATCCAAGCTCTGAAAAACTGGCAGAATTAAAAGATAGATGCAAAACCTTGACTCGCCTTTCTCATGTACTAAAAAAAAAAAAACAAAACCAAAAACCCCCAAAAAAATCCCACTCGTCTGCAGAGCCCACTGAGTGCACACAGCAGATCAGATCTGGTAAAACAAAACAATCGTTCAGGATTTCTTCTTGTAACTCACTGTATGGCCCCATGCCTTATTTATTTCACACCAGCCAAGCCATGCACAGAATGAACAATATTTAATTTTCTCAGGGGCTCGAAGCCATGGCATTCATCACTACTCTATCCAGTTGCCTCAAAAGCTTTTAATTCACTTTCACAGTATCTCTGCGAGATAGAAAAAATATTTCCCCCTCTGCTAGAAACAATGGGAGCACAGGCTGAGACCAAGACTTTGACAAGCCTTCACCAGTTTTGCTCCTCTGGTGACGGTCCTGGAGTCACACCGTTCTAAGTGTGATGCGTAGCTCACGTTAGTGCATCGATGCAACAAAACTCCCAGTTCTTGAGGCAGTATTTTCCTACTAGGAGCTGGCCCCTTTCCAGCACTAGGTCTCACTTGCCTGGATCCAGGCACCCCCAGGTCTCCAAGGTCTGTAAGCAATAACCATAATCTCCACGTTTTGTGACTTAATGGACTAAAAGTATTAAAACTGCAAATATGCTGCATGCAAAAATTTCATCCAAGGTGCTAACTGAAAACTTCTAGCCAGAGCAACACCCTTCCAAAGCACCAAGCATGGCTTTTTGTAACGCGCCTGTTGATTACCTTGATCTCGGCTCCTCTGAGGAGCATCCACCTGGTTCACAGACCAATGGTTTCCTCCAACTGCTTTTTGTCTTCACACTTATTAGTGAGACTTGTGGCAATTTCAGGTTCTGCTGTGGACTTAAGAGACATAAATTGCAGGAAAATGAGGGTGGTGGTAAGAGGAAGTCTAACTCAGTGACTCTATGCAAAAACTATATTCAGAAGAAACTTAATAGAATTTTCAACACATTTTCAAATGGCCAGTTTCTGTAAATCAGTGTGAGCACATCCTTGAACAACCCTGAATCCGCTGCCACTCTTAAGGCGCCATATGAATTAAGTGTCTTAATCCCTGAGCAAGACAGAAATAAAGTGTTTACAAAAGTTCCTCCAAAGAAAATCAGAACTGCCCGATTTACCACTCGGCACTTTTAGTGATTTAATACAGAAATACAGTTAGAATCCTAGAGTCCATCTACATCCTAGACTTGTGATTACATCTTCCAAATTAATACCAAAACTACTCTGATCTCCCAAACCTGGGAGACTGCAACCTGTGCAAAGCAACTTGTGTTAGCCATCTATACTCCCAGGACCACCAAAACCGACTGATGGTGTCTAGATGCTTGGCTAAGAAAGGATACAAACTGCAAAATATTATCATTATGAAAGTCTTGCTTCAAAACAAAACAGTCAATTTTTTGTGGAATGAAATCTAAAATACAGCTGAACATCATTTTTCAAGTCAACATTGATCTTAATGCTAGCCGTAAAAGCTTGATGAAGTGCCTGCAGGAGCTAGGGCCTGATAAAAATGCAGCTTCATCTACCCTGTATTACAGGAACACATACAGGACGTGTGGAGAAACACTACGCCTCCTTCCTTTGCCAGATGTGGCCACATCTGCATGCATCTACAGTGTGCTGCAGCACAGCATCAGGCAGTGGTTGCTTAGCAACCGGAGGGGGGCTGCTCCCCTGGGTACCAGGCTCTGCCGAAAGCTCCCAGAGCTGCCCAGCCGCTCCCCGGTTTCCCATCGCTCACCAGACGCGGCACAGGTAACTCGGGACACCAGCCTGGCTTCCCAGACCGCAGGGAGCCGTGGGGCTTGCTCACGCGGAGCGGAAGGGATGCGTTTCCTCTGCTGCCGCCTGGTTCCCAGCTCCTTCAGCCACCCCCAGCACGGGATGCGGGACCGGCCGGCAGCAGAGGGGATGCACTGGGCAGTGCCTGGGGGATAACGAAACAGCCAGGAATCCCACCGGCACCATGAAGCCTGTCCTGCTGGAGAAGGAAAAGGAGGCCTGCTTCTGCCTCCTGGTCAGTGCGCACTTAGACCAGTTCTGCTGTTTGCAGAAGAGCTGTAACCAACAGGACGGTGACAGCAGCAGCGGAACAGAAGACACAGCAAAACATGCCCCAGCGATCCCTGTGCTGCCACTGCAGCGGCTTGCTGTCTCGGAGGCCAAGGGATAGAGCTGGGTTTCCAAGTCACATCACAGTTATCACTGCAGTTAAGTAGCACACGTCATGGGTGCAGTGCTTCACAGTTGAAAAACAGAATCAAAAATGCCTATTGCTGATGCTCTGTAATTTGTACGGGCGGTTTACAGTATAGGTTTGATGAAATACCACTGTATACAGCTGCACATTTCCACAGAGACTACTTCCCCAATACCTCTGCGTAGCACCAAGCTACAAACAACTCCTCCTCTTCTCTTCCTTTACATCCCTCTAAATTAACAGTATGGG
>VXBL01009711.1:1249663-1304983 GCA_013400195.1 Aramus guarauna
TCCCCCGTTACTCCGGGAGTGCCCAAGCACCCAGCCGCTCTTACCATCTGGCCCTGGTTGCAGGAGAACCTGTAGTAAGTTACGGTTACGTGTCAAATGTCAACATGTGGTATTTCTCCAGTCAAAAAAATAAAAATCTGTTAATCGTTGTTGAAACACATGCCCCAAACCTGATGTATTTCACCATTCTTAGGTAAAATGCCACCTCACCCAAAGATTCTTCACATCCTGGCAGAGGAGTGCTCCCATGCACGTACAGTGAGGATGTTTTTTAAGTCATCGCCCCCAGATCTTAGAGGCCCTACCTCTTGTATCACAAGTGGCAGTATGTTTTCAGTGTTGGCTGAAATTTCATTACTTTTGTAAGGGAAACCTCACTCATTAGAAAAGGAAAGCAAATCAAAAAAGCTATTTGTCCTGTTTACGTGACCAGCCACATAAGGATCGCATAGACCGTAACTTTTTTCTAGTAGTGGATAAAAGGTCCGGGAAGTTTTGCATTTTGCTCTAGCAGGTGGACGTCAGTGTGCTCCTTTTCCTTCTTCCAGACTCTGCGTGACCAGACTTGGCAACACTGACACAAAGTGAAAAAGTCCTGACTTAAAACATTGTATTGTCAGTTGAATAATACCTTTTTTGACACTGAAAACTAACTGCATAAACTGTATAAGGATGATGATATAAGGATGAGAAACCTCTTGGCAGTTGTATTTCTTGCTCCCCTTGCAAAACAGTTAATAAAAGCAGGATGTTCTAAGATAACGTTGAAATAAATCATTTGATGGCCTTTGTTTCTCGTCTCAAAACATACGAAAGGATCACTCAGAATTTTTTAACACCTCTTCGGGGTAGAAGGTCTGTGCAGTGTATGTGTTATATAGCCTTTAAAGTATTAAATGATTCCTATTAAATGATTTCCAGTGCAAGACTGGAAATCCACAGTTGCGTGGTTCTCTGAGGATGAGCAGCTCAATTTCTCTGCATTGCAGCTTTTTATCTCTAACCTCGCACGGGCGTTGTAAGCATTAATTGCTTCCTCTAAAGTACGTTAAGATGCAGAAATGGATGTTGCCTGTGTAAGTGCAATGTAGTCTTTCTCTGTTCATTTCTAATATTAATAGTAGGTTGTTTGCTCCAGGTAGGAAAACGTGAACTATCATGGTAGAAGAAAATAACAATCCGCAGAGTTTAGCACCCTTAAAACCATCCTTTCCCTCAAAAGTAATGAATACATAAGGAACGGCAAAATTCAGTGCCTGCATTATTCAGTCAGCCCCAACGCTGGGTTAGATTCTGGGCAATGCCAGCTGTTTGAAAGAGCAGTGTAAAAATACTTCAGAGCGGATTTGCCTCCTGGAAGGACTTTTTTTTGCCACTGGACTAGTAACCATACACTGTCACAGAGCAGAAACGTTCACTTCTCTTTACAGTTTTCCTTTTAGGTCATACAATAGACAACTGCTATCTTTATTCATGAAAATAACAAACCTGCAAATGTTACTAGGATACTTACTTTCAACAAGCTCCTGACAGTGAACTGCACAGATCTTTAAAGTAGGGTATAAAAGACATTTCCCCTAGTTGTTCAGATTCCTCTGTAATAGCGGTTATTTCTTGTGTGCATACCAAGCCCTTCCATCTTTGGCATTGTCTTTGTCCCGCTGTTAAGGACGTTGATCATTCTCAATTCCAGGTGATTTCAGTACAAGTAGGGTGTATTGAGGAACTCTGCGTCAGTCGTGTCAGTGGTTCTGCAGTAACCTATCCAGTCTGTCTGATACTATTTTCTGCTTATTTTTTTATATACTACGCCCAAATGACACACAAGGCCAAGGAAAGATTTTTCTCCAAACTTACGTTATATGGCATTACATAGTATTAGTGTCCTTTCCAGAATAATGTATTCCTGACAATTTAAGAATGCAAAATAAAGCCACAGAGGTACAGGAATGACTGAAATGTGCAAGGGTAGATAGACAGACTTGAAATGTATGGCTTGTGTAACAGTGTGGTGTTTGCACCAAAGCATCTGTTTTATAACTTACCGTGGGTGGGCCGCATGCCAGTAACCATAACGAAAGGAATCCCATTTTTCAGGAAAAAAATTCCGTAATACCTACAGTGTGATGGTAAAGAGCATGTAAGAGAAGAATGGATGTACTTAACTGAATCAGAGGCAGGGATCTGGAGTGGGTGCTTGGAAACCAGTATAAGAAGTAGCAAAAATATAAAAGAATTCTCTCAGCAATCTGTGTTTCCAGCAATTAGGAGTGTGGCGTTTCGGGCGGGGGGTGGCTGCGTTCAGACCATCGCATTTAACATCTATTTATAGATCTTCTATGAATGTCTCATAACATCTATTTTAATCTGTTTTGACTTTTGGTTTCAACAACAGCTTGAGCCATAGAGTTCCAAGATTAATTATACATTTTGTATAAAAGTACCTCAACTTCACCACATTAGCTGTAATGCTGCTTGATATTCTTACTGGGTGGTCGTCCATTCATGAATTCTGAGAATCGGTGGACAATCACTGTTCATATACCTCTTACGACATCTGTGATTTCACAGGCTTCAGCCTTCCTTCTCCCTTAGCCTTTAACAGGCAGAAGAAGAGCCCAGGTCACTTCGGTTTCCCCTATACAAACACCACTCCACGTCTCCATCATCCTCATCTTTCCCTGTACTTTTCCGTGGGCTTTTTTCTACTAGAGCTTTTGTTTTTCCCTCCCAGAGAAAATGGGAATATAGACTGTCCTTTTGCTTTCCAGATAACGTACTGAGTATCACAGCCAGACTGGTTATCAGTAGGTTGATTGTGTGACCTGCGTAAGTTCACATCTGCAAAGCTTTTACAGGCCGGAATTGGATAGCGCTGAAATAAAACCAGTGCTTTTTCTTGGTAAGTGCTTCTAAATATTGTGTTGCATTATTTAAAATGTATATAGTGTTGTGCCAAAAATGTTTTCCTAGCTCTACTGGAATATCTACCGTGACCTTCTAACCAATCTGTCATGCCAGAAGGTAACCTTTTTTTTTCTGGCAGGTGAAGTTGGAGAAAAGAATTTATGTATATTTATTTCCTAGAACAGATCCTTTGACTTGTGTATGATCTTATGCAGAAAGGAAAACAATGCTGAAGGAAGAAGCCAATTTTTTCCATCTGAACTTTACATCAATAATTACACAACATGTAGAACTCTTTCCTACTGCCTAATAGAAATAAAGTGGGCTGATAGATAACAGACTGACAGTTACTGCATGTATACTGCCTTTCAGTATAATTCATTTATTATTTTTTAGGTAATAGCAGCCTATAGTGTTCTACTTACTCAATTTTATTGCTTTTGCTTTATTACCTTTTCAAATGCAGAACCACAGGTAAACCAAATGTAACTATTCATCAAACCCATGAAGTATCATTTACAACATTAAAGCAATCACAGCTAATGCATCAGTTAATGCCATACCTCCTCTGACAGAGACATCCTGTATGACTACACAGCCTGGTTTTACCATCGGAAAAGAAATTGGATAACCTTTGAGATAAATTTTCCTGCCCTATATGAGAAGGTTGAAATACCCTTGCATTTAAATACTCCTTCTATGTCTTGAACACAAATCTTAGAGCTTTTTTAAAGCAGGGTATGACAGTTAGTCCACTCATCTGATATAGTAGGTGTGTGTAATGATAAATTACACACATTTGGCAGTAGTTCAGTTACTTCAGACTTTAGTTTCTTCAGGACTCTTACACAAATGTCATCTGGACTTTGTGATTTAATTTTCTTTTTTCCTGCACATCTTAGTAACTGCCTGTGTCTTGCCTGCCTTATTTATAAAGGGTATACCTCGGGCTGCTTCTTGCTAGTCCTGTCTTTGTAGAATCATTTCCCTCTGCTTCCGTTATCTTAATTAAAGAATAGATTATATTTCTCTGGTAATGGAAGTGAAGTAAGGGCATTAGCATTAATACCGCTCCATGTTTTGCTTCTTATTTAGATGCACCAGTCTGCTTCAAATTTAAAAAGATGAGTAAGATCAGTAAAAGATACATAGAACCGAGTCTAAACCTTTACGCTGGATTTGAGTCTCCTTCCACAGCTATGGACCCGGAAAGAATCTCAAACCTCAGGGCGCTCTCCCTTAGGTCGGTGAGAAGCCAGTGGTGAAGACCCTGAGCTCTGTATTTACTCAGTGAACCAACCTGTCTTGGAGATGGTAAAGAGAGTTTCTTCTCATGGTTCCCCAAATGCAACGGCCTGCTGTTTGACTGTGTGCATACTGGAATTGGCACTTGGAGCTCTGCTCAGTACCAGTTGGTGACGGTGAAAATAATATGCCGGAATTGTTTCCCATTTGAAGGTGAGTATGATCAAAAGGACACGGGCACTTTTAGATGCAAAACACTTACGATGCAAGAAAATATTGGGGAAAATCCTTTTTGCTCTGAATGCAAAACACTATTATCCAGTTGCATCTATATCTGACATTACCAGCGAATTAATTTTGTCATCAACCTATTTCTTCATATTTGATAAAATTTCATTTCAGAAATAAAGGATTTATAGCTTACTTTCCCTCAATGCACATTATCATTTATATAACTGACAGCTTCAGTTGTTAAAAGCAGTACATGAGGTTTTTTCCAATAAAGGGCTCACATCTTTCTGACATTTATTACAAGTTTATTACTTCTATACCCTTCTCAGTGAAGCTGTTTCATTCATTGTGGGAGTGTCTGAAGTACAGATTTTTCATTACCTGTGACTTACCATTAATTTTAGGCCAGAAGTGGTTTCATTTTGACTGGCTGTTAAAAACAGGAAGGGTATAAAAACACATGAAGTCAATTAAGCTAAGAAAACTCATTTGCAATGGAAGGGGAAAGGTAAGGTACTTTTTTTCCCCAGGTGATATGTCTTCCTTCTCCAAGTAGAGGGAAGGTGGGTTAGTCACTCTCTTGATTTACTTTAGAATAAAAATCACCACCTAGAAGATTGAGTGAGCTGGTTATGTGATACAGAGTTTTTTGACTTCTGTATCACCATTGTGGTGATTATATTAAGACAATAGAGTCCTTAACGGAGTGCTTAATTGAGAAGCATCCTTTGTTCCAGATAGACAGTAAATCAAATTCTAAAGGGCATTTCTGTATCTGCACACAGATGGTAAAATCAATTGTGTATTCACCTGTGGAGGAAGAGGCCATCCCATGCCAGTTGGTCTCAGCACCAGAGAGTGGTCAAGTTCAATGTCCTAATGCAGATGGAGCCTCAAGAGCCTTCCTTCAAGTCCTATGGTCATGGTAAAGATCCTCAAAAATCAGTATACGTAACTGCTTCTGTTGGGGGACCACAGTTGCAATCCTAGCCCCTTAGGGCACGGAGCTGAGCTAGTTTAATAGATTTTTCTTTATGCAGGACAGGATCTGGTCCTCTGTCTAGAAATGCATCAAATTTCCATATTTGCAACATTTGCTTTGGATTCTAGATAATGTTTTAGGTGCCAGAGAAAGATCTGCCACCTCGCCAAACCTCAGTAACAATTTAATGGTGTCTACTCTAATAATTTCTCTAGCTTGTTCTTAGCAAAACCTGTATGATAAATGAAGACATCATTTCAGTAAAACTCAATTTGCTTTGTCAATACAATTTATATTTCCCCTTCAAATGATCTCCTTTTTTAAAATTAAAATTTCTGTTACTAGCATTATCCTATCAATTATTTTGGGTTTTTTTTTTCCCCTTAATCTCTGCTTCCAATCCTCATCTGCATGAAAAGCAAATTGTACTTCAAAATCTTATGTTGAAACAATGCTTTATGAATATTGGAAGTCATATAGCTTTCTTATTAGAAATAAAAACTGTCTTGAATTCACACCATAAAACTGCCTTGGGGATTTCAGCACATGTTCTCTTAGAAACCACACAGGCGTTGATCAGAGACATTACTGTCTTTTTGGTCTCAACTCAGAGGAAAAATAATGTTTTACAAACTCAGGGTTCTTGAAAAATAAAGTAAAACCGCTAGAAATGGCAGTCTTGAATAGACAACACAAAATGATAACAGGAGGGTGATCTAGCTATGTTCAGGTCATGCTTGAAACAACTCATAAGCCACAAGAGAAATAATTCACGCTGGGAAAAGGGAGCTTGGCAAACGCAGGCACATCTAAGTTACTCCCTTGGCAGTGAAGGAGGAAGTTTATCTTCCTTTGAGACAGCAGTGGCCTGATGTAGTCATCTGTATTATTTTTCTTATTTTTGTTTCATGTCTGTAATTGCATAGCTGTAACTAGGAAGTAAAATGAGCATTCTTTTTTTCAAATCAAGATCACCCTTCTTTTAACCGTGAACCAAACGATACTTTAAATGCACTTGCTGCTGAGAAAAAAAAAAAAGGGAATTAATGGGCAGATGAATACCAGATTATAACTAGGCGGTGTTTCAGGCTGGTGCTGCCTAGGAGGTACCCTTTTACCTGGTGTAGTAGACTTTTTCTGAGCATCTCTTTTCAATTGGACTTTGCACGATGCTCAGAGGACGTGGTTGCCAGCTGCCTCCTTTCAACCCAGCGGGGCAGTGCATAAATCATTTATCAAGGGTGTGGAAGACCTGTAAATAATTATCAGCTCTGCTGAAGGAGCCCTGAGTTGCTGTGCGTGGTCCCCCAGGTGTGAGCTGCATGCGGACGCTCTGCCGGTGAGCAATGTCCGCGGGGCATTTCAGAGCTGAGCTTTTTCAGCTGTCCCTGCTCGTGCAGCTCCGCGTTGTAGGAATTGGTATATTCCCAGCCCCAGGAGGAGGCAGGTTAGCTCTGTGCTGCAGGTGGAGGGACACGAGGGTCGAGAAACCCCGCTTCATGCATGCGGTGTGCTGCAGCAGGGATTGGGCCGTGTGAGCCTGGCAGGCTCTGTGCCGCATCCCCCCGTGTCCCCGGACGTGCCAGCAATGGACAGGAATTTCATACCGCTTCCCGTGAGCCAAGTCCCTGCTCTGAAGGCTATTTAACAGGAGAAAATTAAACATTGATTGGAGGCAGGCTTAGGACCCAACTATCCACAGCATCACCTGGCCTTCTTTCTGGCCCAATTAATACTTAATGATTCTGTACAAAGTGATATGGCTTTAATAGGATGGACGGAGAGAAATTTCCTTCCTGCCTCGTTAGCCAGCAGTCTCCCCAGCTCTCCTGGGAAATGGGAGCTGCAGGTTGAAGTTCTCTTAGGCACGAGAGGAAATTAAATTCAAGTCCTCGCATCCTGTGTGGGCACTGCAGCCGCTGAACTGGGACGGTGCCAGGGGCCCCGGTGGTACCTCCTCTCCCTGCCAAAGGCACACCACCAAATACTTCATGAAACTCGCAGCAAATTCTCCCCTGTATCGTGTAGAAGCATGTTAGTATGTGCTAAACATTGTATTCTTAATTTCCAGACTAATATTCATGGAGTGTGTTTTGAGAAAACTACAGCAATATTTTAATCAGAATTATTCACCTGAAGTAGCTGTTAGATATTTATGGCATTAATTCAGGCTTAATGGCTTTCTGCCGAGGGAAATCTTTCATTTTAATAACACATAGATCACATCCAATGGTGACCCTATTCATATTTGGAAAACAGATCTTCTACATGCAGTGTTTTCTAGGGGTTAGTCATATTTCTGTCAGTAACTACTGCCACATTTTAAATGAGATATCACATTTTCATATGTATAATAGCGGCCAACAATCTTTTTGGCTCAAAAATAAACCGCGAATGTTCTTACATAAATGAACAGTCATTACCCGTTGTGGTGTAAACGCCGTGTCTCACAACACACTTGCATTTAGTCCATTTAAATGCAGAGGGGTTTGGCCTTGGTACCTACAACAATAACAGAAATACTACTTGTAAAGAAATAAAATGTGCTATTAAAGGAGAAACTAGATTTCCCTTTGTAAGTACTTTTTCCAAATGTTTTCCTGAGGCATTACCCAAATGTCATTTGTATTGCTTGCAGAATTTCCCGTGCTAAGAAATGCATTAATTTGGTTAAATTTTGCAAGGCATTATAGGAATCCATCTGAAACCACGCAGTTCATTGAAATCTTTCTTGTGGTGGGAAGATGCCACCCACACCTTGGGAGAGCATCTGCTGTGTCGTAGTCAGCCTCCAAGTAACATTCAAACCTGGAAGTGCCTTAATTGCCTCCTTCAGTGCCGCTGTCAATATTTCATGCCTGACAGCACCTACTAGGTTGATCTCAACCATTAACTTTTTCCTACCTGGGTTAAGGTTTGTAACTCCACCAGAACAAATGGTATAGCTTTCTCCCGCTTCTCTGCACACACTGAAAAGTACATGTAGGTTCACTCATACTGAAGCAGCAGGTAGCTAAGAATGAGTTAAATTTCTAGTATAGTGGCGTACTGTGGGTTAAAATAAATCTTGAGTCTGCATAATAAAAGGATTAAAAAAAAGTTGAGTTCTGTGACAGTGCTAATTTGTGAACAGCTGCCCAATTCTAAACTTACTTATTTCTGACTTTCCAATAGAATTATGAGTGCTCTAGTGCTGAGAGGGAAAAACCTTTCTAATTAAGTTCTTACAAACAGAGTGCATTATTTACAATTAAGAATCAGTTACTTTCAGATTTTTTCTTCCTATTCATCAATTAATTAAAGTCAGAGAACAGTTTCAACATACTCCCATCATCTGAAATTGTTCTATTTTTTATGTCCACATAAAGCAGCATATAAATTGTTTACAGACTTCCCTTACTAGGAATACTTCAGAGAATTTGAAACCCCAGATTGAATACTTGCTCTATCCATGGAAGTATACCTCGGGTTCTTCTAACTGCTCCCAATTTACATTCTTAAAATGCTACAGACACAGCATGCAGGGTTGGCGCCAGGCTGCGTTCAGCTGGCACCTCTGAACACCAGCAAAAGCTGCTGTAATTCCAGGGGATGCGTTCGGAGCGAAGGTAGATGTGCCGGTATGGAGTCAGGCCACACTCGCTGGGTTTGTTGGGGTTTGGGGCAGAAGAGGGCTTTGTGGAACTGTGCCACTCCTCTGCTCACTGCCTCCTCCAGGTAGGTGTGCTGCTGCTGGAACCTTACTCTCAAAACCTGAGGCCCTTCTGGGGTTTTTATTCCAGTTGTTCCTTCCTTGTAAGGTGAATCTTTCTGTTTTTCACTGACATTGCAGAATCTCAAGGTGTTTTTTTCTTTCCTCTGGTATCAGCCCCATCAATATTTTCCTTCCTGCAGTCATTAGACTCCCACTACAGCCAATTAATCCTGGCCATGTTCTTTTGGTTGATCATTTCTGATTGGAAAGAATGTTGTTTGCATCTGAACTCAAAATATGGTTTCCTACCGCAAAGCTGTAATGTCGTTCATTCATCTTTAATGCTTTTGGTCAATTTGTCTTTTTTTGGAGAGGCAGCATAGACATTTATACATGAAGAAGCAAAATAACCCAATCTGATCTCATTACTCTGTGCTTACCAAAATGAAAATGCTAGTAGAGGAAGTGCTCTCAAATGTCTCTGAATATGTCAAAGATAATTTAATATTTCATTTCCCATAATTTTTGCAAGCCTTTTGCATCATATGTATCCTATTGTCAAATTCCTTCATCTCTCCCCAGCTGTTCTGCCAATTAGAAGAACACTGTATGTTATGGCAGAAATTTATCAAGACTTCTTCCACAAATATCATTCCTTATTTGATTTTTGAGATTAGCATTTCATACCATGTCCTTATAAACTTACTTTCTCTTTTCCCAGTCCTTGAAGGCTATTGACATTTTCTCTCTTTTTTCTCAATAGTTTTGGGTGTTTTTTTTTTTTCATTTTGTAAAGGGAAAATACTAATATGATTTGTGGTACCTCTGATTTCCCTATTTCATATCTCTGGAAAATAATTATCCATTGGAAAATGTATTGATTTGAAAGAAAATTATTCCAGTCCTCTTTGAATTACATTGTGGTGTTTTCTTTCACTGACTGACTTAGCTTGCACATTAAAGTAGATAATTTGTTAAAATGCAACACCTTAGTTGTACTGACCAAGTTTCTCTCTTTGTCTTCTTTTGTCTGCCAGGTATATCCTCCCTTATGTCTGCAGAGTTTGACAACTGTACCTAAAATTTATTACTGCTTTCCTTTTTTTTTATTCTATGACTGCATGATTTCAGCACAAATAAATCCTAATTCGACCTGGTTAAACTCATCTTCCGATTGACAGGAGAAGGTCTTCAGGTAGCCAGGGTACCTGAGGAAGCTCTTACCAGACTGACTGTGTTAGGATTCTTAACCGCTACGCTCAGGAAGTTTGTGATGCTATCCACAATAAATTCTTTCCTTTCTCTAACTTTCTTTCCCATTATATGCTTCTGAGTTTCAACTGAAATTTTGTTTTCATTCCGTTTGCCCACATGCATACCTATTGTAAAGTAAAATTTTGTTTCACTTTTCTTGACTCGGACTGGTGAAGTCCTTTTTTCTCCTGAACTGCTTACCCTTGGACTTCCTTGGGCAGAAAAGAGACTATCACGTGGCTGAAAACAGCGTTTAGATAGGAGTGTCCATAGGAAGCACCTGGTAGGCAGCGTACCATCTGTACGTGGGAAAATACAAGCTGATATTTCACTGGTTGAATTTCATTTACAAAAAATTACTTGTTCACCCAAATATCTGGAGCAATCTTCAGATCATCACCCTCACAAACGATTTTGCTGAGCCATTCGTGAAAATTAAAGATAAATATTACAAAAATAATTTTAAAATGTCTACTTTTAGTTTTAAATTTCCACCCAGGAATAAGATATTTTTCTTAACTGAAGACGGGAAGAGTTACAGAGGTGTGCCAGTCATAGGCAGTGTTTTAGTAAAAGACTAATTAAAGACTCAATATGCCAGTTTTAGCTATTCAATATATAACCATGTTTCCGATATTATACTGATTTTGTAATGGATTTTTCACATCTTAAGAATGTCTATTTAGCAGGAGACAAAAAAGCAACTGATTTATTTGTGGAAAGAAGCTATGATGTCTTTATTGAGCCTAGTGTAATGTTTTAGTAGGATAGCAGTTAAATTGCCAGTTTTGTTTCTGAAACTTTTCCAAGTGTTTAATGTTTACACAATAGACCTCAGCAAACCAAAACATTTTATTACAAACCGACAAATTATTAAGAACTACTCAAAGTAGCAGGAGGATGAACAATTCCTTTTTTTCTGTATGCTTTACAACAGGACGGAACTACAGAGGTTAGAGGTTATCATGCCAACAGCACGAGAGATGTGGCACAGATATTTTTTTCTTTCAAAGCTGCGTAAGTAATAAACTCTGGTGGTTAAAGTGTAGCACGTAACAGATGAGCTAGGAGAGAATGCAAAGAGCAGACAGTCAAAGATAAAAAAACTAATTATCTCAGAAGCAGGCAAGTTGCGAGAGAGCAAGGGGATAGGCTTAGCCACAAGGGTATAAAGAAAGTAATTTTGTGGGATAAAGACTCTCTTGAAAAGCTCAAGTATTTATCTGTGCAGGTTTTTATTACAGAAGAAACTGGAGAAATGTCTTTTCTTTAAATGTAACAAAGGTAGACTATCACAGTCAGAGAGACATCAAAAGTGAAAAAGCAGAGGTCAGCTCAAACTGGCCAAATTAAAGTGCTCTGTAACTCCACGGCCAAATAAGACTTTCCTAAGAGATCTGCAAGCACCTAGGGAATTACAGATAGAAAAGTGGGTAATAAAACCTGAAATATTAATTAAAGATAATGCTGTAAAACAGCTAAACTTTATACTTGAAAGCCGCTGCCCAAATCACCTTGTTCACATCAAATACTTGTCCTCACATGAAAACTTTTCTTGCACATCAGCAAAACAGGTGATAGTAAAGAACACCCAGATTAGCTTGGGTTTTTCAAGAGACAGCAACATTCTTCAAAAGTATCCAAGAGACTAATCAAAGGGGTAAAGACTGCCTCAGAGGGAAAGAATAAGAGGTGTTTAGGTATTTAAGCAAAGCAATTTAGCAGAATGGCAGACCAAATTCAGTTGGTAAATGCAACATGTTCTGAAAAGTGTACCCTGAACATCAATGAAACCTTAAGTATTATTCTCAGAAAAAAGACCTGGATGCCACTGTGCACAGGTGTCTGATATACTCCAACTAATACTCAGTCTTACCGTGACCCACAATATTAAATCTTTAAAAATGCAACAGAGTGAGCAGAATGGTCAGGGGTGGACAGCACAACTAGAAAGAAAACCAGCACGTGCAGACACAGTGAACTATTCAGCCTAGAGCCCATGTGAGCTCCGAGGAGGTGTGTTCAAAATAGAGCAAAGCAGAGACAGGCAGGAACCTTCCCGTGGTACTTGTGCTGGTTTCATCTCTTAAAGAAGGCCCAAAGTGAGTGAATGAGCATGTGTTTAACCACTTCCACCGATACTCATTTAAAATACCACATTTGAAGTGGTTGGATAATACAGATCAAAAGTAAGTGTTGTCCAAATCTTGGATCATGCTTCAAAAACTGGTGTTACTAAGGACTGATTAGTAATTAGCTAGGCTTGTCTCCAGCTATAAACAAACTCTTCAGCTTTGTTGCTTTCCTTCATATAAACATCACCTCAGTAGAAACTGTAGCACACCCAAAGCTCAGTTAAGAGCATCATCTACAAGCCACATGAGAGTTTGTTTCCTTCATCTGCATACCGAGGGTAACATTCCTCTATTCCGTTTAACAATTAAAGCATAGGAGGATGCGATTATCAAGTGTGGTAACCATATTTCATCGGAGATTGTCTTGGGTTGTAGGAGAACGTGAGCAAAGCCTAGGAAGAAGATTTACAGAAAGGATACTGGATGAGGACCGAGTTTACATTCTTGGTTTACCCTTCATCTCGCGAAAGGTTGATAGCTCCCAGATTGGTTGGCATTCAAGTGATGGACTTAATGGCCATCTGTTTAGGGACTCACTATTTACTTACCTATCTGAGCTATATGGATGTATGCCAGAAACAAACAGGTTTGCGATTAACTTATAAGAGAAGCAGAGGGTTTTTTAGCTGTACAGTTTTCAATTTAAAGATCTTTCCAATAACCTTTTCACATGAGAGAATAAAATCAAGCAAGTCGATCTCTTCAACAAGGATGTGGCATATATGTTTTAGGTTAAAATGTATCTTCGGAGGTGGATGATGCACATTACAATCCCTGATTGTAATATGCCTCCAAATCGCCAGTAATACCAGTCCCTAAGTTGCATAGTACAGTTCCACACTGAAAGTTTACACAGAGAATCACTAATGTACATTTGCGATTAACTGAAGTGTAAAGTGAATTATTCAGATTTTCAGCACTCCTCAAGTGATACCACCATACATGCAGCTTCTTGGAGGTTTTTTCAATCCTTACTCTGTGCTTTGCCCCCAGGGCTGGGGGAAGGTAGACAGACTGCAGTTACCTTTGTTAGGAAACAAAGCCAGAACACTGAACTAATGATGTGAACACGAGTGACAACCGTGCTTTTCCTCCACGTACACCAGATACTATACAGCTACTCAGGATCTGACCCCTAGCCAGGAACTTATTTGAAAGTGTAGTACCAAAGGGGCATCCTGTGTTGGTCCATGGGCACAGCCTCATCTCTTCCCTTCGACCAGCACCTCCCTGGGTCTCTTTAACCCTCATTATAGATCACCTTGGCTACAGCACGTCAGACTGAAGTAAGTCTTCATCCAAAGGCACCTCAGACCTAATGGATAAGCCTGGCTCCTCACGCCCTGGTCCTAATGGCCCTATAGACCATGCAAGTCCAAGGCAAGGTACCAAGTAGAGGGGGACAGCGTAAGGTTTTGTGTTTCCTGACTGCTGATGTCAGAGTTATCAAGCTTCTTTTTACTAAAAGTAAGTTTTCTCATAGAATCATAGAATCATCTAGGTTGGAAAAGACCTTTAAGATCATCAAGTCCAACCGCTAACCTAACCTTGCCATCCCACCACTAAACCATGTCCTTCTCCAAACAGAATTCAGCCAAAGTAAGGTTTATATTTTCAACGCCTTTATTTAGAAAGTGAAATACGGAAAAGCAGAGCTAAAAAAAGTACTACCAGCAGTGATAAAGAGACAGCTAAAATGATAGTCAGGGACACACTACTATATTTAAATTCAGTGAAACGGTTCTTGCTGATCATTTTGACTGGTGCCTGCTTTCTGTGCCTTGCTGGAGAACACGAATGCTTACAAATTGCTTCCTTTATGCATATGGAGTGTTTCTTGCTTGTTTGTTCAGCCTGTTATGTTTGTCTAAAGTACTTGTGCTCCAGCATATTCTAGCGTCATGACTGCAATGCCATGGTTATGGTTGAGAAGGCATTTAATTCTAATTCTGTGTTTTCAGGAGCTTAACATATGCTAAACAAATTACATTTTGGACGCAAATTTCTGTGGCTGTGCTGAACCCCGAAATGAGCTACCTGTTACATCCAAACTCTGCTACAGCTGGGGTGGCTAAGAAATGTTTATTCCCTGCATTTTGAAAGCATTTACGGAAATATTTTTGCCTGTTGGAATGCATCCTTTTAGTCATCTGAACTTAAGGCGTGACACTTTTTAATTTGCAGTTGCTGCCGGTGTACGTGAAAACACACCTGACTGCAAAGCGTAGGGGGGGTTGCAGAAGGCACAAAAGAGTGGAGCATCGCCACGCTGCAGTTCCAGGCTCTGCAACGCGCGTGCACAGGTCGGTGTGCCCATAACGTGGCATTTTCACAAATCCTAGCCGTGTGATTCAACCCAACTGCTGCAACTCAACCCAACTGCTGCAACTCAACCCAACTGCTGCAACTCAACCCTTCATCCTTCCCACAGCAGAACAAGCGCGCTGAGGAAAGCCAGAGCAGCAGTTAGGGGCTGTGCAGAGGCCTCACTGCCGTTCCTCACGTTTCCATAGATTTCCCAGGAAACCCCGGCCAGCCGGTTGGCAGCAGGTGGAAGGGTGGCCCACAAAGCTAGCTTAGGAAACGGAGGGAGAAGAGCTCGAGCAAAACATATTTCAGAGCACTTTCATTGTCTACAGAAAAAGTCTAGGAACATGAGTCCCTGTGGGCCACGGTTGACCTTTGTGAATGCTCGCCTTAAGTACTTTTCCCTCATCTGTAAGATGGAGGCAATAGCACTTTCTTAACCCCAGGGATGCAAGAGTAAATACAAAAAGAGATTTTAAGTGGTCATTATGCAGTCTTACATACATATATGCTTTTCAGACATTGCCAGGATCTACTGCCCACCAACTTGTCTACAACTTTGTCATCAGATAATATCTCAAAGGTGTAAGAATGTAATTTAGTCTCCATACTGTGCCCATTCAGACCCTGGATTCATTTCCGACTCTGCCTACAGCTAAGATTTGATTTCACATAGAGCAGGGTAACAAAAAAATTGCTGCATTATAAAAGAGCCATAGACATACAAAGGGTCTGTTCAATTAAAATAGTTCTGTATATGGAAACTTCTTAGGTAGCTAATGATGAAGTTAAACTATAAAGCAAGTAAGCAGAGAATCTGAGTAACAGTCAGATAATGTATGGACTGCATTATATAGAGAATATTGGTGGGCTAGGAGTATAAAATGGGAGAATGCAAAGTGTCCTTTATTGCAGTGTATTTTGATAACGTGACAATGGAGAGTAGGACAGCTTAGCAAAACTGTTACCGACTCTGATAGTGCCTTGCTGAATCATTCGTCCATTCAAAAGAAAATAGAATTCTCTTGCAAAATGAATCTATTACATCCCTCTCATATTTAACTAGATGGAAATGAAGCTGAACAGTGAACAAAATGTAGACACTTCTTGATTTATTCAGTGGCTTCTGTGTCTGACTAAAAAAACCAACTGAAAATCTTTTAATATGCTGCAAGAACATGTTTGGAGACTGGTATTTCACTACTACCCTAGAAACAGCCAGCCGGTTGTTAGCCATTGTAAGCTAGATATTTATGAGAAAGCTAAATACTGATAATTGTGTGCTGGTTCTTTGTTTTCTTCTGTGCAAAGGTACTCGAGGAGACTCTTGAAAGGTATTTTACTGGGTATAAAATTAAAACTAGACTGAGTCCCCAAATAATATGTCTAAAATCCTTAAGGGAAACGGAATGGAATAATAAAGAGGGAAATTTAATCATTTGAAGCCTGTTTGCGTGTGGCACAGACTATGGATGTGTTACAGAGTCACAGCTGTAGAAATTGCATGGACGGTAGCTCAGAGTCAATAGAAGTTACTGTATTTAGTTATTCATTTTTTGTTAAATGTCAACAGAGGTGTTGAAAAATATACCTATTAAATCAAAACGTCCTAGAAAATACAAGAAAAGCAATACTGCAGATGTGAAACAATGTAGATGTTGATTTCCTATAAGTATACAACGTATTGTTAAAAAAAATCATCACTAACTTAGTTTATTCTACATACTGTAGCCAGTAAGCTTTGTATTTATTGTTGTTTTCTCCAGTTCTGTAACAGTATATGTATTTTTATAGCTATGGTGATAAACAACATGGAAATAGTCATCAGTGTTTTCAAATAAGTATCTATTAGGATTTAATTTTGACAAATCAGAAATTTTCAGAGCACTACAAGAATTTGGGGGTACTGCTCACTAATGTTTTTTTTTCTAAAACTAGTCAGAGAAGTCTTGCAATTTGGGGTCATCCTGGCGTGTAGGACAAGCACACGTATCACGCAAGGTCTGCTCCCCGTCATGGCAATCCACGCAATCTCTCCACCACCACCGCAGCTGCAATTGCTCCTGAAGATACCGCAGCCCAACTGCATAACCATAAACTTAACGCCTATGCAGAAGCACATGAAGTCATATTTGTATCACGTAAATAGGCACAAGTCATATGCACAGAAGAAAAAAAATCAAAGAAAAAACCTATTTAAGGTTGTCTGTATCTAATACATATATGCACATATGCACAGGTATGTGCGTACACCTGTATATGCATATAAACTGATACATTAATTTGGTATAAAATGGTAATGCAAAAATCAAGTTAGAATCCAGAAATTTTCACTGAATTCCTCGAGTTCTTCAACTTTTTTGTCAAAACACCAGCTTTTGAACATAGCAAGAAAGCTTTGAAACAGGAGGCATTTTTACCAGCTTTTCTTGAGACATCTTGACAGATCTTATTCCTCCCCTAATATTCCAAGTTGTACAAATGCCACCCACCTGATAGAGATCAGAGTGCTGGAAATCCCTCTCCAGATTTCCCTGTGCAGTTTTTCTGCAGGGCTTCACAGAGAGCAGGAGGCCATGGACCTGCTGCCACCCCATGCAGGGTGCTCCACGCATCGCCTTGTCTCTCCCCAGAGTAACCGGAGGTACCTTGTACCGTCGTGATATGAGGTGGTGTTGCCCCAAAATGGTCATGTTAGCCTAAGGGTGGAGACTAAGAGGGTAGGAACATCTCCAGCTACTCAGCAATCGCAGAGAAACCAGGTTCAGTCCTCAGAGCAGATGGGGATACTTACTCATGGCCGTTCTGAAACTTTTAGGGCTGTTGGCCAAGAAAGCACGGAATGTAAAGTTAAATTCACATGCCAAAAATCTGATTTGGTGTCATGTCAAAAGTCACATATAGTCACCAAATTGTGAATGATCTTATGATTGACACCATAGGTTATTGCGGGTGAAACAGTCCTGCACCAAAAGGCCTTGCAACCCAGTCGGATCCACTTCTTTTAAGCAAAAGCAGTACATTTTCACTTAACTTGAAATATCAGAGAGATATAAGCAGAAGAGGAATTAAAGGTTGGATGAATGCAGGCTGAAGGGAGAAGGAAGTAGGAGTAAACATTTTCATAAAGATGTGAGAGAAACCACACTGTAGGTAACAGTGGTAGCAAGGAAAAGGAAACAGAAGGGAAAGAAAAGACAGACGTGCTCTCTGGAGAGGAAGAGATAACTGGCCAGCAGAGAGAAACAGCAGTGGGGAAGAAGAAGGTAGAGAGAAGTGAAAGGGAAAAACCCCCTTGGTCTCCCAAAACCACGCCTTGTCAGCCAGACAGAAGGGCTGTCTTTAGAAAAGAACCTCAGAGATGAAGAAATCTCAGCGGGAGACAGAGAAATCCCCGAACACCTAACCTAGACAGGAGAACTGAAACTGAATGCGAAGGAGTCAGAGCAGGAGACAACACAAGTAAAGCTGAGAAAGAATTCCGCTGATCATTTCTCCTGACATTTTCAGTTGATGAGTCGTACACTTGGGCTAGTATATGGTTTCCGGTAGATTTTCTAAATCCTGCATAAGCTATAGCAGAGCATCTGGGTGGGAGGTGACAGATGACAGTGCATCTTGGTGACCCCTTCATAGTCCAGACCCTGAAATAAAATTAAGCTCTCAAACAACTTCAGATGCTCAGCATCCTTGTTGCTGGTAAATACTAATTAATTTGCAACACCTTTTAACAACATGTCCAAAAAGTCTGTGCTATAGCTAAAGTTTTATCAGTCTGTGTAAGCTTGGCCATGTCAAAGAAAACAGAGCTAGCCATGCATGTATAGATAGATTCCTATGGATAGATAGATTCCAAAGATCACAGAATCATAGATCATTCAGGTTGGACAAGACTCTTAAGATCATCGAGTCCAACCTTAATAAACAAACCATTTCTTAAGCATCTTCTTGATGAAACAGGTAGTTTCATCAAGTGAAGTGCATCAGTTGTGTGATCCCAAGGCAGATGTTCTGCATGGTGTTATGAATAGTGCCAGCCACATCCCCGAAGTTTTGTGACACGACTACGGCACGTGCTCAGGATGTGATGGAGAGAAGCGTGAGAAGGGCAGACGGCCTTGCCATCAAACAGGACATCCTGGCCTCGGCATCTCGCACGGGAACAAGCACTTGAGTTCTGGGCAGGAGAGTTCAGTGCCGCCCCTTGCACATCTCTGAGCGGTGTAAAGTGTTATAAACACAATCCCAGAGAGGATGACCAAAGAACAGCAGAACTACTTCTCGCCTTCTTTCCCAAATATAATGCAGACGAAGTAGCACTGAGCGTGACCAGGAAGGATGAGTCAATAAGCAGGAGCGGAACATCTGAACCGGGAAACGTTTCATCAGAGAAGACGCAGAGCCTGGCTGTGCAAAGGGTGAAGCAATTACCGAAATGCCAGGGCCACGCAGCAAGCAAAAGCCGTGGGGATTCCCAAACTGGTTAAAAGGAGTGCTGCAGTTCTCCTGGGAAGCGTGTCCTTGGGGACAGCTGTCCTGGGGTTGGAGTGCAGCATCCAGGAGGGAGACTTTATAGCAAACGAGAAGTTCAGAATAATTTTCCTTGCCTGGATTTCAAACTACAGTCCAGCTGGCATACGGTATTTCAAGCAGAGGCATGCTCCTGCTATATATCCACATATCTATTTCTAAAATCAGCCACCTTTCACATTCCCAGTCCTTTCTAAGCTCTAGCAGATGGACTTGATTAAAATAATGTTGCTTTGCTTGGGAAATGGATACAACTATAAAAATGGGTGGTTTGGAGAAGTTATAATGCAAATAAATTTTTTGCAGTGGCTTAGAAAAATCCATTAGCTAAATATTTCTGCTGCTTCTGTTTTATAACCCATAATCCATATTCTTACTAAAGAAACTATAAATTACTACATGAAATGCAATTACAGAACATAGTGTTTGTGATACTGATTTGTGATCAGTAAAACAGGGCAATTCATCCTGCTGCAAGACAACCCAAACAATAATGGTAAAAATCTAACAGCTTTCAAGAGTCACGTATTTCTCAGAGGAGTGAATAATGTTCGAGAGACTCTTCTGCAAGATCAACAGAGTCACTTAAATCACACGGCATCTCTCATCCAGGAAAGCGGAAGTTCCCTCAAATCCCATCACTTTTTACTGAAGTCAAAGGAGTTCTCTGAATATTGAACACTAAAGCCATAAAACTTTAAAGATACGCCTTTCCATGAACCCACATCTAGGTTAAAATTTGAAACGCTTCAGATCTCACTTTTATATAGAAGAGGGATTTGGAAACGTGGGTTATAAAGTCAGCTACCAGTGAGATAATCTAATAAAGCAAAGGTTCAGTTAATGCCATTTACCTGAACTCTTGTGAGGAGGCTCCAAGGGATATTTTGCAGATTCTGAACTGTGCTCACGTGCCTCAGTGAAGAGACCTTTTCAAAAAACACATTTAGAATGCCCTTGAAGTACCTTATTTTTATGAATGTTAGCACAATGCATGTTTAAGATTGGCAACTTCAACTTGCTTATTCACGAAGCTTTATTATAAAACTGAGAAAATATTTTCCAAGAGCAATGCAAATTCTTGCAGGAACTGATTAACTAAAAACAAGCAAATTATGCAGATTTTTTTCATTAATCTAGAGCAAACCTGGTCAAGATGTCAAGATTTAAATTCAAAACTATATGACAGTTTTGCCATTAGTTTTTCTTGGGGAAAGATACAGAAGAAAAACTTTTTCAGGCAATCCCGTCCTATGGATTGCTTGAATAGATTCACTACGCAGCAAGTAATTTTGAACAGCTCACTGTATCCATGCCCTAGGAGGAGATCTGCACTTGCCGGACGTGTATTTCGCCATGCCTTGTTTGACCCAGCTCAGTGGTACATGGGGACTGCTCCTCGCCACATTCACAGCACTAAAAAGTTCTAAACGCAGAGAGCTCAGTTACTGGCTGTTAAAAAACCAGACAGCCTGCCTTCATGAAGTAGGTCACTCCACGAGATGTTCTTCTGCTGGAGGCATCCTGCTCCCCAGGGCCCTGCGCGAGATGCTACTGTCCATCGCGGGAGCTCAAGGCTGCGTGCCGTCTCTCCTGACCTCGGTGGTACGTGAAAGCTCCTCTGACTGCGTGCTATTTTTGGACTCAAGCATCTCGCTCGCTCCCCTGATAAAAGACCACTTGCACGGAGCTTGCCTTGTCAGAGATCCGTGGAAACCATCTACGTGGAGAGTGCCCGAGCCCAAATCCAGAGCGGGGGTTGAGCTGGGTTCTCCCCAGCTCGCCACTTCAGTTCCTCTCCCCAGAGCTCCCTTGCCCCCGTGTGCTGCCGTGGCTCTAACACGGGGTGGAAACGCTGGTGGTCGAGCCCCTGGGGCCACGTGCTCCAGCCTCCCCGAGGTGTCCCCAGCGCCTGGCTGAGCTGTGGACCCCCCGAGCGGCCATCTACAACAACTCGTTTGGGGGCTTTGTTAACAAGGGCAAAAGGTTGGATTTACGCCAGGCAGTGAAAGGCTGTTGCATTAGCCTGAAGTTTCATTAATCTAGAAACAAAACTAGCTGTGACAACGTCAAAGTTCTTTTCTCTGTCTTGGCAGGTTAGTTTTTACAAATGCTTTATTAATGGAAAAATTTAAAAAATGGTGGAGAGAGAGGCACTTAAAATGGCATTTGGTAGCACAATTTATAAATGAAGGCATATATTACCTGTCATGGAAACGACTTTTTTTCATTTACTGATCTACATAAAGCTAAATGTTTGTTTTGATAATTGGCCTTTGCACAGAAAAGGCATTAAGTCAGCAGTGGTGAATTATTTATGAGACCTACTTTAATGTGATTATTCTCTGAGGGCCTTAAAAAATAGTCTTGGGCATGGTGCTGTTTTTTCATTAATTGCTGAGACAGTACAGGAGTCAAAGATCCGTGAGGTCGTTTTTCCTTCTCATTTTTGCCCACCGTGCCCCCAGGCATCAGCCTCCGACCCCACCAGTCTGGGGCTTGGATCGCACTGGTGGTACTGGGAAGCGGCTCCCCTCCGGGGGAGGACGCATTTCACACTGCCCACAAAAGCCTAGTGCGGAGCCTGGCATTAAACCACGGCTCGGGGGTTCTCCAGAAGAAAGATGAAGGCTCGCAAGGCGATGGGAAACTCCTCAAGTCCTCGCCATAGTGCTGCGACTTCTGCTGGAAGGTGCTGGGCTGGCGCCGGTGCTCAGCCTCCTCGCCTGGCATCCTCACTGCTGCTACTTCGTGGCATCTAATATTTTAAATTAACTATTACTCCGCGATGAGTTTGTTCTCTGAGCTGTAACCAGGTTATAATTACCATCGCCAAGCATAAACACATCTGTAGAGCTGTGCACGTCTTCTGCATCTAGATTTTGTGTGCAACACCCCCCNNATCTGTTTAGTTGGGAAACCACCCCCCCCCACAAAAAAAAAAAAAAAAAAAAAAAAGGTGAAAGGCAGAGAGATCCAGTTTAAGTAGCACCTAAGAATGGAGAGACCAAAGGGTCCTTCAGTTCCGTCTCTTCTAAGGCAAGAGACGGGGGTTTATGCCAGAAAAATGGGGAGAAGGGGCAGCAGAAGGGCTGTGGGGAGGAGGGGGAGGAAGGGAAAGGAGAGAGACTGAGATTTGTGAAATCAGGAAGTTTTCCATCGGGTTGGTTTATCTGGGGCCAAGCAGCATCCTGGTGGGCAGCGATGCCACGCTTTGGTGCAAGGCTGCCCACGGATGCAGAATTTGGGACTCAAGTACAACCTGACCTTTTCTCTTTGCTCTTAAAAGCGTCCTGCTCCAGGGACACGCAGCGCCTTTCCCACTCTTCATCCCGGCTGCAACCCTTGGGAAAACTCGGAATGATCCTGGTATTTGCACATCAGAAAGGCGGGAAGTAATGAACAGCGGTTTCGCAGGTTCACTGCCCAGTGCCTGGCTCTGCTCTCCAACCTTTTTTAGTTTGAGATTTGTATTGTCTTACTGTGGTTTTGTGATTTTAGTTGCTTGGCTTCGGGCTTTGCAGTACTGTCTCCCCGGTTCCGTGCACGCAGGCGGTGTTGCGCTGGCGCTTGGATGAAGCCTGGAAAAGCCGGGAAATTCTCTGTGCGCTCGGGATGCCGTTTGTTCCAAAGAAAAAGACATCATTCCAGAAGTACAAAAGCAGGGTTAATTGTACTTCTTATACTAGCTTTGTACACACAGAACTGGAAACTACTCTCAGCTGTGGGTACAAATAACCCTAAAAAATTTTTGAAGAAATTATGGTTAGAAACTGCCAGGAAACAGCAAAAAACTTAAATGTGCCAAACAACCTTCCCTTCTCACTTTTTGCAAGAAAATGCAATCTAACCTTAGGAGCTGCCACGCAAAGAACAACCGCTCCTAGTTCAAAATGCTTATTATTAAAAATGACAGGCGAATTGAGACTTAGCAACATTAAACAATGAGGTCTGTCGCAGGCACGCTGAAGGGGCTTGAGCTGCTGCAATTTTACCGTGTTGGCTTGAAAAATGATAGCAAATGGCACAAGCTATTTTAAAGTCAACCTTTTAAGTGACTCTTAATAAAAATACATTTTTAATGTTAATTAAGAAGATGAAATAACTCAGACTATTCATTCTCTGGCTCCAAATCCTTGGTCAGAGGACCGCAGTTACTCACGTTAATTAAAACGCAGGTTGTGTTCTCTCATGTGTGTCCTTCTTCATACGTGAATTTCAAATCGAAAGCCCCTGTTCACGGTCGGAGTGTCCCCCCCCAAACACATCACTTGTCCCTAATGTATTTCCAGGTCGGTGGGTTGGGTACCGCACAGGCTGAGGGTCGGACCAGGGAGGGAGGGGGGTGACGAGCGGCGGCCGGGCAGAAAGCCTCGGCGCGTTTGGGGACTCCCGAGCCCGCGCCCTGCGACTTGCTCTTGAGATGCGATTTCACCCTTTTACAGAGATTGCAGCCAAGCATGCCAAAGGACCTTTGGAGTTTCAGAATATTTTCATCCCTTTTTCAGCAATACTTCCATTGTTAGTACAAACGCCAGGCTTGCTTTCTCCATTTTCACTGAAGATGCCATATTCCTCTTGCACTATACCGTGGAGCGTGGAGAGTGCCGGGTTTTTTCCCACATGACGGCTGTTCTGCACACAGGTTTCAGGGCTCCTGACGCTGAACACCTTGTTTTCTGTACTTCCCAGGCCAAAAATTTCGTAAAAGGCTTCCGGAAATTCAGCATCTGAAAGGAGCTGATCCAGCTTCACCTGGGCTGGGAAATCTTATTGCCACCACTTGTAAACTTCTCTGCAAAGACGTTTATTTTGCTCAGTTATCGTATACTAAAGATGCTGGCCCTGACTCTGTACCCAGTTGTGTAGGGTTTCCGTACGATCAGAAAGCCGCGCCTAGACTCGCGCCTTAGCTCTGCCTTAGGGCCGGGAAAAACGCGTCAAGCTCTCGGCCTTGGCTGCAGCGCAGGTGCGCGGGGCCGGGTGACGGCTGCGGAGCGGGGGCTGACATCAGACCGACGCCGTCCTGCAGCGCTGCCCGGCTTGGCCGGGCAATCCCGTACGTGGCCTTAGGAATAGGACCCGATGGGGAAAGAGCGGGCTCTCGCGGGAGAGCTGGGCGAGACTCCGCAGCCTGTTAAGCAGATGTGCAAAATGAGCATAAACTTGCCACCAGCTGCAAAATTTTATCTCTCTCGGTGGGAATCAGTGTACGTACGGTTGAACGTTATTAATGCCCAATTTTTTCAAGCTGTAAGTTTTATTCCTGGGTTTTGCATTTCCAGGTCCGTGCTCCGATTCCAGAGCCCTGGTTTAGTCCTCCTCAGGCTGTTTGTGCAGGATTTGCACAGCTCCATGTTTATCTCCTGTGAGCGTAGTGTTTCTTCTCTCCAGGAAATTACCTAGTTATGATTTATCACACACAGAGGAAAACAGCGATTCCGTGCGACGGTAGCGACACATCAAAACAAACCCTGGAGCTGAACGAAGCGATGCTCCGTCTGACCACACGGCTCTTTAGGAGAAAGCCTCAGAAGAGCCTCTGCTGCTGGAAGCAGCAGCAAAGATGCTCAGCCTCGAAATACAAGCACTTACAAATCAAAGTTGCTATGCAAATGAAGGCATCAATTAATAATGCTTGAATGCAATCTTAAAGGATTTTGCCCAGTTGGGTCCTCTCGCACTCTTGCCTGTTTCTTTGGGAAGTCGGGGTGTGCAAAGTGTCCTTATTTTACATGTTTTAACAGAAAATACTGAAAGTCTCACGGGGTAGTTTGAGGGGAGGTCTCCCGCGTGGTTTTAGAGTTCCTCCGAGAACAGAGCGCGTACATTAAAACTCCAAGCCAAGCGTATTCTTATCCCAGGGCTGGCCGCTACCGGAAGGGTTGACGCCACGGACAGGCGCCGCGCCGGGGCAGATTTCTGTTTTGCGAGTCCCGCCAGCCGCCTGCCTGCGCTTTCCCCGGGGGGCTGAGCCCTCTCCTCCGCTGCAGCGCGGACACGTGTTGCCCAGGAGCGGCTTTTCTCCAGGCAGGCTCCAGAGCTGATCCCAGCCCAGCGTAAGCTCTGCTGGCTTACCCGCAATGCCTCTGGTGACCCGCTGCGATGGATAAACCTCGCCGGGTGACGTCTCGCCCTGCTTTTCAGCAACCCTTTGCAGCAGCATCCCCGTGGGGCCGGGCTGCACATCTTTGCTTTACCAGAGGGTCCAGGAGGATGGGACTGCCTCCCCCCCGAGCTCCCCCAGTGCAGTCTGCCACTGGTTATGCTGGTTTGGGGTCTGGTTGTGTTTGGGGGAAGTAACGGCCTCCGCTTGCACGCAGGGGAACGCTCTCGTCTGGGCATTAAGCGAGCCAGCTGCCATGCAGCACAGACAACAAAGAAATGCACAGGTTACATTTTAAACACGCTGTTTAAAAAGATTAAGTCTCCCTTGATGTAATTTTTCAAGTTCCACCAGCACATAAGTGTTTGCAAATCCTGTGCTGGGCTCCTAGATTTTCTGTGTCCATAGTTAATATTCATTTCACCGTGTCTGATGTTTTGCTTATCTGAGCATCTTCCTAATTTTTGGACCTCTTATTTCTTCATGGGAGCTGGTCACTCTTGAGCTTGCAATATTTCTACGTATATTCTAAATTTACAAAGACAATGAAGAGGAATTAATGTTGTGGAAACTGTCTCCTTTAGAGACTATTTCGGATAAAGATGCTTTAGTCTTTGTGCACATCTTGCACAGTGTCCTCCCTGTGCGGTACGGATGCTGGTAAGCAGGGAATATTAGACATTTCAGTGTTGAAGAAGAGCCACCTCCACAGCCCTGATGCGACAAGCCTTTCCGTGCATGCCAGCACGCTTTGGGATCCAGCTGCAAAGCAGCTGTGCCAGCTCCCGCAGCACAGGTCCAGGCTGCTACACCGCCAGCGGCAGGCAGCGAGATCCCTCGCCCTCGGGCACGGAATTACCTTTTGAACCCCAGGCACTCCTCTGTGTGGTCCTGGGGAGAGCGCGCAGGATGCGTCCTGCCCTGGCAGCCCACCGCTGCGGGCGAGGGCCGATGCAGCAGCACGACGCACGGCTTCGCTTTCACAGCCTGATCCGCAGCGCACGCAGCGCCAGGCTGCACAGTTAAAAGGGGAGTTTGAAAGGTGTTCTCATCCTGCCAGAGACCGCTGCTCTCTGGTCACCTCCTCGGGTCCCCACGCAATGCCTTGCTCCTCCGTCCTGCCCATCGTGCCCACTCCAGCACCTCTAACGCTGTCTCACGTCCGCCTCCAAAGGCTCCTTCTCCCTCACGCTCCGGGAAGCCCACCCTGCTGAACCCAAAACTGTGAGACTACAAATTAATATTGCCTAACCATCGTAACATCAGCTTCTGCCCTGGTGAGTGCTACTGCATATTAAAAAAAAAAAAAATAAAATAAATCCCTTTTTCACCTTGCACATGGAGGGAAATAACGCAGGCAGCGGGGCTGTAGGGGTTATTTTTGAGTCTGTCAGCCCTGAGACCTGCTGTTCACCTGACCCCGGGTTCTCGCATGCCGGTCCCCAAAGTAGCCCCTCTCCAGAATATAAGATGCAATTTTTTTTATTTTTTTTCCAAATACACCCTCTACATTGGGTGTAACGACCGCCGCTCTGCACCTAAGCAAACCCGGATGAAATCTTGAGGGGAAAGAAGATAGCCTGCCACTGGGAAAGGCTTCTCCCCTTTCCCTTCTTTCTCCCTTTCCTGCCCCAAAGGTGAATTTCCATCAAGCTGATACACGCCAGCGGTTACCGAGCCTGCAAATACAGCTCAGCGCGCGTGGCCCACCTCAGCAGCCTCTGCACAGCCCCCCGGCCCCAGGGGCTTCGCTGGCGTTGGCCACCGAGCGCCTGTGAACGTGCCCAAAGCATCACTGCCAGAGCCACGGGTGCCCGGCGCGGAGCAAACCCGTCCGAAGGTGGGAGCGGAACAGCTGGGTCACAGGACCTACAGTAATTGGCACTGCTGAATTAAATGCTGAGGATTAACCTGGGTAATTAGCGCAGGCACAGCATCACACTGGTCCAGCCCTGCTCTGTCGAGGACCTGAATTAATTTCTTTGTTTGAGGGCAAGTCGCTCCTTGCGCTGAGCACCCCCCAGCTCCTTGTTCCTCGGCGCCAGCCCGAGGTTCTCAGGCAGTCGCCTCACTCTGCCACGTGGATGGGTTTTTCTTTTCCAAATACCAATTATTGCAAGACTCAAAATTTCTAGAAACCTTCAAGAGCTTCAAACACAAACCAAGAAATGGCCTTAGACCAGCACCAAAGTCAACACAAACCCCGCGCGAGAGCACAGAGGACAGATTCCTCCGCTCCAGCTCCACACTCCCGTTGTCTGCCTCCCCGTGATTCCCACAAAAGCCCAAGCAACTCCGTTTTATTGGAATAACAGCCACAAAAAGTATGTTTCAGATTGGCACCGGGCATATATATCCAACTGACAGCAAGTGCCAACCAGAGAGCTGCTCTAACATACGTGGTAACATCGAGTTCACAGAATTCGGTATAATAAACCAGAGATTTATACTCCGGGTGGTCCTGTGCACGTCTAGCGAGGGAAAAGCAGCAGCAGCAAGATTGAGCTGATCCGTCAGTGAGACAGCACCGCCCGTGTGTCAAATATTCCTGATGGCTGCTAAGCGTAAATAAAAATACTGTCAGGCGGGGAGCTCGCTGCGGTACGTGCTCCGTTTGCCACGGATAAACGGGGCGAACCACGCACCAGGTCTTGGCATCCCCACGCCAACGGGGCTCTGCAGGAGCAAGGTCTCCAGCAAAAACAGATTTGATAGGAATTATTTCTACACGTGCACCGGGGATCCGAGGTCTCCCACGCTGCCTGGCTCCAGAGGCTGGCGGGTCAAAAACAGAGATTTAAAAAAAAAAAAAAAAAAAAAAGTTCCATCTGGTTGTGCTGTGTGCTGCAGCTCAGGAAAACTTGGTTTTCTGATAACAAAATCGCTGTTGTATCCATGGCAAGCAAAGGAGTATTTGCAAGATCCATTTTGGAAATGGTGGATCAGCGATTGATTGACTTTGTGCCTTTTTTCTTTCTTCTCCAGAGAGATAAGCAATAACCCACCACAGATCCAGCTTATGGGTTCTGTAAAATATTGTACTCAGAAATGTAATCTTTTTAGGGGATTAGTATTTCCTATCTTTTTGGAAAAATGAATATTTTTAGTGTAAAATACCCCACAAATGTCCCATTTCTCAGTGTAGAACAGTCAGACTTTTTGAGCAAGGCAGTATTTTACAGGGGTTTATTTCCTCTGCTTGGATCTGTTTCAGCTAAGGAGAAGTCTCTTCCAGAATATATTTTCTGCTACTGGATATCCTTCACAGGATATCGCAAGTGTAAAATCATAAATTTAAAATAGGGGTTTTGTTACTTTCAAGAACACAACTGACAAAACGCTCAAAAAAAAATAAAAAATGCTGCAATCTCCACAAGGCCACGGCCGCTGGTTCCTGATTTCAGATCCCAATTTCCCAGCAGAGCCAAGAGAAATCGTGAGATGCTCCAGAGGGGGACTTGGAGCAGCAGCTGAGCTCAACTCAGCCACGATACCCATTTTAATTTTACTTTTTCTGAACAGCAAGTCAGAGATTGGGCTTTCTGGTGTGCAGCACAAATCGTTTAACTAATTATTCATTGACTGCCTAATCAATCCTGATTGAATTAACTGATAGCTGCAGCTTGAAGGCACGAAGACAAGCAGCGAGGACACGCTGCAGAGATCAGTGACTGCAGCTTAATTCAGCTGGGGGCTTTGATTGAAGCAGAATAAGGTACCAAAGCGAAAGGTCCAAGAGAAGGTACTTCAGTACTCTCTGCAGGCACATACCAAAAAAAGACACCCTCCTCAAGGAGAAGCGGTAATTATTATTTAAGGAGGGTGCACGCAAAGCCAGAGCAAGTCCCTGCTGTGCTCCTGCTGGAAGGGCTCTCCCGGCAGCAATCCCGTACCCGGCGGGCACAGGACAGATGGTGGGGACAGGCTGTCCCCAGATTTTCCCACCGGGGAGATTTGGAAGCACACTTTCAGCCGGAGGGCAGCCAAAGTCGGGAACAGGGGACAGAGATGTGGGATCTCCATCCTCAGAGACACCCAAGAGCAGAGCAGAGCAGCCTGATCCAGCTGTCCTGGCCTTGGGCAGAGGTGGGACCAGAGGTGGGACCAGAGGTGGGACCAGAGACCGCCGAGGTGCCCAGAGACCTCCAACGTGTCTGTGCAGCGGCCGTGCAGCTCCGCAGCAGGCTGAGGTCCAGCAGCACCGGTGCCATCGGCCGCCGTCGCGCTCCACATCACCCGCGGCAGCACCCACACCCTTCTGCATCCCCATCTCACCCAGCATCAGCCTTCCCAAACACGGCACGAGCCGGGCGCTGGCCCTTTGCCCCCGGCACTGTTCACATCCATGCTCCCAGGAGCGGAGGTGCAAACAGACGAGCCCGTAGCTCAGATAATTGTCATTATTTCTGCTCAGTACATCAGGGACACATCTCGGGTTAGAGTTGCATTAAGATTACAGGTTCTGCATGCCCAGAGGGAGGGTGAGTGTCGGGGGAAGCCTGCTTGCGTGAAACTTGCCTCCATCCACGAGAGGTTCAAGTTGTGCAATGCTTTAGAGGTGTTCAAAAGAGCAAGTCAACACACGTGTGTAGTGCATCTCCTTTTCTTGTACGTTTGTTCGGTCCCATCGTACACAGCCTGAGCCTTTGGGGGATCGTTTGCATCGACATTTCCTACTTATGTTGCACATTTTTCTTGGTTATTTCATGTTTGCAGCATTCAATGGACTGGCTAAAAAAAAAAGTTACCCTTGAGTAATTCATAAGGTGAATTGTGAATTCCTGAGAGGTTTAAAGACCTGGGGCCTCTGCGCAGAGCCGTGGCCTTGCCTGCAGCAGCAGGATGGACAACCCAGGGAGAGGTGACGTGCCTCCCAATGTCGCTGACGGCAGGCGGCTTAAAGCCAACGACCACCTTCTCCCGGGATTTAGCCTCCTGCGCTTGTTAACTACTTGCACAGGTCAGCTAGGAATTTAAAGTCTTATTTCTAGCTACGCAAAGGCTTAGCTTGTGTTATTTCTACGAGGCAAAGCAAAGCTGTGTAGCATAGCCCCCCAAAAAATGAAGATCTGTGAAAAAACTCCAAAAGATGTGGGAATACTTTTCCCATTTTCTGGCCACCCCCCAAGATCCAGCATCGCTTTGGTAGGTCACGCTGGAAGGTGGTTTGCATCCTCTTCTGCAGTCCTGGCACAAGAGCTCACTTCTGCAGGACTCGTTTCAGCCTGGAGCAAGCGGCACCTCTGTACCGGCCTGCCACACGTAACTGTGTGCAATTAGGCGTGATTGACAATTTCTTCTCAGGAAAGACTGGGAACAAGGCAGGATAGGAGAATAAATAACTTCTCACCTAGCAAAGCCACCTTCCCTGGGGCAGAGCAGCTCGTTAGCAAGGCCAAGCGTGGATGATGAAGCAGAAGTCAGCTGCCGACAGACACCCCCACCCCTTCTTCATCAGAAATGCAAATGTTCCCACATATAGGGCGGGGCGGGCACAGAAAAATTGGAGTTCTCCCATACATTTTAATTAAAGGAGATTTATCTCTAACTCCAGCCCCACGCTCAGACCATCAATCAGCGGGTGAGGGTGAGATCGATCCCCGTTCAACCTGGTGTGTGGTCAAACCGCTGAGAGATTTTCACGTTGACCTGCCAAAATGGGATCTGCATGGCCAGTAAGCTCGACAAAAGCTGATAAATGCCACCAAATTCTCTGATTCCCTGTGGGCTGGGTCCATCTGGAATTACTTGAAAGGGTCTTTGTCTCCTAATGCTTTAATTACTGTTATCCTTCATCTTCATTTGCTGCATTATTGTGCCACCATCCCGATGCTTAGTAATACAGCTAATTTATAGCCAGCTAAATAGCAGCTCTAAAATTAGTAACCTGCTAGGAGAGAAGAGCTATAGCAAAAGTCTGTTTCCCATGATCTTCCTTTCTAACGCATCTCAGAAATCCCATGGCATGCTGAATGCTTTTTGAGCCTCAGTGGAAGTCGGTGACAGTATTAGGATGAGTTTGGAATAATTCTTGCTTGAATACACTAATTTTGCATTTGTTGCAGTCCTTTTACTTGTGTTCCCTTCTCAGCTCCCATGATGTGAGCCACACAAATTAGAAAAAAAACCCCAGATTTTCCCACCGGAGGAGATGATGGTGCTCAGCATCTCCGCTCTGCAGGCCAGGCTTTGCTGGTGCCGCCCCAGGAAACCTTCCCTCTGCAGAAGGGAAAAGAGCTTTACCTCCTGAGACTGGGAGACGTCTCCAGGGCCAAACAGGTCAGTCGTAAAAATGTGGTGATGAGGCGTATAAACTGGGATTGTCTCAGCTTGAGGTACAAACAACTTTCTCTGCACATCCAGAGCCAATCTAATCTCTTAAGTCACAACGTCAAGTTTTACCTAGTGTCTCCAGGAGAACTTAGTACCTTCACTAAAATAGAGCAAGCATTCCCTTCTCCCTGGCTCACGTTTTATTTACAAAGTAGGTTTCATTTCCTCTTAAGCTATTTGCATATTCAAATAGGATTTCCAGAACAGCAGGGCAGATGACGACACGCACCCAGATGGGGTCGCAAAGCTGCGGGAACAGAAAACGCCCACCCTGAGGTGTCACAGCCCAGCGAGGGACCCTTCACACAAACACACCCACCACCACGTGCAGCCACAGCCCGCGGCAGTTCCAGAGCTACGTGTGCAAGGCAAACCATCACGGACCGATTATAACCACCCGGTAGGTACGGAGCAACGCGTCCACGGAGCACAGAATTTACACCAAAGCCGCTGCAGAAGAAACTGTCTGCCCATGTACTTGTACGCGCCGCTGCTGGAAAATGAGGTTCCCTTGGCACTTGGGAAGTCTTGGGACATCAGTCGTAAGAGAAAGGAGACGATATATATACTGAGCTTATTACTCTCACGTTCCCACCCGTTTTGTAGTAAAACACGACTTGCCTTCGTTAGTATTTTCTACCCGGCTACAAGCAGCACCGCTCTGATTCCTTTTCACGCACACACACATAGCAGGAGAAGAGCTGCTGAAAACACACTTCCATTTCCTTCTTTCACACTTTCAGAATAGCTTGATGGAAGGTAAGGAAGAGCACAAAATCCTTAACTGATTTCATTTTAGGGCTAGAGCAATGTCAGCAAGATTAAATCCTCCTGGCCACAGCTGGGGAAGAAATCCCAAAGAGCGTGGAAGGTGTGAAAAACGGGTTATTAACCCCTGGTCTCGACATACCTTCTGCTCCTGCTCCAAACGTGCTCTCGCTTTCAGCGCGTGCGACTGACTGTAAATTGGGATGTGCAGAGTGAAGCACACAGGGAACTGGGCACGAGAGCTACCCTGGGTTTAATGGGCGTCTTGCACCCGATTTCCTTCCCAGCACATAGGAAGGTAATTGGCAGAGGTAGCACACAACTGTTAGACTTTTTTTTTTTTCCCCCCCCATCTCTGTTTAGAAAGAAAAAAATTAAACACTGCACCCTTTCCCCGTCTGAGCTGCATCCCCCAGTACTGAGCTCCAGAGCCTGGGATGTGCTCGGTCAATGAGAGGGTCCAAAAGTGCTTTCCCTGTGGGCCAGCTGCATTAATAGACTCTGTATTTCTAGATCTGGCAGGTTTTATATGGCTAATATTTTACAGAAATTTTCCTTCAACATAGAAGACTGCTTGGGGTTCTGTGTAATGCTTGCAGTAAAATAATTGAGCCTAGAGTGAAAACACCATTAAAATCTGTTTAGGATTCAGGCGGAGAAATATAAAAATAGCGAGGCATCCTGTAAAAAGAAATGCAAAATGGTGGAGGACAGAAGGTGGTAAATACAGAGCCCATCGTTAGAAAATGACGATGTATCATGAGCAAATATCTGAAGAGGTAAAATAATTTTGAGAAACGGGTAATACTCCTCGTTGTCCTTGAGAGGAACAAAGCCAGGTTTTTCTGACCTCTCTTGGCAATGGTAGCATCTCCAAAAGGCTATCCTGAGAAAAGCACAGAAACTCCCGCCTCTCAGCCAAGAACACGGGTGTTAACCGCTTCCAGAACACGGGAAGCACAGTGATGCCCTGCAGCAGGCAACGTGGAGAACGGAGGACGACACCCGTGTTAGATGCCAAAGACGTCACACCACAGCACGGCAAAAGCACTCGTACTCTAAATTTCAAACTTCAAAGCATCTCTCTGCAAGCCCTAAGCGTGCTTTTACGGGGTTGTACGGACAGCCTCCGTTGTACGTACTCTGTCGAACCTGCTACCGAGCGGAGCCCTGCCCGAGACCCCGCGCGTTTCTCCCTTTCTTGCAGCGCCCGTGTGAAGGTGAGCGTGGCGGCGGGGGCTCTGCCCAGCCCTCCGGCACCGGCAGTGGGTGACGGAACCGCTCCCCGCACAGCCAAACTGCCTACACACTGCAGAGGGGGAGAAAAACCACCGCGGGGGGGATCGCAGAGCTGATGTCATACCTACGCGCAGCGGAACGACGCAGACGGCGGTTGCGGGGACGCGGAGCCCGACGCCAGCAGCACTGCCGACCACACGGCCGCGGTCAGCGGAAGCGGCCGTGGTGTGACCGGTCCCCACTCCTACCCACCTTGCACGCCTTCGGCAGCCTTAGGAGATTAGGCTCCACAGACGCCTCTTTTTTTTCTTAAAACTGAGGAAAAAATGCGTCCGAATGCTACGGTGGCAGGGAAAGAAACCTCTCTTAGCAAATTCTTTCCCCCACTAGCTTTATACTACTCTGGCCAAAGGTTTGTTTCTATTCCTGAGAATCTCTCCAGCACCAGTCACACACAACTGTGAAAGTTCTTCTTCCTGACCACCAGACCCCTTCAGCATCATGGTTTTAAATCGATAGTACTCATGTGACTGATAATTAGACACTAAACCTAATATAGTCCAAAAAACTTCGAGGCCAGGCACCAAATGCCATGTGATTAAGTAAATCTAAGAGAAATTGATTGCTCTTTTGTCTTACTCTATTGATCACAGGGCGTTTTTATGGCATTTGTGTAGTCTGGCACTACGTCTTTAAAGGACCGGCACAGAAGGTTTGTAAGCAGTTCTGCTATTAAAATACTTCAAAAACCAGTTCACGCTGCCGCCACAGACTGCTCAAAACCCCGTAATATATCCCTTCAGACAAGCTACAAGAGGGAACACACCAGCACGGGACTCCTGAGAGCTGCGCAGCTGGGTAAGGGCACCGTGCGGACCCCGCGCGCAGTGGGAAGGGAGAGGATGCTGAGCACCCTCAGGGGCAGCGGGGACCACGCGGGGCCGAGCACGAGCATCCTCACCTTCCCCGACTGCAGCGGGCACGGGAAGGGCTGCGCCGGGTGAGAGTCCGGCAAGCGGCTGCACCAAGCACAGGGACCTACTGGTGCCACCCCTGAACCTCCCCTTACCGACGCTGGGGGCACGGCGTGCACCCCGATTTCCTTCCTGAGGCTTTAATCTGACAAAGCCTTAACAACGGCGCTTAAAAGGCTGCAAGCGTCAGGACAGAAAGCGGAGCTGCAGGCTGGCACGCAGAGGAGCGGGTGCTCTGGAAAGCAAGGACTTCAGAAGCAAGCTATCTTCTGCTTATGACAAGAATAATAAATATTATTTGGGGACAAAGCCAATAGCAAAATAATCCCCAAGAGATACACAGACAAAGGAAGAGAGATGCAAAGAACTTTGCCATAGGTATGTTCAGAAGAGGCTCTGGCCCCCATCTCAGTGCAATTCCTTTTTATAGCTATTTCTTATTTTATGTTGACAAATTTATTGTGAGAGCATGGAAGAAAACATTGTTACGCTTTTATATTTCTTGCACATAGACACAAATCAAAAATCCCCATGGAAAGACTTTTCTATTGCATAGATTTTTTATTTTTTTTTGAGGTTCTTCATCAGGAAGAGCAGTTCAAGGACACTTAAAGGCAAGAGTCTTATTTACAGGCAAGCCCAGAGTCATACAGCTCACTCCCAAAGGCCACCAGGTTCAAAGAGGTTCAGGAGTGACATTTTGATCTAATTTGCAGTCGAGTGAGGACTGACTGTGCTTCGTCGGCACTCGGGGGTCCCCACGCACCGGAGGGGCGAGCGGCACAAAAAGCGGCTGCAGGAAGCCAACGCCAAAACCTTGTGCCCGTCTCACTCGGCACCGGCTTCAGGAACAGGACAAGAAGCGTCGGTGGATGAACGCGACCCCCAGCCCCGATGGACTGGGTGGAGAGTACAGGCAGTGCTCAGACTCGGAGGTCTTGGTGTCAGAGGGAGCATGAAAACCAGTTTGGAAGTTCGGAGGAAAGGGAAGGGCTCAGGCATCTTGACCACAGCCACGCTGAGGAAGAAGCCGCTGCCTCTCGCTGCCCAGAGAAGCTGTGGCTGCCCCTGGCTCCCTGGCAGTGTTCAAGGCCAGGTTGGATGGGGCTTTGGGCAACCTGGGCTAGTGGAGGGTGTCCCTGCCCATGGCAGGGGTGGCACTGGGGGGGCTGGGAGGTCCCTGCCCACCCAAACCGGGCTGTCACTCCACGAGCACAGCAGAGCCACAGTGCCCGCGAGCTGCCCTGACGTGCCCTCGCCACGTACGACCAGTTTGGAGGTGCGGTCCCACCAGGGCAGACAGCCCTGGAGCACACCATCGGTGTCACACACTTATCTCACCCAGGCCCCGGCCCCGGCAGCAGGACCCGGGCAGGCTGCTTCTGCTCAAAGCAGGGGACTTCTGCCTCCCTGGGACTAGAGCAGGGCGAGAGCGGCAGGGCCGGGCGCTCGAAGAGGAGGTGAAACGGCTCGGGAAGGGAGACGGCTCCATGTGCTGGCAGCAAGGGCCGCCCTGCCCTTTTCTACGCAATCACGGCATTAGAGCCTCCGGCGTGCAGGGCGGTTACTGCTCTTGGGGGACCTGTACCCCCCAGTGCCGGTACCGCGCTGCTGGGGTTGGCGTGCCAGTCCTGCCTCTCGCTCTGCCCCGCACGCTGCAGGAAGCTAAGTACATTTCTTGCCCTGCGCAGCACCCAAAGGTGGGCTGGGACCTCTGCCACGTCCTTCTCTGCAACCGCGTCAGGCTCGTGTTGAGCCCCAGGCAAGGCACCCACATCAAGGCGATGCCGTGCAAGCGTATCGCACGCGGGGAACAGAAAGGACCAGACGACACATGCCGTACCAGACCTGGGCAGGGGAGCAGCCAGCCAACATGTAAAATTGTCTTCTTCCTCCTCAATTTCCTTTTACCACGAGCAGCCGCAGCTCCTTGTTACTTCCCATCTTCAAATCTGAGACGTTTTGGGGAAGATTGCTTCCTTTTGCTCTCTGTGCGGGGTCCAGCCCAGTGGGATCTGCTCACCGGGACTCTTGGGCACAACAGGAGGAAGAGCAACGCGTTACACTGTCAGGCTTCGTTTGTTCAAAGCGTTAAATCATCGTAGGCAGCAGTCCTGAAGTGCGGAGGAGATTGTGCCGTGCCCTGCGTTGCAGCGAGGAGCGGAAGGCTCAGCACCATCGGAGCACCCCGCACCGCCCAGCCGTGCCCGAGGACTGGAAGGGAAGGAGCTGTGCCCCGGGGCTGGGGCTGCTCAGTGTGTCCCCACGTTTGGGGCAGTGGCCGGGGGTTTCCAGGCAGACCCACGCCTGCAGAACCTCCGCGGCACAGAGGATGCCATCTGCCCTCAGCCACGTATCTCACTGCTGCAGGGGATGGGGCAGAGGCACCACGGCACCGGGCATAGAGGCTGGTGCTCCGCTGCACCCCAGGGCTGCTTCAGACCCCCCACGGCAAAGCCGCCCACCCAAAGTGCCCTCCCCACGAGGGGCACAGCCCACAGGGCCTGGCTGGGCCGGTGCCGACCTGACCCAGGGAAACCCGTGGCTGTGGGCAAGTCCTCCAGCCCCAGACACTGCTAAGGCTGTTCCCGCGGCACCCGGGCAGTTGTTTTCCTTTGCTCCCCTGCAGAAAGCCCTGTGAGAAGGGCTCTGGAGAGGGCAGGTCCCTCTACGCCGGGTGGCAGCCGGAGGTGGACCCTGCCCCGCAGCACCCACGGACCCCGCTCCCACCCCGGCTCTCACAACGCCATCGTGTGAAAAGCACTTTCGGGAGGGAAGCACTGATGCTTTCCACCCCGCTCGCACGACACCCGAATGTAAATCAAATCTGGCTTCAAGCGTTGCGGGCTGGTGGCATGGCCACACCGGTGCCTCCGGCTCAGCCTCCGGCATCTCCAGTCCTGCCGCTGCCCCGAGGGAGGGGGATGGATGCACCGGCCCCGGCTTTCGGTGGCAGCCGGAGGAGACGGCAAGCCAGCAGATAAATGCTGTTTGACTCCAGGACTGCACCATGTCAGTAGAGCGAGAACGCTAAATGGCAGCTGGCTCCAGAGAAATTGATTATTTTCCTTTGTACAATTGGACAAGGAAATGTTTTTATTGCCCTGTAAGCCTAATGGAATGATGTAAGGAATGCTTTCCAAGACTGCTTAAAAATTCTATTTTTTAAGTCTAGGCTTAACAACAACTCGTTAAGTTGTATTAAAGCACTCAGAAGCTGTGATTTTGCTCCTTGGTAATGGAACAGTTTCTGTCCATTGTGCTGCTTTCCCCAGTGACAGGTTAATTTTTGCCGTGCTCTAACGGAGGGATGGCGGCAGGCTCGGCACACGTACCCGCCGCCAGCCGATTCGGGCAGCTCTGCAGCTCCCTGCCCCTGTGGGCACCCAGCGCTGCAAGGAATAGGCTTTCTCTGTGCAAAAAAAAAAAAAAAAAGTACATTTCTAGTCCTTCAAAAGATGCTTCATGCTAAGCAATCGATAGAGTTGAAAAACAATAGTCCCTGACTTTTTCCTTCTACGCCTTGTAGAAAACCCGTACTCCCATCAGAGCCGAGGACGATGCTGCAGCCACGCTGCTGCAGAGGGAGAAGGTGGCGGGGGGGAGGAGGAGGAGGAGGAGACCTCGGGGTGCTGCCTCTTCCTCCCACCAGCAGCAGCAGGGAGAGGCTCACAACACTCCTTTTAACAGGCTCATTTTAACAACATTTAGTCTCCTTTCCTATTTTCTTTGGTTTAGTGACAGATTCATGTAACAGGTTTTACTTTTAGCCCCGTGGGTTCCCGTGCATCAGTGGAGCACACGGCAGTGATTTCTTCTTCTGAACTCCCATGTCTGCCACAGCTTACTGCACAGGGTAGCCACGCTGTGAAACAAAGTACGGGCTTTTCTTACAATTTTCTCATTTCAAAACTGCTAAGATATTGCTCTTTTAAATGAATAGCTTCCCTAAACATTAAAATATTGATAGACCCTTTCAGAAGGCTGAAGTTGAGTCCAGTAACAATAGTAATTTGTTAAACACAACTACAGACTCTACACGCAGGGCTACCATTAACTATACGACAAACGTGATAAAAATTATTATTAAAGAGGTGAAATTCCCTCCCTCTCATCTCACTGCCTGCTTTTGGCAGCGGAAACGAGCACAGTTTAAGAGGGTAAGTCTTCACGCGGCCGTAAAACGGCACTGGACGGCTCCGTGCCCGCCTCAGACCCAACGCCACGCATGCGGAGCCAGGCTGCTGCCCGGGCTGGGGGCAGTCCTGCCCACACCGCCCCGGCTCCGGGGCTCCTGCACGGCGGGGTGCTGGGCGGGCAGAGCACCACAACGCATCAGCCCCACCGCTCCCCGCCAAAAGCCCTTCTGACGCGCTCTGCCCGAGCCCCCGGGTGCTCGGAGACATCTCTTTGCAGCGGAATTTATTTTAAAGAGTTATTTATACCGCCAGCCTCCACCAGCTCACTGGCTCCTCAGGAAAAGCAGCGTTTGGCGCACCCAGGCAGCTGCACGTATTTTAACCGCGTAATTTTTCATCCAAAAATAAACCTGGCTCCAGTAAGAGATGTACCTTCAGTCAGTCCCTCGGGCCCCGCTCTCCATTCCTCTCGTCTGCAAAGCAGCCATCCCTTTCCACACCTCCTCCTGTGCCTCTCCTAATGGAACTCATTCACAGCCCGCCGACAGAGCGGGGCTGAGAGGATGCGCCGTGGATATTGGGACATTAGTAATCCAACGGCACGTATTTACCTAAAGAGCCGTCCTTGCCAAATGCGCCGTTGCACTAGAGCAGCGCCAGCCGCCCAGTTAACGAACCTCCATGGGATTTCGGTCATTATTTGTTACCCCGTCTACAAGCCTGACAGTTCATTTCTCCATATCTCTCCCCCACATCACATCCCAGATCTCAGCAAGATTGGTTTGGGTCTCATGGCACCACCCAAGATCATTAACACACTTAATTGCTTACTGCTCTTGGTTTCAGGTGTTTCCTTGGAAACAGCTCTTTAACCGACACAGAGACATCCTCCAGAACGGGTACAGGATTTAGAGCTATCACCCCGGAAAGCCAGCGGCCGCACAGCTCTGGATAACACACATCACCTGAAAGTTGCACCCATCTTCATGCAGGTGCAATGAATTCCTGGAAACTAACAGCTGCAAGGGACACTGCAAAAGTAGCCCTTCGTATTTCAAAATATTTAACTGGAATACACCTCCAAACGTGTCAGCCAGGAGGGAGGTTGGGTTCAGCTTTCTGGTCGTTCAGAAGTGTCCAGCATTACTTTTCCTGACAAGTTGTTTCATCACCAGATTAACTAAACAGATAAGGAGGATGCAGAATCAGGCTCCGGTCGTGCGTACCGTGACCTGCTGCTGGTCAACCCACCCAATGGCTTTCAGCAGGGATTTTCCAGAGAAGAAATGCGGGCTGTTATCTGAGTTTCAGTAAAGCAGCCTGTGAGTGCTAGACAGCAATTAATTGCAGACGATGGAAGATGGGGACCGGCATGGGCCAAAGCAATGAAATGGGTTGCACCAACGGAGCAAGCACCGAGGAGCTGGAGGAAGGCTTTCAGCCGGGGGTAAGGATGGATTTTGAATTGATCCCACGTAGCAGAAGCAGACTGACAGCATTTGAGGGAAATCAGAGCAGGATTAGAAGTGTATCATACAGGCACGGATACCTCTGAACCTTCCCGCAGTACTAAAATGATAACACGTCCTCCGTACTCTCAGGCTATAAGGTCGTGCCATGAGGGTTTATTGGAAAGGTTTCTGTTAAAAGCTCCAAAATCAAACATCTTGAAAAGGCAGCAAGGAGGAAATGCTATTTCACAATAATCATAACCAAATTAGACAGGTACTCTGGAGAAGAATGCTGAGCCCCCCAGGACCATTTTACTGCAAGCCCCTTACCTGTTGTTACGCGGGGTCTCGTTGGGTGCTGTCTGACGTGAGCGGGGCTGGTGCTGGCTCACTGTGAGCAGGACCTGGGACTCTGACCTCCGGAGGTCCCTTCCCACCAGCTTTACGCTGGTTTGACAGGAAAGCGGCGGCAGGTCAGACAATATCTTCCATTTCAGAAAGAAACGTGCCCAGCCTTTGCCCAGAGTGAAACGTATATTCGTGGTAAGCCCGTAACGGTAGAGAAGAGCAGAGAAGCACCACGCTGCAACTGGCCCAAACCCCACGCTGTGCCACCGATCCCCACCGCTGCCTGCCTCTCCCCTGCAAGGGATCGCTAGGGCTGGCCCAGGTATAGCCCATAATATTTCTGAGTATCAATTTAAATCATAGATTTTGGGTTTTGTTTGGTTTTTTTTTTTTTTTTAAATGAGCTGGTTTACAGTTAATGGCCTCTTGCTGCTTAAAGCAAGCCGCCGGCACGTCGACGGAGGGATGAGGCCAAGCGCAGCACGCGCGCCAGCATCACCTGGGGCCGGTGGCTGCTCAGAGGGAGAGCAGAGCCCGCACCTTCCCCCGCGGGTGTGCGAGCATGTGACCAAAACGAAGCGTCCTGGGTCTATTTTCAGACTCCAGTAAGTCCATCTCGGAGGGGAGGGATCGATCTGTGGGTCTGACTTACACACAACCAGGCGTCGGAGCAGAACACACACGGAAAAGCCTGGGAGCAAAACTTCAGGCTGCTGAATGGGTGAATACTCGTTGCAGCAGCACGGGGCAGGATGGGGACGAGCCGTGCGCGGAGCATCGGTGCTCCAGCCTGACCAGCAGCCGCGTGGCACGGACAGGGTAGGAACACAAGCAGCAGGTCACCCGAGCTGGCCAAGCTGTTACCTTCACAAAAAGACGGATCTCTGCCCCTGCCACAGCTGGAAGGGACGTGGGAGATGCTCCCAGGCTGCCCCACCACGCGTGTCCCACGGAGAGGGGTGCTCATCTCCCGCACGGCTCAGCCCTTTTCTGAAGGGCCCCGAAACCACGCGCCTCACCGCAGATACGATCCTCTCATTACAGTTCGTGCTGCCTCGCTGCAGCCGGACTGGACGGCAGCGACACCGTGGAAATGAATCCGGTTTATCTCCGCGTGCGGCTGGAGACATCGCAGCGGACATGGGTGAGAGGGAAGGTCTGGGGGTGGCCAGGGGCAGAGCGGCAGCTGTTGGAAGTCAGATTTGTGCTTCTATTGCCCTCTGTGGGCGGCAGGTAACGGACACTTTTCTTACTGATTTACCACCTTGGGGAAAAAATGCCACCCAAGAGTAAAAAAATTAGCTTCAAGTCAAAATCAAAAGATAAGCAGCCTGTAAATATTGCGCAGCCAAATAAATGTGCAAACACAGGACTGCACGCAGCAGTCTCTTTGTACCAGCTAGTACCGGCTTGCTCCCCAAAACACGACACCTGCCAGGCTCTTCTCAGCTGTGAAAGTACATTCTTAAGATGCTTGGTTTGAAATTATTTACCTGAACCTTGAAAGCATATCGCTAGCAAATTAACACCGTGCGCCTTGCACTCTGCAAGTGATGAGCGCTTGGTGAGTGGCTTTTCTTTTGCTCCGAGTTAAAAGAAGGGCAGAGGCGTTTGATGTTACGGGGAGATGACGTGCCCACAGACTCGGGCCCTGGCACTACGCCGGGCTCTTTTGTGAGGCTGAGAGCCCAGCAGTACAGACACACGGAGACAATCCTCGATTTTACGCAGCGTGCAGAAGAAAAGAGGTAGCACACTGAAAGCCGCAGAAGTGCCACTAGCACCAGTATCACCAGCAGGACACTACCACATCCAACCCTGCCGCACCCGCTGCGACCCTCTGCAGAGCATCCTCGCGTCTGCCGCACCGACATCTGCGCCAAGTCGGGAACAGCAGTTCCCTGGCAGGTATACCTTTCGCTAAGTTTTTCCAAGGAGCTTTCAGAGCAGTTCTGATCTACAGGACCAGGAGCCAGCCCGGCACGTAAATGCCTGGGGAAGTCCCCAGCCAGCAGACCCCAGCCCAAGGCGAGCTGCCCCGTGCAGGTACGGGATGGCCCAGCTTCAGCAGGATGCTGAAGTCCCTCTTAACCCCCCTCTGGAAACACAAGCTACCCCTGCAAACCGTAGGAGCGAATTGTGCGTTTCAAAACTGAAGGCAATCAAAGACGTAGCGCAGTCACGGCGTCCCCAGAGCTGTCAATCCGTGAGCAATAAAGTCAGGCAGAAATACTTAAATCAGACAAATGGAGACTTGGAACTATGAACGTTTTGCAGAGTGTCTTCCCTTCTGAGCAGACGTGCCCAAGGAACTCAAAACTGAACTTGGGGTTATGAAAAATAATCTTTAACACAGATTGTCCCCTCGTATCACAAAGCCACTGCTGACCTGCCACATGCTCCAGTCTCACCACGGATAGGCCGGGAGAACAGCTGAGCTACAGAGCTACGCAGTCACCGATAAAGTTATCCCCTCGGGGATCAAAAAAAAAAAAAAAAATTGGAATTCTCTCAGACACTTTAAAAAAAAGATAACTGTTTCCACCGAATCCAGTCGCAGCCCTAGCGAAGGCATCGGGAGCAGATACAGCTGCCATCACGGGTCGCTGATGGAGCAGCGCTGGGGATGCTCCTGCGCCCGCACCGCGGGGAAGAACCTCAGCTCCCGCAAAAGAAGCACTGAGCCAATGAAACAGCTACAGGTGTGGTTCTCCGAAACAAACCTCCGAGTTTCAAAGCAAATAAACCTCATAAATCCTACATATAATATCTTAAACTGTTATGATTTTTAATTTCATGCTTTAATATTTTAGTCATTTCATACAGATACAATGTTCACAGGTAAAAAACCACACAAAAATAGCTTTTCCTTGCTGAGATGCACAGAGAGCTTCCTTTTTTCAAGAGTGCTGACCTAGTGGTCACGACAGCACTTCAAATGAAGCTAAAGCCAAGTACTTTTCATCTCAGGACCTCAAGCACATATAAAATATCATTTGCACATCATAACATTTCTTTAAAAAGCACAAGATGTACATGGAGAACGGAGTGGGAAGAAAGGCGGCCACAGACCCAGGTTTGCATCAGCGATCCAGTGAAGGTAAGAGGTTTCTGCAAGCCCTAATTCCCATACTTCAGTCACCATAAAACACTTTCCATGCTACCTAAAAGTGGTGTTTAAACCCGGAGGGTGCGAGACAGGACCACAGGTATTGGAAAAACTCCCTCCCCTCCTGCAAACGCCGAGTTACACTCAGAGTTGAAAATGCAGCCCAGAGCAAAAAGCCCAGCACATAACCTTTTATTTCCTTTGGCTTCTCTCACCTGCTCTGTTTTTCACTCTTAAAACCCTGTGAGGTTATTCCTGGCGCTGACACAAGCGGAGGGGCAGCTCCCACACACACAGGTCAGCCCTCGACACCCGCACGAGCCCGGGGCGCAGCACCCCGGGGCGGCAGTTCTGGGGCCCAGAGGCATTGGCACTTGCCACCCCCCTTGCCCAAGGGCCACCAGCACAGACCTGAGCAGCGGCAGCTCCGGGGGCTCCGGCAGGATTTACGCTCTTTGCTGCCCATCACCTTTTGCAGTGACCATCTTCCAGCAGCGACTCCTCTGCTACGTCTTTTCTACCACCCAACGCCTACTGCTGCCGGCTCCAGCACTCCCCAGCAGCTCTGCCTGCTCAAGCAAACCCCTCTGCACTCACAGAGCTGCCAATTAAACTGCTAAATCCTTAATTAGGAGATTTCACTGTAGCCAGCCAGCACCCAGCCCCGTTCCCTCCCACAGAGCCACCCAGGACCAGGCACTGCAAAACCGGGCTGAAGCAAGAGAAAACACTTGAAAGCACAAAGACCCTCTCGCACCCCACTGCCCTCACTCAAAAAATAAATTAATTCAAATATATGCAGCATACCTTTCATTTCACATGGTCCTTTCAGGAGCAAGACCTCTTCCCCAGTATCTCCTGGGACAAGCAGCAGACTTGGTCCCAGCTCAGAGCTCAGTTATATACAGGCCAGGCAGCACCCCCCGCATCATCAGCGCACCCCCTTTGCTTCCCCCTTCCCCAGGCTGCATCCCCTCTCCCTGGGCTGGGGGAGAGCCTGGGGGCACCTCGCCCTGATGACCAGGAGGAGGGAAGGGCTGATCCCTGCCAGCTGGCACCCTTTGCTTCATTCACACCTCCCAAAGCAAGGGATCACCTCATCCTATTAACAGAACAAAATCACCTCATTGCTTTACGTTTAAAAAGTGAGTGGCTACCATTCTATAGGAAGAGGAGTGTGATGGCTGTAGGCAGAATAATGGGCTTTTTTTATTTGCCCTTTATAAAAAATGCTGTTTATAAGAAATGCTACCCTGTGAAGATAGACCAGAGTTTTGCTACGTTATCCCATGATCTAAGGCATTTGGGGAGACTTAAAATATTAAGTAAAATATTGATTGCATATCATCCAATTCTGTCAGCCTGTACAGTCTGATAAATTGTACGGTAATTTGTAAGTACCAATCTGATAATATTAACCTTAAAAAAAATTGTTGATTAACATCAGTGGCTATCTTCCCTTAAATAGAACTAACTCCTTCTCCAAAATGTGCCACCAACACCTAAAAAAAGGTAGCATCGTATCCTGACAACTGAAAGGCTGATTTGCGTTGTATTCCTTACTCTCTCGGAGGACGCTGTGCCTGCAAGCTGGGAATGTCACGTTCAGGGACCAGTTTTTGTTCCCAGGGATCCTTTGTGCGGTTGTGTGCTGCACGCTTGAGGGTTGCACAGGAATTAAACACGAAGCAGTGCAAACTAGCCCGGGAAAAGAATGAATCCTTAAGAAACAAAGGTATAATTGAAACCTGGTATTGAAATTAAGTTAAATCATGCTACTATAAATTTTTGGCAAACAGCAACACTGAGAGATGTGCCATTTTAAGGAAAGCAGCCTCTGAAGTTATCTGACACCGGGGGCATCGCCAAGTGCCATCTGTTAACGGCCGGGAAAGAGATCTGCTTGTAATCGCTAATCCCGCCGTGGGACACGCTGCGGCCAGGCGGGCGGCTATCTCTGGATAAATACAGCCTCTGCGGCTGAGAGCTCCCAGCTGCTGCAGAAGTGCGGGAATAAAGGACCTGCCACGGGGGACCGACGGCGTCTCCCCAGGGAGGGAGGCTGGGCCAGCAGGCAGCCCCCGGCCCGCGCGGGCAGGATGATGCTGCGGACGGGGTGTCCGTGCGGGTACCAGCCCCCCGGGCCGCCCAGCATCTGCAACGGCAATTAATGCTGCTGCTGCCGCCGGCCAAGGCTTCGTGGGAATTATTTCTGCGTTTGGCCAGAAACCTGAGTCGTGCTCTGCTGTTTCCATCTGGATGAGAAAACAAAATTAATTAACACGCACCCGCTCTTGGGGCAGCCTCGTGTCATTAAAAGCACAAAGTCCTGTTTCCCAGAACAGGATCACACGCAGCAGGCGGTTGTCCTGCCCTAAGCTGCTCAGCTCCATATTTTCAGCAAAGATTTTGCTGAAGAAACTGGGTTTCCCCTCTGGGCTGGCACTGGCCTGGGACCTGCCGAGCCTGACGCCCACACCGAGCAATCACATGGTTAAAAATAATTAACTCTTTTGACCGAAAGAAATACGATTTTCTCCTCCTTAATTCTTACATTCACATTCCTGCATTTCAGCTTATTCAACTCTGTGATCAGCCAAAGGTTTTCCTGATTGAGCTTGAGGAAATTGGCTTAATTTAAAAAAATGTTTGTAGTGCTCATTGTCAGCTCCCTTTCAGAAATAATTTTATTAAAACTCATAGAATCCCAGAACCCCAGCCCGGTTTGGGTGGGCAGGGACCTCCCAGCCCCCCAGTGCCACCCCTGCCATGGGCAGGGACACCCTCCACTAGCCCAGGTTGCCCAAAGCCCCATCCAACCTGGCCTTGAACACTGCCAGGGAGCCAGGGGCAGCCACAGCTTCTCTGGGCACCCTGGGCCAGGGCCTCAGCACCCTCCCAGGGAAGGATTGCTGCCTCACAGCCCATCTCCATCTCCCCTCCTGCAGCTTCAGGCCATTCCCCTTGGCCTGTCACTCCACTCCCTGAAGTGGTTGAAGTCTTTCTACAGGCCTTACACCCGAAGGACCAGCACTGCTGTGCATGTTGAAGAGTCTCCAAAAGCCACGTTTCAAGGAAGAAACATTTCAAATGCCTTTGCTGACCGAGAGCCAGTCTCCTGGATGAGAAAAGGGCTGCTGAAGTGCACTTCATCTTAAAGCAACTTGTAATGAACAGAGAAGTGCTGCACAGGATCTGCTCGAAGACCTGTTGAAGCCCCATGGCTCCATCAGTTGGGTGGTGGATCTCCAACCCCTCGTGCTCAGCCGCCCAGGACAATGTCAGCTCCACAACCCTGTACTGTCTGCCGAGGCTTTGGAAACACGACTGCAGTCTCTTGAGTTTCAGCCTTCGCCGTGCTCACCCTGAGCCTTTGGAAAAAGAAGAGGAAGTGTCTCGTGGGCTTCTGCTCCATTCAAGGTCACCTTTAGCTGAGCCCCAGCACTGGAGCACACTGCCTTGCAGAGGAGACGTCTCCACCAGCCCAGCTCCAATCTGCGTTGTTTGTTTGTGGCTTGGGTTTGTTTAAATATTTATTCAGGTGCCTAATGCATTTTTCCCAGAGCAATCTGTGAGGACAGTAAATCCATATGGGACTTGAGTGAGAAGGAGCTGTGCCTGTGCAAGGTGAGGGTATCTCAGCAAGATACCCGGCCCATGCCACCACCCTCTCCTCGTGCACGGTGCGGGACAGGGACCCTTGAAATTTGCTCAGCATGTCTTCACCGGGAATGCCAAAATAAACCTTCCCTAGCCCCGGTGGGTGCGTTGGCGAGGAGAGCAGGAGACACCCAAGGGCTCGCAGCAGCTCGGTCTCCCTGCAGAGCTGTTAGCACGGCCGCCTTTGACACGCCGCAAGGTTCACGCCGCATCGACATGTTACAGCACGTCTTGTCAGATGTTTTATACAAACCCAACGACATGGCAGGCTCCCGCCGCACGGGATGGCTCCCTGGAACTGATTTTTAAGTCCAGAGAGGGCACGGAAAGCCGGTGGCGTACCGGGGAACACGTTAATGCGTGCTTCCCACGGGGTTCCTACAGAAGAGCACTTTTGTACCGTGAAGATGTATTTCTTTGTGTCATGTCCATATCCAATATTTACAGCTGTCTCCCTCTTTCTCAGTAATTACCTCCATCCCAGTGGGCAGCCAAATTACATGCCAAGATAGTTTAGAGTGAGTACGGAGCCTGTTGGCTTTATTCAGTGAAAAATAAGTCAATATATTAATTTACATAATTGCAATCTTTCGGGAACAAATTATCCTTTGCAGCACATCTGGCCAGGTGCTGTGACAGCCCTGTCAAGCAGCGCCGGCAGTAAAGGAGCTAATCCTTACAGGAAAATCACAGCAAGCACCTCGAGGAGACAAACCGCTGCTTCTCCACAGCTGGGATGTCTTCATCAGCTGTCCGGTCCAGCGGCAGGGAAGGTGGAGCTGCCAAACGTGAACCCTGGGGCTGGGGCAGCAGTGGGACAGCAGAAGTCACTTCCTTGCTGCCGTTCTGGCAGCCCAAAGGCAGACTTGGCGGCGATGCCACCAGCACCCCTGCACCCTGATCCTGGCCTTCACCCATCTCGGGGAGTGCTTCTAAGGCACGTGCATCCCGCAGGGCGCGCAGCCCGGCAAGCCACCTCGGGAGCCCGCAGCAGCTGCACTCGCACGTCCGCACACTCCAGATTTTAGACTCCATTAAATTGATCCACCATCCTTTATCCCAGTGACCGCCAAGGACACGTGGGAACGGTTCGAAGCTGCGCCAGGGGAGGTTCAGACGGGACATTAGGAACCATTTCCTTACCGAGAGGGTGGTCAAACACCAGAACAGGCTTCCTGGAGAGGTGGTCCATGCCCCACGCCTGCCGGTGTTCAGGAGGCATTTGGACACTGCCCTTAACAACACACTTGAACTTGGTCAGCCCTGCAGTGGTCAGGCAGTGGGACTAGGTGATCCCTGCAGGTTCCTTCCAACTGAGAAACCTATTCTCTATTCTATTCTATTCTATTCTATTCTATTCTATTCTCTGCCATCAGTGTGTCTCATCAGTGTGTACAGTGTGCAGTGTGCAGTCGTACCCCTGCTTGTATCATCCTCACTGCAAACTGAATCAAACTCTGCAAATTGATGAGATATTGTTTTCCACGCTTTCATTATCAGTTATTGCACTTTTTATAACAGAACGGAGGAGAAGGAAGCAGTGAATATTTATACTCCAAAGCCCGGAGGATCCTGTTGTGAGATATGAGCCCTGCAGTCGGCATGGCTTCCCAGCTGGAGACCAGGATGGAAGAGGTACTGGTATAAGCCTTTCTTAAAAATTAAAAAAAACCATCCAAACCTCATAAAAAGCACCTGTCTGTTCTCTTCATTAAGCTCGCCTGATGAAGGCCTCAGGGGAGCTGATCAACAGGAATATTTTTTCACATCTATGTAGAATAAATATACTTAAAATCAGTCACCAAATGAGAGTGTATTTATAGCTAATTACCAGTGGAATAGACCCGGAATGGAACAGAGTGTGTTTCATACATCTGTTGACTGGCATGTTTTATAAATACACAATTTCTCACTTCCTCCAGTACAGTAGTTTAAAAGACTGAATCTTGTTTTCATTGCCTTGATCGAAATAGAACAAATGAAGATAATAAGCAAAGTGAAAATGTAGAAAAAAGAAGGGGGGGGGGAAAGGAGGAAAACTCAAACCTGCAGTTTTCCAAATTTTCCCTGGGGAGATCCCCGAGCGTTTGCGAGGCCCCGTGGCTCCCAGGGCGAGGGGTGCTGGCTGCGAGGGGCTGCAGGCGGGGACCTGCCGCCCGCCTTCCCACTGCTGCTGGGCTCTGCGGGAGCGAAGGCACGTTGCTCTTGAGTACCGAATTGCACCCTGCTTATGACAATCCCAAAGCGTTACTTCTTACTGCGAGTCTGTTTTTAAAATAGCTTTTTTACACATGCTGATAATCGGAGTTATGAAAGCCGGTGAGGCAGAGGACGGCAGCGAGGGAGCGAGGAGGGCTCGCTGCTGGAGGGCTTGTTTTGGGGAGGCAGGGCAGCCCCTCACCTCTCAGCACCACAGGTCTTTGCAGAAGTCACATGAACTAGGCTAAGTTTCCTCTCGTCCCCTATCCTAAAGCTTTACACTAATAAACGAGGCATGTACCACCTCCAGCATCCACAGACACGTGGTTTAATTAAGCCAAGTCCCAGCGGTACAGAGTCACACCGAGATAAACACGACCTGCTAGCCTGGACAGTGGCTGATCTCCAGGGCGTCTTGCTGGATGCAAGAGAAGCCACGGGGACATTTGACCCAACTAACCAAGAATCTCAGCTGTGCCTACGATGACCTGGCAAAACAGGCTGTGCTCCTTGGTGGCCCTCAGTGGTGCCATGCTGGGGATGCAGAACCACCCCTGTCCCCAGCCAAGCCAGAGCTCCCTTCTGCCGAGGAGCAGCCGCCTCCTCCACCGTCCCTCCCCGCAGAGCGGGGCAGAGCGGGGCACAGCGGGCACCTCCGCCAAGCGCTGCCGCACCCAGGAGCGTCCCGCACCCCCATCACTTCCCTGCACTGGCTCCCCAGAGAAGCATCAGAACAAATTAACTATTTTCCCTCCTGCCATTTCCAAAGCTGAAGAAGAGCCGTGCTGCGAGTCTCCTCGGACGCTGCTCACCCTGGGACATCAGCAGTGAACCGCTCGCTCGTGCTGGCAGCGGGAGATAAGGAATTACGTGAATGCCCACAGCTGTGGAAGGGCCTGGGCAGCCCTTTGGGATCACACTCGGTGGTTCCTGGGTGTTATCCGCACCATGCAGGATGCACACCCACATTACCCAGGATGGGAAGGTGCCCGGTGCTGCGCTGGCATCTCGAGCACTAGTACGTAGGGACCCATCTTGGGAGAGGTTCGTGCTGGCTGTGTCAGAAGCTCAGGGAAACTTTCCCCGTGATGATAAAATGCAGTGTCGGTATCGGCTGCACCCTGCTCGGTGGCAGTCGACGGGACACTCGCTGCCCGCTGAGCTGCACCGGTGAGCAGCAGGCACACAGCACTCCGAGCTGTAACATGGGCTGTGCTCGGTGTGAATGTCCCGGCAGCCGGAGGATAAAATGGCACAGTCAGGCACGATTCATCGCAACCAAGATCCCAAGTAAGGACACATCTGAAGATGACGTGCATGAAACAAGAACAGAAGAAAACAAGACAGCCACCATCTCTCCTGAAAATCATGTTAGGCTCAGAGCATGTGTTGGCCCACTTCACCAGCCGTTGCCCTGTGGGGCATCAGCAAGCCCTCGCCTGCACAGCACCGCACGACAGTTGTTGATGCCAAGGGAGGGCGAGAAGTAAAACCCCACGTGTACCTGGGGACACATCTCCTCCTGGCTACAAGGGCCTTCTGAAACTCTTCAGCTGAGCTCAAAACGGACTTTAACAGTGACTCCCTGCTTTACCTTGTGCTCTTCTCCAACTTTATAGTGCTCAAGAGGCCACCGGTATTAGCTTTGAGTCTAATACTGCGCCCTGGTCAGTTAGTGCCGGAATCTGAAACGGAACTAAGGTGAGTGGAGCTTTGCAGTAACTAAGCAAATCTTGGCTAGGTGCTCCCATGATTTTAGAAATCAGATTTTTGCTCTTGTAAAGGAGAAGCGGCTGGAGATAGGGCTGCATGGAGCGATCCCATCCCTGTCCATGCCCGTGTCTATGCCTGTGTGTCCCTGACTGTGTCCGTGCCCATGTCTGTGGCTGTGTCTCCATTTCCCTGTGCCCAGGTCCGTGCCCATGTGTCCCTGACTGTGTCTGTGTCCCCATGTCCCCATGCCCATGCCCGTGCCCACGTCCACATCTGTGCCCATTTCCATTCCTGTGCCTCCGTGCCTGTGTCCATGTCCCCGCGCCTGTGTCCCTGTGGCCATGTCCCTGTGTCCCTGCCCGTGTCCCCGTGTGTGTCCCGGTGTCCCGGTGTCCCTGTGTCCCGCTGCCCGCCGCTCCCCCCGCTCACACTAGATGTCACTGCGCTCCCTGCGATGGCGGCTCCGCTTGGCGCTGCCCCGCACTCGCGGAGTGAAGCCGCCGCTCAGCGCCCACCCCCACCCCGGGCGGGCCCTGCTCGGTGCCCACCACCCTAAATCCCACCTTCGGGGCGGCCCACGGGGCTCGGCGGGGCGCGTCCAGCGCGCAGCGATGGGGCCGGAGCTGGATTGTCGGGGCAGCCCTCTCTCGGGCACGGCTCGGTGCTGGCGCTGGGCACGGAGCTCCCCAGGAGCCGGATTTCGGCTGGAGCCCCGCAGGAGGAAGGCAGGGCTTGGCCAGACTGGCCTGTGCTCCTGCGAGTGTCTTTAACGTCTGTGCCTGGAAGCCAGCTGCTGCCTAGCCAACGGATCCAGAACACACGTCCCTATCCCCATCCCATCCCTATCCCATTTCCATCCCATCCCCACACCATCCTTATCCCATTTCCATCCCATCCTCATCCCATCTCATCCTCGTCCCCATCCCATTTCAAACCCACTTCCATCCCCATCCCATCTCATCCCCACCCCCATCGCCATACTCATCCCCATCCCATTTCGAACCCACTTCCATCCTCATCCCACCTCATCCCATTCCATCCCCATCTCCATCCCACTTCCATCCCAACCCCAGAGAAAAGCTGAAGTCCCCACAAGGCCAGGGGCTGCCCACAAGTGAGCTTGGGGTGTCCCCAGCCCACGCACAACCCCGGTCCCCCCCAAACCTGCTGTGCACCAGCACACGGCTCCGTGGGAGAGCACCGAGGCTCTGCGTGGTGGGAGGTCTCTGGCTCGCCGGCCCGGGGCGCGAGGGGCGTGGGGCAGTTGTGCCCTCCCTGGGCAATGCCACCCTGCCGGAGCAGGGAGGAGCAGGGGAGAAACACTGCCCGAGGGCTGGTTTCTGCTGGGCTGCCACATGTACCACAGAAATCCCACCCAGATGCTGGACTCCGCAGCCTCCTCCAGCCCCAAGCACCATGAGTCAGAACCATGTCACTCCTGTGCCCAAAACTGTCTGTATACTGCTAAAAAGATTTCTGCTTTTTTCTTCCCCTTCTTTCTAGATGTTTTTTTCCACATCAAAACATTGTAAATGAGAACATTCTTTTCCATCTTGTAGCTCCACAAAATACTCTTTAAAGTCTCTCCTATTTCTTGGTGCCTTCCTGCTTCCAATTATCTACAAACCTGGAGAAGAAGAGAAAAGCGGTCCCTTTCCTGAGCCTTTACACACAAGTACTCTGCACCCACCTGACACTGCACTGGCTGAAATCTGCATCCCCAAAGCTTTTAGCAACTTTTCTCATTGGGCAAGATGAAATACCCTTCACTCCTCAAAGCTAATCCAATTCCGGTTTGCAAATCCTCAGGGTAAAAAGAAGAACAAAACCAGTAACAGGAATTTTAAAGAGGTTAAATTGCACATCTTGCCTCCATCCTGCTGTTAAAGTACAAGTGGGGAGGTACGCAAAACAAACAGTTTTGCCTGCTTAGACCAAAGTTCACTCTTTATATGGTTTCCTTATCACAGAAAACTAATAAAGATGAAATCCCAATGTTAAAAGGCACGACGTACGTGAAGAGAGAGTGTGTTCTCCACAATCTCTCCTTTTTGCACGATTTGACACAACCGCTGCTTCCTCACACCGCGATGTCCCGATTTCTAACATGGTTTCAACGCTGCTTCTGCCTCAGGGCACTGTCAGACTCCCTTGTTAGAAAACATCGCCAAAGCACTTTAAGTTTAGGATTTGCAAATGATTAATCCACAGAAAACTTGCTAGCAGCCAGCAGAGCAGGAGTGGGCACATGGATCCCGCTCTCCTGACTCAGCCACTAGCGTTTCATTGCTGAAAGTGCATGCAGGACTTTCCCGACATAACTTAGGGATGGGAACCATTTTCCTAACTGCTGCTGAGAGCTGCCCAGGGCTGGTAAACGGAGAGGAGCGCGAGGGACAGGCCCCGACCCACGCGCCTGCTGCTACCACCAGCTGCTTTGCACAGCCACTCGAGAACGGAGAGGAATTGTGCTGCAAAAAAAGTGTCACGTGGAATTTGAACATCTCTTCCAGCATTTTCCTCTGGCTGAAATAACTGCCAGCACTCCCATTGCTAATTAGAATTAATACTATCTTTTTCCTCCAACAGTAAAAACAAAATGTTCTCGCCGTGTCCCATCTGATAAGGCAGCAAAACTCATCCAGCACAGCCTCGTAGGTGGGCTGCTCCCAGCAGCCTGCGCCAGCCACGCTGGGCTCCGCAGGGAGGGGACCCTGCACGGGAACCACCACCTCCGAAGCCCCGTGCCAAAGGAATGAGGTGCATCGGGACCAGGACGTGAGTAATGGGTTACATCTGGCCTCTGGATGGTTGTGTCAGTTGATGAAAGAGCCACCACACTGAGATGAATTAGCTGCAAGGAGTTCTGAAAACATCATTTCTCCATGCCTGGCCTCAACCTCCCCACTAGTTTATTCCCGTGAGGAACAGCCCTGGATAGTGTAAGGTGCCGGGCGGCCGTCGCACCCCACCCTGCCATGGGCAGCATTTGCTCGCAGCCCCCGGCGGGCCCCGGCACACAGATTCCTCTGGCTGTTTGCAATAATCGAATCTCCGTTCGAGCAAAGAGAGGGCAGGGTTAACGACAGCAGCAGCCGCCTGCCGCTCACAGCTCCGAGCTGTGCCTGCGTCCACATCCTCCGCTCAGAAATATCCCAAGTCATCGCTCGGCCAGAGGCATGGGAGTGACCATCCTGCCCATCACCACCCCGCGGCCAGAGGCACAGGCAGACGCACACCCAAACCACGGCCTCGGCTGTCGGGAGCTGCTGCCACCCTCCATTTATCCGCCAAACCTCCAAACCGCGGGTGGGGAAAGTGGTCCCACCAGCACCATCAGGGCCTGGCCCTCCCCTGGACGACTGCTGAGGGGGGGGGTGACCCCCCACCAGCCCCTGGGTGCCTCTGGGGAAGCAGCTGTGGTCCTCGGGGTGCTCGGGTGCATCCCCAGGGCTGCGGATGTTGTTGAAGGTGACAAGCCACCCGTTTATGGGCACGTGCCCCCACCGCCGGGCAGGCAGTGGGGTGCGGAGGTGCACAGCCCATGTGCCCCCACGCCTGCGGCTGTGTGCAGCCCTGGAGTCACACCGGGTGGCTACCGCTCCTGTTGTCACCTCTCCTGGGCACCGCTGCAGAAACCTCCTCCTCCAAAACATGTTTCCCAAAAACCCATTCCCAAAAACCCCGCTCCCTGGAAACCCAAGCCCCAGAACTTCCTCCCTAAAAAGCCCACTAAAAAGCTCCCTCAAAATCTGATCTCTGAAAGTCTGTTCCCCTGAAAACACTCCCCGAACCCCGCTGCCTAGAAATCCACCCGCACAGCTCGCTGCCTTAGGAAAAAGCCCATCCCTGAAACCCACTGGCAAACACCCATCGGCAAAAATCGCGTGGCTCAAACCCTCCGCAGAACCCACTCCTCAGCACCCTCCGAATTGCCCCCTCAAGATCCCACTCCCCAAATCCCACTCAAAACCCTCCTCGCCCAAACCTGCCCCC
>VXBL01009711.1:1305360-1315370 GCA_013400195.1 Aramus guarauna
TTTAGACAGACTGTTCGTTCGGTTTGGTTTCTTCCTCCTTAAAAACAACAGCAAACGAACCCCGCCATCCCGGAGGCCGGTGAGACGTGCGGGGGGCACCCGGCGTGTGCGGTCCCCGGAGCCGCCCGGCCCGGCCCGGCCCGACCCGCGGGGTGCCGAAGTAAAACGTGCTCTGATGGCCACAGGTCTGGGGTTTCTTATTTCGTTCGCGCTAATAAATGCCTCCGACATCGAGTCCCGGGCTGCCGCCGGTGGTTCCGCGGGGAGGCGGCGGGGGGGGGGCGGCCGGGCTTGGCCACCGCGAGTCCGCGGAGCTCGGGATGAAGCAAACGGCCCGTCCGTGCGGGGGTTTGCCTTGATGTTGTGCTGAAATTTCTGTATCGGGCTGCTTTTCGAGCCCCCCGGGTTGCAGAAGGCTGGGTGAAGGCGGTACCCTGTGCCGGGGCACGGCGGGCTGTGCCCGGGGGACGTGCAGGGACCCCGCTCCTGCCCCGTGGATTCCGGCTTTGGCCGGGGAAACAGCCCGGTACACCCCGTTGTATCCCCTTCTGTCCGGGTTTGACTCTGGAAAACCGCTGTACGTACTTTTTATTAACCCATCTGAAAGCCTCACCAACAGGTGACTTCTCACGGTCACATTTAAGGGAGGGAAAAAAATTATGCGTGCACAGGATTAGTGTTGGTTTTTTTCCTTCATCTGTTTCCTTTGGAAGGATAACAAGAGCATCTTTCTGTGAGAGGTTTGCATAGCTGTTTATCATACCCCGGGGGCTTGGACGGGTTGCTAGTGATAAATCGATGTATCTATGTTTGCTGTAGGAGGAGTGGAACCGGCATAAACACTTGCCAGGGACCACAGCAGTGGGATGGGGGCAAAAAGGGTCGAGCAACGTGCCTGTGAGGAAATGTGTCTCATCATTCCCGAAGACTGCTAACTGTCAATATTTTAATGCTGATAAGAATCAGGAAGTTTTCCAGAGCAGCCCTGCAGACTTCAGGCTGTGTGCTTTTCCCTCCGTTTATCCTGAGCGGGTGTGAAGATGGCCAAGCTACCGTATCATTATAGACGTCTATAGGAGATGCTATCAGAAGTTTCCAGTTTGATAGACAAGGTGCAACTTGGCATTTACAAAGCGCACCTGAGCTAGAAGGGGATGAAATAAAGCTGGAATCTGAGGCAACCACTTGACTGCGGATAAACTTTCAGTAGAAAATGAGACAAAACAGTGTCTCGATGCAGTCCAGTTCCCTCAGCCGAGCAGAAATCTCAGCCATGTACTCACTCATTTACAGCTACATTTAAGGGAAAGACAAAGAACAGATCTGCCTGTTCTCTCAGAAACAAATATGCTATGGACTTTGTCATTACATCAAAATAAACGTTACTCAGCCATCAGTCAGCCGAAGCATTGGTGAGAAATTTAACCAAAACTCTCCTCCTTTCTTTACCCCTTGGTGCTATAGAAACGTTAAGATAATGCAGAATTTTAAGATAGTACAATAACAGGGAAAATTGCTAATATAGATGTTTCAGTCATTACGGAGCATTTCCAACTTTTTAATTTGCATCACTTCATGGTATTGCGGATAACAATCATTCCCGTAATCTGACTTGCGAGGAGTGCACCGCATGTTTGAACATTTTTGAGAGCTAGATTCATTAGACATTCTTTAGTAATTATAATGAACACTTGAAGTATAATACATTTTGATTAACCTTTGCCAGAAGCCGCAGCTTTTTCCAACACCGTAAATCTGAGGCATGGCAAACTCCTGGTTCTGTAATAACATTGCAGAATTTTTGACATCAGCCTAAGAGCACACATGGCCTGGTGCCTCTCACCTAAGGACCCCCTAGAAGGTGAGAGCCCCTACCCTAATAAAGTCCTTGTGACTCTTTAATTTCTACAAAGGCACTTGGTTTTAGGCAGGGACCGGTTGGGAAAAGGGTTTTTCCTACGTGGTGATGCAGAGATGCTCGCACACATCCAGTCCATCAGCTTTACTTTGGCCTCTCTCCCTCTCTGTGCCATGAGGACTCTGGGATGTGGCACAGAGACCAGGAGACCTGGGATATTTATAATCCGCCGGTGGGCAGGGGCTGGCAGCACAGGGCAGGAGCACCTCTCGGACACCAGCACCGGCTTCGGCATCCACCTCACCCCCGTGTAGTGCGGGGTGGACGGAGGAGCACGCTTCCTCTCACGCTGGGAGCAGTGTCTGGGCAGGTATCTCCTACCTGGCCCCAAGTTCTACGGATACCTCCCTGCTTTATAAAGCCAGGTCTTCCTGCCCAGAGCATGCCTTTGTCCTTCTAGATACACATGTAAAGCCAGAACCTGCGTGTTTGAGGGGCGGGAACCTCATGGTGCACGTAGTTATTTCAGATCACTGCATACATCATTTCAGGGACATTTTTAGAAAAGCACCTGGAAAGCTGCTAGGAGAGCAGCTAGGAGAGTCTGTGGTGTCAACAGGTAAAGCCCCACCAGCTCCTAGAACACACTGGAAACAAAATCTACCTTGCTGCAGTGCTGGGGTGTCGGGAAACGTGCGTATTTGGGATAAAACCAGTGCAGGTATCCGAAGGAGGGCTCCACTACCTGGTAGCTGGCTTGAAGATAGTATGAACAGCTGACCTGCTTCTTTGTACTTGTCCCTTGTTAATTCATCTTAAACGGTAGAGTATGTTCAAGTTTAACACCAAAACCTGAGGGGCCTTTCGTTGCTGCGCATTCCCCTGTCTCCATAATGTTTCCATCCACGAAATTCCCAGAGGAGCAGAAGACTGTGAGAGTGACCTGGTAGACCTGCCCAGCTCTCAGTCCTCGCTGTCAGACGTGAGCTCTTACAGGGGAAATTTCCAATTTGTGAGGAAATCCCTTGCGATGCTCAGTGACTGCTGGTGGGGGTAGGACTCTGCAGCAGGACGTCTCCCAGGAGGATTCACACCGGGACCTCTCGCTGCAGCCTCTCAATGGCTGTTTCAGAAAGAACGGTGCCCAAAAAGTCCAACAGCCTCAACCGGAGCAAGTCCCCTAACATGGTACTATTTGCAATTCTTCTTGAGTACTAAAATAAAAAAACCTCAAATCTCACTTTTCTTAAGTCAAGGTTGAAGTAGTCTCACCTTAGGCTGTCTGCATCCCTAATTACTGTCTACAAGTAACAACACAGTAGTTCTTGCCTTGAATTAAAATAGCGGTGCCCATGCAGCAGAGCTTCAGGCCACCACGTCGCAGGTGGACCTTGGCCCCCCATGCTCAGCCTTGGCTTCCAAGCACGCAAAACATCGGAGCCAGAGCTCCTTCTGGGCATAAATACCCACCAAAGCTCGTCCCTGGCACGTCTCCGCAGCCTGCCAAATGGTACCTGATTTCTCTGCTGCCCCTCAGCCGGTCTTGTCTTTTCTCCCAGTTAGCCAGGAACGCGAGCTTGGGAACACGAGATAATGGATTTCACCCTTTCAGCTCAAAACCCGTACTAATCCTCCAGGAAAAAAATCAAGAGGCATCTTAGCCACTTCCCAAACACCTGCTGAAGTGCTTTGTTCGATATTTTAAATGGGATACACTTATTAAAAACACTTCAGCAACCGCAACTGCTTTTAGATAACCCTGTAAATGTACAATGATGGCTGTACAATTATAATTGTATGCTTCCCACATCTTTTTGGTACTAATAATCAAACATTGAAGTATGAGGAAAAGGTGCACTTTAGGAGTTCAGATGTACGCAGGTGCGGGACTTTATTCCAATTTCATATTCAGGCAAAATTCACATTGATTTTTAAAGCAGTTTGGCTTTAATAAGGAAAATAAGATCCCGCTGTTCATTTGCAGTTAAAACCCCCAAACTTCACTATACGTGACAGGCACAGCCCACGTTACGGCTTTATGACTTCTCTTCATATTTATCACTTAACGTAGCCATCGAACGGCCCTGGATGGTGCAGCACACCCAGCACAGGGTGCTCACCTCAGCCTGGGAACCCTGAACGGAAATGCGTTTCCTAAAAACTCTTCACATTCATATTCAGCTAGGCAACCCATTTTAACATGCAGCCCGAGCTGCGTTTGAGCCCGTATTAATTATCATTAAAGAATGAGTCATTAAAAGCGCTCCTCCTTTCTCGACAGCTCTGTTTGTGTGCATGAATGGATGTGCCGTTGCCATTGATTCAGCAAACCGTGACCGGGGCTGTCTAACCGGTATAGCTGAAGGAGCCCTGAGGGACATCAAGTCTTTCGATTCTTGTATATTATAAGACGGCAGTGTCCTCTTCATAATTAAAGTTTAAACTTGCTGTCCAGAAATCTAATTTTCTGTTAGCTCCCCATTAGGACGTGATAACTTGCCCATCGCACTTGCCTGCGTGCCTGGTGGCTCCTCGCAGATGGTTCAGCCAGTTGTGCTGCTCCCCGTCCCCGCTGCACCGTTACTGGAAGGGCGATACGGGCTCCTCCACCGAAAGAGAGACAAAAAAAACCCCAGAAAGCAGTGGCAAATGTATGAAATACTGGGGGGGAGCACCAGGAATGGCCCTGAGGGGGCAATAAGCTGAAACTTAATGCAAAGGAAAACTTTCTTTTCATTTGAAAAGCGTCTGGTTAACCTGTGAAAGCCTCCCGCCGCGGTGCTGGTGGGCCAGCACCCTCAGCCTCTGCGGGGTCTCCCCCAGGGCACCGGCCCCCAGGCAGTGTGGCCAGAGCCGCACCGCTGCCCGTAGACCCCCTCAGCCGGCAAATGTGTTGTACAACCACAGGAGTTGGATGGCTGCGTCCAGGAACTATTTTTAAAGTTGCTAGGAGCACCTGCTTGCATCGAGGCTTTGTTTTTCTCTTGTCCCAAACCAGCGTGCACGCTCAAATTTTAACAGCACCATCTTCTCCCTTCCCCCCTTCACTGAATTTAAATCCAGACCAAGTGATATTGGTGATATTTATCATCTCTGTAATATATTTGTGCTTTCTTTTATGGGAGACCTTTATTTTTTAATACCAAAAATTAGATTTTTTTTTTATCGCTGGGGACCAGACGCATTCACTGAAGAAAGAAACCAAAGGAAGCCTGAGCTCTTCAGGACTAAGCGTATCCATCAATTTGGCCACCGGCAGCTTGGGACCTATTCGGCAGTTATGGAACGTATTTTTAGCACATGGAAAAACAGTGTCATGAGCACATGATATGAAAAATACACAAAGCAATATATCACTTTTATGCCCTTTATTCTATCATAATCAGGTTAGGATTTTTTCCCCCCACTGGCTTCTATTTTGGAAGTGTCTCCAGGGAGGCAGGCTGTAGGAACGCAATGGCCCATCAACCCCATGGCAGCTGCGCGGCGGCCGCAGCAAAGCCAACCGCCACGTCGAAGGAGATGGAGCGGCACGGCGGCGGGATGAAGGAGACAGAGCAGCATGGCTCCGGGATGAAGGAGACGGAGCAGCATGGCTCCGGGATGAAGGTGCTGGCGGGACCTCGCGAGGGCAGAGGAATTGCTGCCCTGGGTCCAGCCCCGGTGATGGTGTGCAACACCCGCTCTCCTTTCGTTACTGCCATCTCCTCAGCCCAAATTCTTTTTTATTTCTTTCATTTTGGCTGCTTTAATTTCCTGTCTGTCACAGCAAATGCAGACAGAAGGAAGCAAAGATGCCTGTTTGAGCTGACATCTCACGTGGGCTTGAAAGGAAGGAGCAGCCTACTTACGTTAAGGGATAATGCGATGGGGACGTAAGAGCAGAAGAGATGTCTTTGCCCTCACTGCCTTGCTGGGAAAGCGAGGTCCAGGTTCTTCCCCAGCTCCAGGAGCTGAAGTGATGAGCACAAACAGACATCGGGCCTTAAAGAAAGCTAGGGATGATTTTACAGTGTAAAAAATGCACCTGCACATAAAATCTCAGTTCTGTTTTGTGCTTTACTCATGGACATACCGTGAAATAAGTAACGGATTGGTAGTCCCTGCTCTGGTTTGTTCCTGGATAGCAAATACTGGCTTGTAAATCCCACTCAGATACCACCAACAAATTGGGAAATGAGAGGAAGAGCAGCAAAAATCACCAGGTACCTGGAGAAACTTATAAAGAAATAAAGACACATTGAAAGAAAAATATGCTGTCTTGAACAAAGAAATGGAAACAGGAATGCAGAAGGTGTGATACACTTCTACAGGATAACCTGACAGGGCAGAAAATATTTTGGAGATGATCTCTATTCAGAAAAGATGGGCTGGTCTGGAAGAGGGCAGAACAGAACAGAGCAATTGCTCTGGTTTGTAGGAAAATCTGGAAAATGAGACATATTAGGCTGTGGCATAATCTCTATAGAGAGGATATAAAAATTCTTTTACTTATGACTTTTGTTCCAAACCTGGGAATATATTCCCTATGGGATAGTGCTGCATTTGCAAGAAGCCGGACCTGGTCCTCTTGTACCACCTCTCCATCGCTGTCTGACAAAATTCCCTGGTTAAGTTAATCACCGTTGTACCGCTGAACCTACGGGAATGAAAAGTGCCAATCATGCTCTAAATATTAACTACACGTAAGAACTACTCAAAGGTTACCAAGCAAAGAAAACAAGCTGAATTACACTCAGCAATTTCAAGTAGTGGAGAGAAAAAAAAGCAGTTTTCTTTAAAGCGCTACCCTGCAGAACACCGCTGGCTGTTTGACAGCAAGGGGGATGTTTCAAATCCTGGTACCCGTTAGGGCATTTGTGTGTGTGTAATGGAACTGCCACTCAAAGCTTTCAAAATACATATTCAGTGTTTCACAAATCCATTCGGACCTCCATTAAAATCCCTTCAGGAAAGCTGGGTCTCCCCTTCCCTTTGCCAAATATGAACTCGGAGCTGCTGAAGAGATGCGTTTGAGATGGAGGAGATCGGGGAGGTTATTTGGAGCTCTTTCTCCCAGATGAGCCTACGCTGTCCTCCCACACAAACCACCCCTTTTTCTAACAGCGTTACAGGGAGCAGAAAGATTGGGCTGATGCCCATTCATTTGCAGAGAGATGCCCCATCGTTGAATGAACCTCCCTCCCCATCCACTTGTACCAATATTAATTCCATCAGCAAACGCTCCCTAATTCCAGCTCTCTGGTTTTCACTGGGGGCAAACCTCCTTGGCACTCCTCTGCCATATCAGAAAGGAGGAAAACACGCATTATCTTAAGTAATTTTGTTCTTTGCACACACCACGTACTTGCTATCATTTTTGCTCCTTTTCAAATGGCATATCATGACCGATTTTATACATAAATAACGTCTTGAACTGGAACAAAGCATATCTGCAGGATATTCTCTAAGTGAGAAACGAATTACCTTAGGAAAAAATGTAGCGTTATTGGAAAATGCAGCACAGCAGGTATTAGCTAATGATAGCTAACACTTGTCCTATCTTGGACAGAAAATGAAAATACATACATTAATTAAAAGCAAGCTTTAGGGGAAATACTGTCAACTTGTACTATAACGAAACCTAAAGGCTTCCAGGGAGATGCCTTGTACTGCAGCGGGGCTGTTTGGTTAATTGGATTGATTGCACGGGGCTCGGCGCTTGGCGAGCCGTGGAAGAGCAGCTCATTGCCGTGGCAGAGGGGTAGGAAGTGTGGGTCCTCGCGGGGGACTTGGGAGACTCAGCGTATCTGGGAGATGGGCAAGACTTCAGCTCCTGACTGAATGGCACAATTTAAATAGACCCTATTCATCCACCCTCCATGGATAAATTGCAACCCCACCCTCAGTTCGGTGACTTTCTTAGATCAAAGAAAGGTGGATCAAGGAAGAAAACCACAATTTTGTATATTCTACCTAAGCTCTCTCAATGCTGGCGAGCACTGCCTATGGCACAGATTCTACCTGTGGGATTTCAACCATGCCCATGGAAAGCGTGAAGTTAGACTGTAAAAACACTTTTAATAAAAGATTGCTGCCAAGTATTGACATTCTGTCATTTGCAAAGTGAGATCCAGGAGCATTTAAAGCACCGCACTATTTTTAATTTTCATTAAAGGCCCATACCGTGCAGCAATGCTGACATCCCGTTACTACCATGGCTTAGTACCACGTACCGTATATCCAGGACTTGTACCTTGGTTCTAGCTTGGCTGTCCAGTGGGGCAAGGAGGTAACAGCTTATTTCATTTCTCAGCAGCATTGCAAAGGTTCATTGAAAAGAGGGGTTTTAGCAAGACACTAGCCTCTTGGAAAATGTGAACTTCCATTGATTCAACCCAGTGCTTTGAGATGAAAGGCCTAAAATAATTTGTCCTGCTCTTAACCAATCAATCTAAGCAGGATCAATAGCTGCTGCTTTAGCAAGGGAGTTGGAGTGTGAGAAGCAACCAGCTGGTGCTGGACCGCACCGAGTTCCTGGCTGGGAGCATGCTTCTTCATTTATTCTTGAAATTCTTATGTCAGAACGCCAAATGAATTCTGACAACCCCCATATGCCCAGAACGTGCAACACCGTGAAACAGTTCAAGCCATTTTCTGCCATTGCTGCACTGGCCCTCGGAGCCAGAGCGCACTCATCCTCGTCTTCGCTGCTTGGACCGCTCCATGGATGGTGCCGACCATGTGCTAGGAAGGAGGTTTCACCACAGTGTGCATGGGAAACAGCTCTCAATTGGAGAAACAATGATCAATTTAATAATAAAGTGGGAGTTTTGTTGTTTCCAGATTGGGAACACTCTTTTTTTCAATAGCAAAGCACAGCAAAGGGAGGTTCTAACTTCCATCAAACAGTATTTCTCTTTGCAGGGCCAGGACACAGCGTGTCTGAACTGCCCTGGGCAGATACTGCCTTAATGCTCAAACACTTTGGGAAAGGAAGGTTCCACCGTTTCCCTGGATAACCCATTCTAGATTTTCCCATCACAGAGCACTTTTCCTGAGATCTAACCTCAGACATCTTGACTGCAAGCTGCCAGTTGTCCGTGATCCATCTGCAGCAGCCTGCGAAAGCAACAGGCCGTGCCCTTCCCCGTGTTACGTGCCAGCTATTGGGTGGAAAAGCAGAATTGCTTCCCACCTAATTCCGATGTTTCTTCGGACCAGAGATTTTTCACAGGTTATTTCCTATCTGGAAGATAGGTTCAAAGAGAACGTTTACCTTGCAGTAATTTACTTAGAAGCCAGGATAGGCACAGGGGAGTTGATCAACGGCAGGATGCAGAACTGACGATGACTCCCAGTATGGAAGAGCATTCCTGTCCTTCCTCCACCCCTGCAATGATGCCTCCTCCTCTTCCTCCTCACTCACTACTTATTGCAGGTGCCCAAAGCCCTCAGCTCCACGCCATCCTCCAACTGCACAAGCTCTTTTCATATTTTAAAATGATCAGCACCGGTGGGTATGGAGACAAATGGATGCTCCTACTTGTTTCCTGCTACATTGCTGAAGCAGGAAGCCCTGAAGCAAAGCGCTCGGCGTTTGACTCATTTCATCATCAGAGTTTGTTTGTGCTGGAACATCACCCAGAGCCATCACCCTCCTGAAGACCAACAGTCTTGGTTGGAGAAGTCAGCCAGCCAAGGATTGCTTGGGGAGCCAAAGGCAGCATTGACAAATTTTACCTATTTAAAAAAAACCAAAAACTAAACAGTTCTTTGTCTTCCCTGGAAGATACCGATCCAGAATCGGTGCACGTGGAGGTCAGTAGCTCTGATTCATACTTTAACAAGGCTATGAGTCTTGGAAAGAGCTTGCCGAGGAGCAGTAAACTCATTGCAGGTGATAATTCCAGTAGATGTGTACTGGAATAGAAATAATCTATGTATTCACATACCACGGGCTTCATCATTCTGTCTTCCCTTAATTCATCCATTTTTTAATTAGATTGTGTCTAAAAAAATATCAAATATGGAGTTCAATTTGTTTCCAATCTATGGAGATTCAGCACAACTGTTCCAATGCCTAGTTATCTTCGAGGTTCAGAAATTACACACAATTTTTGTCTGAATATACCTCATGTCACTTATAGATTTCTTTCTTCTTCTTTTTTTT
>VXBL01009711.1:1315404-1332498 GCA_013400195.1 Aramus guarauna
TTTTTTTTTTTTTGCTTCCTACAGTGGAAGACTCTACATTGCCAATTTTGCCAATTTCCATTTCATGTATGAGACTTAAAAACTCTGAGTCCTGGACTTCCTTTCAATTAACCAAAAGAGATGTTTTCGATGGTGTAATTGTGCTTATAGCACTTTTCTGAACCTTTGCCAACTAATCGGTGCCTTTTTTTTTTTTGCATTTGGGATGTTAGAACTGGACACAATGTTCCATTCACAGCCTCACCAAAGCAGACGTAGAGGCAACACAACCTCTCTGCTGCATAAATCTATATTCTGTTTAAAAACCATCGGGATGCCAGTTGTTCTTTTGGTCCCAGTGCCATACTTCACACCTACCTTCAGCTGATTCAGTTGCAGTGACATAGGAACTCCTTCAAAATCCCAGTTCCAAGGCCAGAGTCCAAGAGGCTAGAAGCGCAGCCTACTTTCTTCATCCTTATATACATTTTCCATGTTAAACAATATCAAAATGCACATTGCATGAAGGATAATGCTTGATTGGTAACGTCTGTCTCATATAAAGCCACGTAGACCAGCAGCAGTTGTACTGGCGTTCCGTAGTCCATGATTTCAAAGTTTTGCTGCTCCCCTGCCATGCCTGGGATGGATGGGCAGATGGATGGATGGACGGATGGACGGACGGATAGATGATCAGCAGGGGGGCTCCTTGCAGACTCTCAATGCATTGGCACAGTGTTAGATGTGAAATTTCATTTTATGCCTCTGGGGCTCTCCAAGCAGGCTAGAGCTCGTTCAAGCAACATTAAGAGCACTTAGTTTGTTCTTTACATATTTTTGGAACAAATTTGTTTAACATTTCTGCCTTCACTCCCCATGACTAACAGCTGTGTTGTTCCTATCTAGTAATCTAGTAACAATACCATAGATAGTATTCTCCCTTTTCCTTTTAAAAAACACTTCTTTTTTAAAAGCCTTGCTGCACTTTTTTCTGCTTGCCATTTCTCTCTCCTTCACTCCTTCATTTTACCAGAGTGCCTCTTTTCCAATTTTTACAGTCAATATACAGGCTGTTATTTAAGATAGGCTTGCATGTAGCTGTTCTCACTCACCCTTATAGGGCAAGATCATTTTTCTACAGTGGGACATGTGGAAACGGTCCCGACAGCAGTCCTGCTGCCCGTGCTGAAAAGGAAAGTGAAACCTGCCCACCCCGTCCCTCGGCTGGCCTGGGACAGACCCGTCCCCGAGGAGATAAGCCGTACAGCCCCGGTGCATGCAAGGGTTTTCCCTCGCAGTGCCCACCCTGTCCTCTCTCACACCTCCAGCTGCTGCCGGTCTCCATTTCCTTCTGGGGAAGGCGAAGACAAAACACCTGGCCAGCTGTGCGCTTCCAGACATCCCCTTGCTGCCTTAAACGTGTCCGGTTACACCCCTGCTGCATAAGCTTTGAATGCAGCCATTAGGTGCGAAGGTATGGCTGGGGCTATTCCCAATCACGGCATTTTGATTGCGGTAAACAAAACGCTTCCTGTGATAATATTTGAGCACCGAGATTAATCCACACCTGATAAGTCCCTGATTGTCTAGCTGCAATTTTGTATTGCCAAGCAGGGATGACATACTACTCTTATTTCCTTAGAAATGTGCAGTGTTCAACAAGATCTCTGTGGTGTGACCATTTTATTTCAGAAAAAAATTATTTTGTTCCTTCCGAATGTAAAAGAGAAAACAAATTACCAAGTAAAAAGTAAGAATATCATGTATTGCTTATGAAAAAACCTAAAATGCAACAGAAAATTTGGACCATAATTATAGAGTTGTGTCACACTTACCCGTGTAGTCATACTTGGTTCTCTTTGATATATTTTTAGAGAAATGATTGATAAGGCAGAAACTTTAATCCAGCACAGCAATGACTTAGTGAGACCGTAAAACAGACATACTGCATTGCTGTAACCGCTTGATGGGATGATAGCACAAAGCACCTAGAACAATATGCTGGAGGCAGAGTTAATTTAAGAGTCATCACTTATTCAGCCACCTGAATACAGCCGCCCTCATTGGCGTGGTGAAAGCCCCAGCTCTGTGGCACAATGATTTTGTTTGGAATAGAAATCCAACATGGGAAAATGGAAAAATATTTAAACCACGTAGTAAAACAGCTCACAGAAGCGGGATATTCACCGTTGAAAGAGAAATGATAGACTGATCTAAAGGTGATGGATAGTCACACTTACGTACCGGGCACTCTTCCAAGGAGCAACAATCCTGGAAAAATTCCTCCCGGAGAGAAGGACGTCTATGGCATATGCCTGGGTCCTTGCAATGAGTCATCTCACAGGGCAAGAGGAGATGTGAAAGGGTCCGAATGAGTCTCCGTTAGTGCTCTGAGAGCTGAAAGTGGCAGTCCTTAAATGGAGAAAAAAATGGTGGTGGATGCGCAAGCTCAGGAGGGCTGGGGAACTTTGCCTTTTATAGCTGATGGTGCCTCTGGCCTCTCTGAGAGCCTCCTGCTTTTAGCCCCTAATTTCCTTTGCATCCACGAAAAGATAGCACCCAGGAGAGGTCCTGCTAAATGGAAGCTGGAAATCAGGACAGCGGGCATCGGAGCCAGGACCCCACCTCTCGCCTCTGAAGTGGAGGCTCCAGACCACAGCAGCATCTTCTGCTTCTTCCTACAAAGGCTCCAAAGATGCACATTTCCCCTCAGTCGTATTGTCCGACCCCCCATCCTAGAGCTTTGGGGTGCAGTACGCCCCAAGGCTGATCCCACCAAAGCAGTATGGGCTGTTGTACCCTGTGGATTCAATATGTTAAAGTCTTGGGTGAAACCCCTTCTCTTAATAGCAAGTGTAAATGCACAAATTGTGGTAGGCATGGTAAAGTCTCGATATATCCTGTCTAAAATAATGATTTATTTCCTGCACCCCGTTCCTGGAGGTGCAGGCGGCAGCACCGGGGGGTGGCTGTGCACGCACCCCATTGCTCCCCGGGTTTGCACGGGGTCATGCCTGCTGCCTGGCAGAAACGCACCTCCCTGCTCAAGTGTTCCTACTCGCTTTCCTCCATGGGTTTGTGCAGTTATTAAAAGGACCGACACTTTTAGCAGGAACAACTGAAAAAAAAATGTTTCGTGGTTCAGCCACGCAGGGAGCAACCTCACCGACGCTCGTGGCAGCCCTGAGCAATGCTCCCACGTGAGGAGGCCCTGCGAGGCTGCTGAAAAGGAGAGCCATTTCTGCTCTCCCTTCGGTGGTTTTAGCACTAATTAACATCTCACAAATTGAAGACTCTGCAAATTTTTTCACTGTCTTTGCTGGTAACACGTCACGGAGCACCCATAGCTAGCAGTGCATAAAAAGCTTTATTTTGACTCTCCTTTATTAGCTCTGTGTTGCTTATTCTAACCAAGCTTCTAGGATTCCCAGAGAAGCACTTTTTACTTTCCTCTGCCTGTGCAGGACAGATCCACACTGATCAATATATTGAAATTTAAATCAGCTGAAATGACCTGACCTACTCAGTTGAAAAATATGTTCATTGGTACTTCTGCTATTTGACAGGTATAAATAATAAAAAATAAAGCAGGTATGTGCACATTTAAACCCCCAAAAGCTACACTGCCACAGGGCAGAGGCTGGAGCCACTGGGGAGGTGCCCGGATGCAACCCAGGTTTGTGTGGAAGGGAATAGCAGGAAACCTGTCCTGTGCTCTGTCATTGGGAAATCATCCTCTGCCAACAGCAAGGAGCACAAATTGGACAGAAACAAAGATAAAAGGTTTAAGCATCGCAGTTGGTCCAGCATCCCTCCAGTGCTGAGCACTGACTCCCGGTCAGCTGCTTCTTCTGCCCCCCAGGCGATGACTGGTGGGACTCACAGAGTCATTCAGGTTGGGAAAGAACCTTAAGATCGTCGAGTCCCCTGGGAAATTCCTCCTCTGGAAGCCTGCGGGGCACGGGGCCGCTTCATCCATGGCACAGCGTGAGCAGCAAGTCCTCTGACGACCAGCCAGGGTCGGTGTGGGGTGACGAGGAACCATTTTCTTTCAGGGTGAAGATGAGGAAGGTGCAAATAGCGGGGTGTAACCAGGGAATGGGGGTGAGGGAAAAGAAATAAGCAAAATATGCTTTTAGCTCTCAGCTGAAGTTCTGAGGAACTCCAAGGACTTACGAGAAGCAGCGAGTGGCCTTGGCTCCCGCTGGCCCTTGGCGAGGTGGAGGGTTTGCCGAAGGAGGAAATCACGGAGCGTTATCTCCCTCAGTCAGTCTCCAGAGCCCCTTCCCCTGGGCTGGATGGCAAGGAAAGCAAAACACCTTAAATCAGCTCCTGACCATCTCCTGTACATGACAAAAGGAATGTGCCGGGTGATAGCGCAGCAAGGTTGTAATATATTGCTGTTTAAATATGGATACTGCGCTACGAAAATGGTTTGACGACTGTTTATGTTTCCAGGGCGAGTTTTGCCATTCTCCCTCCAAATCCAAGATTAATAGGTAGAATTAATTTTGTTCGGGTCTTTGTGCTTCCACCGCCAAATGATAAGTCTCTGTGTTTCTTTTTCATCCGGCGTTTCCTTCTAATTCAGTAATCCACAATAGGTGGTGAGAGAACCGGGGAGCGAACAAAGCTCCCGCTCGGAGCCAGGCACCGTTCCTTTCTGAAGGGGTTGGGAGTGGGACAGGGGACAAGATGCCATCCAGAAAGTTGACGGTATAATTAAATGAAATTGAGTTTTGTAGCTTTGCGAGGTAGTAAGAAAAAAACCCCCACATTAATTTAGAGAAGAAGAGCTGGCTTAAGTATTTAGAAGAGGCAGACAATCAGTGTATGCAACATTGCACAGGTAAAGCTGCTGCAACTAATTCATAACGTTACAGATGAACCTGTCACCAGAGCTGACACGGCAAATTAAATTCAGTACTCTCTCCGTAGCCATACCAATATTAGCTGTTTGAAATCTGGATTTAAAATAGGCTGTTCCAGGTAGGGCCGAGATAAATGGCTGAGCACGTTGGTAACATCTTCCCACCTACAAATCCTCTCCTCCAGCCCTGTGGTCATCACACCCAGCCCGTGGTGGCCAGTGGTCCAGGTGGCAAGTGGCCAGGACTTGCCTCCACGCCAGCAGCATCTTCCCTGGCAGGGTGTCCCTGCACTCAGCAGAGGCACAGCTGGCCCGTCCTGCCGGAGTGGGATGTGGCTGGCAAGCGGTCCTTTCCCGGACACCAGCGATGGTGTGAAATAAGGCACAATTAAGTAATATAACAATAAAAGCCTACAATGTGTCCAAATCTTCGACACTAAAGTAGTAAACCTTCCAAATGAGGAAGGTACTCTGTAAGAAAATATATTTGGGAAGGGGATTATAGTTAAAAAATTGGGGGTTTTTCCTCAAATGGTATTCTTGACCTGCAGAAATTGTTAAAAAAAAACATTTCCACCCTCTGCAGACTGAGCGTGTGTGTGCGCACATGCAGCCACGTGCACGAAAACGCATCTTCATAACCTGGGTGGGTGACGAGAAGGATATGGGGTTTGATTTTTTATTAAATATTCTTGTGTTTCTCTAATGCTTTCGCCCTTGCCCACTGTAAATCGACAAAGCTCCATTTCAATGTGTGCAGAAAAACATCCGGATTTGGCAGACGCCGGCACCACGGAGGTGGCCACGCTCCGGTTCTGCACGCGTCCCGTAGCCTACAATGTCTTCCTTTTCTAACCAGAAATACTTAAGTATTCGGAGAAGTTCTGCTGGATTCCCTGTAATGACGTAATGTAAAGGGGCCTATTTTAAGAGAAACACTAGCTGCCAGTAAAGTATATTTCAGTTATTTGGGCTCAGAAACTGTACCTCACTAGTATTCCTGCAGTGTTTCATCCTTTCGCTTGTCCCAGAGAGCAGTTTTGGGGCTAACGGGACAACGTATGGGAATCTTCCATTGAAAATGCCTACATTATTTGTTATATTTTCTGTGCTTCAATTATCTAATAAGTGCTAAATAATATTCTCTGTATTTCAGTAGCAATTTGGCATGAATATTTATCCTAGATAAGTAAAAAAATTCCATGTGCATGCTGAGAAAGAAAACCGGAGCCTGGTGGTGCTGAGATGACTGTGATGATGAGCAATTTTGGTATTTGTTCCGTAAGGAACAATTCCAGGGGAGCTGGCTGCGGCCAGCAGCAATATGGACTCACTCGGTTACGGTCCAGAGGAACAGCTAATGCTCCTACAAACTATTTGTCACCTGTAATAACGAGCAATTTGGAAGGGATTAGGTTTTACTCTCTGACCCATGATCAGCAGTGCCTGGACTGTACATCTTCAGTTGCTTAAAAAATAGAAAATGGAAGCAGAAAATATCTCCTAACCACCGGTAGCTAATTAAAAAAAAAAAAAAAAAGTGCGGCTAGATGCATCACTTTTCAACATCTTTTATATTTTATGTCAGATGGGATAGCAGAGCAAATTTTAAAAGAAAAAGAAAAGAAAAAGCTAGAAAGAGAAGAAGAAAGTACAAAGCATCCGTCCATGCACCGCCCTGTCCCCTCCCCGGGGGTTAGCGCGCGGGAAGCCGTCTCACATCCCTCCCCGACGCCCACGCAATAACTAACGTTGCCCTTGCCCCCCGCTTCCCCCCGCCATCCCCAGCACCACCCCGAGCCCTACCCCGAGCCACCAGCGCCGCTCCGCAGCGGCCCCCGGAGATCTGCATCTGCAACCGAGAGGTCCTGGTGAAGCAAGACCAAGAAGCTGCGGCTGGTTGGAAACTCCTGTATTTATAGAAGGGGGATGTTTATAGGAGCCCTGCCAAGGCTGTCAAACGCGTATGTAAATTGTGACGATTACGGTTATTAATAATAGCAAATGGACTCGGAGGCTTTCTGCTGGAGGCAAGTGTGCCCAAGGCATTATCTCTGCGCACTTTTTACAGTTGTTTTAAACGGGCTAAATAATATGAAACCAGCATTTTTCAGCAGAACACACAAGTGCAGCTGCAGCAGCTTCCTACGGCCGTGAAGCCCCCGGGCTGGGCCGGACCGTGCAGCGTCAAAGCTACAGCAGCGTGGAAGCAGATACCTTCTCGGTGGTCATTCTTCTCCATTCACACCCTGAATCCTTCTGCTCGCAGAACTACCAGGTTGAGAATATCAGGAGTCAATTGACCATCAGTATAATTTCCTTTCTTCAATTACTCCCGTGTTTTATCCTTCATGGTGCACTTCATTCCTCGACTGACGACCTCGTTCAGCAAAGGTAAGGCAACTCGGAGGTCTATCACAAAATGAGCAAGCTCACTGGCCGCTTTGTTGCACCTCTAGTGTATTGTACCCCGGCTATTTGGCAACAGGGAGGCATCTTCTTTTGTAACCGCCTGAGATTTTCATAAGGCTCATGAAAATATAGCTTCCTAGAGTTCTTTCTGCATTTTTTAAATAAATGCTGAATTTGCATGAAAGGGAAAAAGTGTATGTTGCCTAATTACAAATCATTAATTTGAGGGAACAGATGGAAACAGTTTGTTTGTGAGACAGAGATCTTAAGTTTGGTCTGTAAAGGATTCGGTAGTATACAGAGCTTTCAGCTCCTTCGTACCGCGGACTCTGCTGCACGTATTTGAAGACCGTTTGCATTTGGGCAGATGCTAGAGAAGGAGCGTAAGGCACTTGGCTGCCAGAGCGCTAGGGAAATCTGGCGTTAACCTCTGTGATGCTTTTGAAACTACCATCATCCCGTTTCAGGCAATGCTTTCGTTCTTCATGAACGTGGCAGTTACTAATGCAGCTGCTACTACTACGAGCAAGAAGATATATTCCGTCCCCTTCCATGATATATCATTATTTAGTTGGTCTCTAGCAGTTTTGGTTGGAGCAAATAAATTGGCTGGGTTTGACAACGACATGACCTTCTCCTTCAGCTGCGAAGGGTCGCACAGTTTCCTACGGTTGTGTCAGCAGGACGGCCCTGGTCTTACTGAAGGGATGGGGCTCCTTCGGTGCTGTTGCCGTTGGGTTTCTGCCCCTTCATGCTTGGAGAAGCTGGAATCGCTATGGACCACATCCACAGCAAAAGTTAAGGGCTGAACTGTTTGTCCAAGCACGTTGCGTCATGTTGAGTTTTAACTGCTGAGAAAGTCAAGGTCTAGCAGGGAGCACATTGTGTCCATGACACCAAACGTTCTCATCACCACATCTTTATAAGGTGATATCATCATCTCAGGATCCCACCGCTGGTTCCTCACGGGACAGCGAAGGTGTGCTGCTTTCAAAGCTCGGTGCAGGGCAGCAATAATAATAATAATGCGTCAGAAACTATTCTGCTATTTCAGTAAGCTTCCTGCCGCCTCTGAGCACAAATGCCAATATTTCCATTTCGGAAATAACTTCCTCTTGAGATGTGCAACCTGTAAGAGCTGGGGTAATGACAAATACAGCTCAGTAACCATACGTCTCCCTCCAGTGCCAAGGGTGGTCACTGGGAACATATTTTCCTCTTGCTGTCATCCACACCCTTCATCCTGACACCAGGAAAAAGTGCACTCCTCTTTGGCGGGGGGCTTCTTTCCGTCTCTTTTGAAATAATTTTCGTGTTATTTTATTTTATTTTATTATTTTATTTTATTTTATTTTATTTTATTTTATTTTTTATTTTTCTTTAGTTTTGGCATAAGAGAGGTACCGTTCTCAGGAAACGGAGCCAGAATGCTGATTTGAGCGGGTGCCAGGCGAGCACCTGCCAGGTATTTTTCTCCAGTTTCTGAACATGCAAATTAGATTTCTGTGGCTACCGTGTGAATCGAGTTAAAATAGAAAATAAAGGAAAACAAGAAGGTTTGGGGCAGATTGGAGGCTCATTTTAAACTGAAAAATAACCTGCTATTGTATGGTCTCCAGAAAAGGATTAAAAAATGTCCAGGATATAGAAGAGAAGAATAAAAGATGGAAGATCTTATGACAGAAGAAAAATGAACAATAACAAAAATCAGCTATTGTCCGGCTCTCTGAGGGAGAGAGGTGGCCAATCTGTGCTTTCTGAGGCTTTTTGCTGAATATAATGTAATTTCTCAGGCATGTTGCTGTCTGATAACTGTGGATGAAGTGTTTGTTTCGGAAAAATTTAGTATGGTCAGAAAGCCATGCATAAGAAAGGCTCATATAAACTCATTAGCAGTGAAAGAAGAATGGAGATGCTATCTTGGCTGCTCGCACAGCTTTCTGAAAACTTCCCTGTAATAATTATACTGAATTATATTCTCAAATACAAAGCCCCACAGATAGCCTATTATAAGCTGAATTAAAAATCACAAATCAGAAGCTGATTCAAACCACAACTCATTAGCACATGTACAGACACAGGAATGAAAAAGGAGTTATTTTTGAAAAGCGCTGAAATCAAAGTTGTATCTGCCAGCACGCTCCCTGAGCTCAGGCTCAGCTTCGTCTGGGAAGGGACTAGCTGGTCCCTACGTGAGCACGGGGAATGAAGCTGCCTCTTGGATTAGGGCTGAATCTTGTGGTCTCTTAAGTGAAACACACCTGAAATCCCCAGGAAACTTCCGAGTTAGAGCCCCCAAACCTGGTTATTCAGGGCAGAGAGGGATTGTCTGCACCTAGGGTTGACTTTAAGCTCAGATTAGCTTCAGTTTAACTTTAGGTCACCCAGTCTTCTCCATATCTGCTCACCAGTTATAATTTCCCCCAAAAGGTGATGTTCTCGTTTCTCCTGAAGCCCTGGACTCTGCTGTGGTTCACCTCCCCAGGCTGTGGGACGGTGCAGTGGCAGCCATGCCTTCCTCCTCCTCTTCCTCCTCTTCCTCCTCCTGGTTTTTATACCCAGACTTGTAAGTATAGATGAGAAAGGCCGTGCTCGAGTGGAAAGAGAAAAACCATAGGCCAGGTATTTCTAGTGGCAGGTTGCTTTGCCGGGTCAACAGCCTACCGCTGCCCTACCTGCTGCTAGAGTGCCTGTGTGAAACGCTTTGAAATGATCACAACGGTCACATCTGGCCTTCTCTTCGCCCAAAAGGCTGCCCGTCATGGCCAGAAAACTCACTTTGGTGGTGAACACCATCAGCCAAACTCTTGGTCCCAGTTTCTTTGCTTTAAAGACCAGTTGCATTATTATTCCATTGGTTTTCCTAAGACTTTAGGTCTGGAAAAATTCACACCAAAAAAAAAAGTTTTGGAAAGTTAAGGATGGATAGAAATAACAGATATCCAATAAAACAGCCAAGTAACCTGAAGTTTACCTGGACAATCGAAAAGCTGTTGTGTGTAGCTTTGTACCACAACTCATTTAAACATGCTGCTCAGTTGCAGAGAACTGCTTTTCCAGAAATAACCCTTATTTTTCAATAGACTCTAATTAGTATTTGCGAGAATATGTTTGATTTGGTAAAATGTTTCAAGCACTAGAAATTCTGCAGAGTGACCTACTTTAAAATTAAGATTAAAATAAATCATTTAGTTAAAAGGTTATTTTAGAAAAGATCTGAGATGACTGGAAAACATTCTGAATACAGACAATTCTTTAATTCATGGTTTTCCATCAGGTGTCACATTTTTAAATTTAGCTGCATGCATTTTTAGAAATTAAAACCAGCAACTCCGAGGAACTTCAGAAGAATGGCAGAAGCTCTTGGATCAACTGATAGAAAATTAGGAAGACATTGGAAACATTTCGGGTGTATAATCAGACAGTTCTCCAACAGCCACACAAAGGAAAAAATGAAATGCCAACCGTGGATACCAGCAGAGTGGTTTCCTTGGCAATTGTAACTATGCAAAAGACTTTCATTTCCTTCCATCTGCCTAACAGAAGCAAATGTTTAAGCCTATCAACTGATCTATAAAGATTAGTTCAAGTGGAATCAAACCACCTTATTAATTTGAAATCACAGGGCCATATCCAGAGAAACAACACAAGCATGTGCATATCTGTGAGCGTTTCGCCAACCCCATGGCCCTGATGGGTTATTCCCTTGCTTACAGCTCTGCACGCATTCTCAAGCTTTCATTGATTCGGAAGACGGAAAGGCAAAAGAGTCAAGGGCAGAACTGGGAAGAATTGCATAGACCCAAACTGGGAGAAACTAATGAAATTTCTGTTTGAAAGTTGAACTTCCCCCAGTGCTGGCCACCAAATTAGATGAACATTTCCAGAGAAAGCACATACGAAGCTCATCTGGGACACACGGACCGTTTTGTTCGGCTGTTGCTGCAAGGGGGTGGTGGTGGTCTGCTTGCATGTCTGTTTTCAATACTAAAGCCGCAGCCTGGTGCCACAGGCTCCAATGCATTGCTTCAGTTGCTCAGAAGCAGAGTTACTCAGGCCAGAGAAGAACAGATTGATCATTTCGTCTGAAGGCAACGGAAACCTGTTCTGGCCCCAGTGCCCAGGGATTCCGTATTCCTGGAGCGGGGGTTCAGAGCAGATCATTGCCCAAGCGCAAATGTGCATTGGCACGTACAAACAGTCGACTGGGGTTTATTAAAGATAATTATTTCTTATAAATAGGTTGCATGAGCCCTGTTCTGTCTTCTAAAGAACACCAGCTACTTGGAAATGATTACTGTTGTGAATTGCTGTTACATTCCTTTGTTATGAATCAATGGGAAAAAAGAGATGATATATAAAGATTAATTCATAACACTAAAGAACCACCTCACGTTTTATTCTTACATCAAAGGAGAAGGAAGGCTTCACGATGGTGGATGCAGCGTGGGTGAATGCTGTGCATAAGGGCCCTGGTGTCCCCTCCTCCTTTTGGGGCAGAATAGGTCCCATTCAGCCGAGTCAAACCTGGCTTTTCCCACGTTTGACCATATGGAAGGGAGAGCCCCTCAAACGCCGCTGCCAGCAGAGAGCCCTTGCTGCGATTCCTCAGCCCGGGGCGGAGGGAGCTCAGGGGGAGCAGCGCGAGCTCATCAACATGACAAATGTTTGCGTGATTCTGCTAATATAGGGAAGATGGATGAGGTTTGGTTTGCTTCGAGCCTCTACCAGTTTAAAAGTAAAAACAAAGTCTATTATTACCATTATTGCTACTTTTCTGAAGGGTGTATTAAATTTCAGCCATCCCACATGACGATTTAAAATGAGGTCTCCAGCAAACTTTAATTAAAAGGAAAAAAACCCCCACAGTCTAGATTTGATTGACAACTGTGTCATTGGATATAACTAACAACCTCTCCCCGCACGCTCTGAAGATGACTGGCGCAGGATTAACCCACACGCCGTTCCCCAGCCCTCGCAGGGAACTGGGGCTGCTCCCCGTACCCCGAGAGCTGTCCGGCAGCCCGTGCGGGTGGAGACGTACCTGCCGTCGCCGTTTACTCCCACCACGTCCCGACCACAAATGTTTCCGAGGGATCGTATGCTTTTGTCACGTCTGGCACTCACGAGTGAAGCCTTGCGCACGTGTCAGGGGCCGGGCGATGCCTGCCTGATGGCCATCGGCTTGTTAGAGACTTGGCGCGACAGGAGGCCTTTCGCTAGGGCTAGCAGCTCATCTCCTGGTGCAGAAGTATAGATATTTATTAGGCAGGCACCGTCCTAGCGTGCGAAGACTGAAAAAGTCATGGAAGTCCACGTATGCAGTCACCCAATGATCCCCGTCAGGGGCAGAGAGGGTGGCAGTAGCCAGGTTCACCGAGTACGGTAGGAGGTAGTCTATATTACCATGTTATTTTTCCTTTTTTTTTTCCTTTGATCTGTAGGTTTCTTCAATATTTCTATCATTTATATCGGATGTCATAAATAAATGAGGTTTTCTCTGCCGGCAGCAGCACCCCAGCACACTCCTTGGAATTTATTGCAACACCGGGGAGCATGCCTGAATCCCAGGGGCTCCCTGAAATCTTGTCAGGATCCATCAAAAGAAAAAAAAAAAGCATATTTGTACATAAAATAACACAGAGCCATAACAGACTTTGTACTGTTATGTCATCCCGTTGGCCTTCTCATCAGTCTGGCAGCGGGGTTTTGACCAAAAATCTGTCCGTCCTATCCAGACCTTTATTTCCTTTTCCCCACTCGATCTCATTACTTGCATTTTTTTGGGTTTATGAGCCCGTGGCTCCCGCCGACAGCTCCTGGCCTGGCAGTGCCGCCCAGGTCCCCCGCGGCACCCCAGCATTTCCTGCTGCTTTGGCACCTGAGGAGGGACCTGCTGGGTGCTGAGCAACGATTGCGAGGAGCTCAGCGCAGCACGGAGCGCATCGTGCGGCACTGCTCCAGGCTCGCATCCCGGTTACACCATGGACGGCACAATGGCAGCACGGAAGAGGGCAGAAATCGCATTTACGGCTGCTGGATTGAATTAAGGAACAAAATAATTCGTGCCAGCAGCAAACAGACCGATTAGTGGCAGCACACCCAGAAAACTCCTCTTAATTCCTGGTGGTTGGGGTGCTTTGCTAAGACTTTTAGCAGCGTCCAAGGTCCTGTGTGACCTGCAGGGAGAAGGAGATGGCTGAAACTCCGGATCAGCCGGCTGTGTGGGAGGGTACCCTGACGTGGTGCCTTCGGGCACTCGGCTCCTGGTTTCCAACCCAAAGACAAAAGCTGCTAAAATGAATTTACAAAGATATAAGCACCTGAAAGCTGGTTTTATGGAAAAAATGTTCTCTTTAGGCACAGAGAAGCAGACCTAGGACAAGTGGCTCTGCCTTTTCAGCAGAACCCTGTACCACACGCTGCTCCTCTTATCCTACAGAAAGATTCTTGCCAAGTCCACAAGTGAGATATTACCTACGAGTCTGATTTTCAATCCTTATCATGACCGTTAGTTACAAAATAATATCAAGTAACTTACTCTAAACCTTTGGCACAGTGCGTGCAGTCTGTGGGCAGGCTGGATGAGGCACAGTGCCCGGGGTGGCTTCTCCTGGAGATCACTATGGCTGATTAGTTCCCCAATTCCTGCAATTATTAACCTTAATGAAATTTTGTTCTCTAATAGCCGCATAGCTATTGATTTTTAATTGTTTTGTTTGTGCCTTGAATTGATTAATATAAATTCTGAAAGGCATGCACAGCAGGAAGAGTCATTGGTAATTTGCAAATTAACATGAAAACAAAATGAACCCAGTAAGCAGCCGTGCGTGAGGGAGCTGCCGAGAGCATCCGCGGACCGCTCGCCACGAGCATCCTGGTCCAGGCAGCTGTCGGCCATGAAAGGCCTTGCCTGAAGGGGAGACGATGAGAGATGAAGGGCAGGTAAAGATCTCCCATCTTGCTCACTCGTCCCGGCACAGTTTATACCTCCGTCTGGCAGTGCCCGGGGTACCGCTACCAGCAGTGCAAACGCTGAGCAGGAGGCAAGCAGTGCTCTAATGCCCAAGACTGGCCAGTCTCTTGGGATGTTCTCTATTTTATAGAAGATATTTAGCATAATTTTGTCTAAAAGTTCTATGTAAAGACAACCAGATAAGCTAGGATTTTTAAGTCGCTTGTTCAATTTTGCTGTGATTTGCATTCTTTTCAGACATGGGATGCTGAGGGACAGCCCAGAGACGCTGAGCCGGGCTGCACGGCCACGGGGTCGGTGCACTTGTGATGCCGTGCACGAAAAGCCTTCTTCAACATGAGTCCAGGAAATCAAAAAGAAGTGAAGTTATTGTCACTGAATTTGCACTTATAGAACCAGACCAGTCAGCATTTATTGGTGTTCCCTGTCATCTCTGAGTCTCTCTGAAATAAAGGCAGCACCTTGATAATACTCTCATGTAAAAAAGATTAATTCTAATTTCTTTGTTACATATCCAAAATGTTTGGGGTTTGTTTTTTTTTTTTTTTAAATTTAGATTAAGCAGCATCCTCAGGGCGAGCAAGAGGTGGCCTACCTAGCTCATAACCGAAACCCCAAACTTTACAATAGTTTGCATAGTCTCTTCAGATGAAATAACTGTCAGGTTAAATAGAGGAGCTGTGCTAACAGCATAGCTAGAAAATGGAAAGAGATTAATATCCAACAGCAACGAGGAGCCAGGGAGGACCAGGAGCAAGGCACAGCCCTTCTCCTGGGTAGTCACCTCGCCTGGGGAGCGGTGGGGATGGTCCAGGTGCCACTTCCATACCACGGTTCTGTTGCCGCTGCAGCCCTCGACACAACGAGCTGCAGTGCCGCGCTGTCACCTGAAGACTGCCATGGGAGGGGAAATCTCCCTGGCCCAAATCTGCACCCTTTTCCTGCAGCTGGTACGTGTCGTACTTAAAAAGGTATCGTTTCACCTCCCGCCCCCCGCCCCGGGATTGTTCGGTTCTGTTACCTGTACCGCTGTGCACAAACAAGGGGAGCCTGCTTGCCTGCACACAACCCCCCACAGCTTTCTGCCCTCAGGCTGCTTTAGCACCAAAACTCCCGAGAGGATGAAGACGGTCCCTCTCCTGCCAGTGGGCGAGCAGCCTCCAGCATCGGCTTTCCAGTATTCCCTTGAGCATCCTGTGGCAGGGACGCAGGGATGCAAGGATACAGGGACGCAGAGACACAGGGATGCAGTGATGCAGGGACGCAGGGATGCAGGGATGCAGGAACACAGGGATGCACGGATGCAGGGACACAGGGATGCAGGGATGCAGCTCAGCACGTCACTCCAGCCGCCCACCATCAGCCCCTGGGCACCCGGGTGGGTGTCTGGGAAAGGTGAGCATTAGCTGTGCTGCCCCGCCGGCCCCAGCACCGGCACGCACGGCGGGGACTGCCATTTGCTCTGGATTAACATCTTGCTGGGGCGCATCCCTCCTTCCTCCCCAGCAGCAGCTCAGGGAATCACAGTCCGCAGCAACTGGCATTTCCACAGGCTTTAGCATTTACCTTTTTTTCCTTTTTTATTTTAACGCGTATGGAAACCCTAGGTCTTAAGGAAGAATACCCATATTCAGAGTATTTACCCTCCAGCAGCCTCCCTTCCAGAGAAGGGATGCTACTTACTCAATTCAGATAGGAAATTTAAATCTCCTAGCAGAAATACGGGCAAACCAAAGTGCAGCAGAAGTCCCTGCTTGGCTTTTCAATGTATAGAGAAAATAACTTCACGCACAGGTCATGCCCATGGGGTGGTTCACTCCCGGCTGGGCACTGCCATACACACGCGAAAAGCCCGAAATTCATTATAACCGCGAGGGACGGTGCAGATGCCACAGCCCCTTGGTCTATAATTTCAAAGCCGCCTATACTTCCTGACTTTTAACTAATAATGCCAGTGGTGAGAAGCAGGAGCTCGTTTAGCCGGCGTTTCAAAGCGGGATTCTTCTAGCGTTTGTGTTGGAGCTGGAGTCCCATGTTACCTGCTTGGAGGAATAAATGGTCTGGTCATAAGATATCAAGTTCCTTGGCTCTACTGAAAATTTTGCTGAACCTTCTATAAAGCGGAGGTGAAATTTAAGAAATCTCCTACAGTAACAGCTGGCAAGTTACTAAAAGTAAAGCAAAACTTTTTAATCTATGGAATTCAGGAATTAATTTAATTTTCTGTTTCAATGTCATAAGATTAAATAAAATGCATTTTACGTTCCCCATAAATACGAGTTACTGCCTGTTTCATTTTGCCATTTTACGCAAGAAAGCATTAATGTAGGGAAGTTTGGGTCAGATATGATTTCCATGCTGTCTCTATAGGTGGAACGGGTTGGTCACTGCCTACAAGAGAATTCCCGGATTCAGTAACCCAGGCTGCTGTTTTCAGACACCGTGGGGTGCGGGGGGCACCAGCAGCGCCCGTGCCCAAAGTCGGCCGGACCTGCCCACCGCGAGCTGGCTCTGCCCCAGCGAGGTCTCCGCTGCTGTGGTGGAAAATTCCCCGGGGGCCAAGCAAGATCCTGCTTTTCGTACTCCTCTGAAACGGTATGAGACTGCTCTGCGTTAATTAGCTTCTCAGAATCGAGGTACTTCAATACGTGATTACGAGCATTTCAACCGAAATTATGCTGGGATCCAGGCTCAGCAGGACAGCACAGCATAGCCTGCATTTTCTTCCCGGAATTTCTCTATTTGCTCAGTGTTGGCTTACGGTGAGGGCCACCTCCTGCGGCGGCTGAGCGGGGCAGGGAGGCACGGCTGCGATGCTGGGGGACAGGCTCAGCTGGGTCCCCGGGGCAGGGGCGCC
>VXBL01009711.1:1332532-1363949 GCA_013400195.1 Aramus guarauna
CCCCCCCCCCCCCCCCGGAGGAGAGGCTGAGCATGCAGCTCCCCGGCCCCGCCGAGGCTGGACCCCCCCAGGCACAAGCTCCCGCAGATCCAGGCACCCCCAGTTCACGAGGGAGCGTACGAGCCCTTCGAGAAGATGCTCCTTCTCCTTGTGCCGCTGCCACCGCTCGCCCATCTGCTCGCTGTAAGCAGTGATGCTCCGGCAGCGGTGGCGAAGGCAGCGCCGAGCGGCTCAACCCCGCCGAGGAACGGTGGGAAGAAGAAAAGCACCATGGTGCGTGGTCAGCCACAGCCCAGGGGCCTCCAGCTGGCACCTCGGACATCATTTTGCGGCTCCCGCCCTGCAGAAGCCCTTCTGGCAGAGGGCAGGCAGGCAGCCGGCACCCGTAGCTCTGTTTTCGTCCCCAGGCGCAACTTTTGCTGTACGACCCCAGTGCCTCCGGGTCTGGGAGCTGAGAGCTCGCTGGGGCGGTTCCCCCCACGCCGGGGCACCCTGCGGAGCCAGGGGCCTGGGGGCCTAACGCTGCGCCCCAGGTTAAATGCACAAAACGGTTTCACCCTCTCACAGTCCCCCAAATCAGCATGAGCAATAAAGAGCGAGGATGGGAGATTTGCAGGTTGGGAAAAAAAAAAAAAAAAGGAAAAAAGCCTATAAGAAGAGAGGGGGAAATATCGATGTTGCCCTGTGAGACCATGCTAAATGCTCTCCTAGAGAATGAGCACACTGCAGAAACCATCCTGCCCTGCGCAGCAAACGGCTGCCCGGCTGTGCGGCGACGCAGGACTCTGCCCATCGTCCCCCCCCGGAGCTGGTTTTCCTGCCGCTGGGGGCCCGATGACCAGCGTCCTCCCACCCTGCGGCTGGCCCTTTTGAAATAGCACTGAGGTTTTTCAAAAAAAATATTTCCTCGTGAAAAATAAACTTAGCATGAGCTGGAAAAGAAAGTGAACAAGCAGAGAAGAGAAAGGGGATGCTTAGCTACGCTAAGCATAAAAAAAAAAAACAAACAGGTTTTATTTAATCTTCACAATGACTAGAGAAGACTGACCTTCATCTTATTAAAGTGTGAAAAGATCACCATGGTTGTCAGGATAGTTTAAAATTATTAGTTTCTCTAGGAAGCATTTTGGAGTTGATTCCTGGTATTATAGAGCTTCACTTTTTGACAGGTCTGTTTTATTGAATTTCTTAAAAAAAAACCCTAAAAACATCAGGGTTTTTTTCCCTATTGGCTGTCGTTTGGGTTTGTGGGGCCATCAGGTTCTCGCTGGACACGTGCTGCTCGTGGCTCTCCCTGCAGAGGTGTTCCCAGTTACCGACCTGCCTGCTGCCCTCACTGCTCAGGTGCAACCTTGGGACGGGCTTTAGAGCAACTCCCGGTCACAGATGGGGCCCACGAGCAAAGTTTCTCTTTAGATTTGTAAAGCAATTAAGAAATAAGCTCCTGCTTCCCTACAAGGGCTGCGGAGCTGCCGGCAGCACAGCTCCATGGCAGCCTGGGGCTGCCCAGCAAACGCTCCTCTGCGGGCAAACGCGGACATAGCGCCTGCATCCTTAACATCCCTGCTCACGCTTCCCTGTAGTAAAGACTCCAGTGGCCAAGCCAGCCGGAGTACGCCCTTAGTTACAAATAACTACAGGTTGCAGGATGAAATTCGGGTGAATCCTTCCTTTCCCCGAGATGAGGTTAACGCTGGAGGAGCTGCCCCAGCCAACCCACGGCTCGTACCGCCCGGTGCCGGCGGCTGCCGCTCTCCAAGGGCACGTCTGTGGTGAAGCAGTGGGTGCTGAGGACCTCATGTCCACCCGGGGCAGGGCGTTACTTCGAGCCTCCTACCCAGCAGAGCTGAAGCACCAGGAATCAGACAAATTAGGAGGTGTTTCCAGAAGCAGCCGTCACCTTGAAGCATGACTCTTTCTTTAAGAAGGCGTTTGGGTACCTGAGACCGGTCCTGCTGCACCTCGAGCGGCAGGTTTTAAAGGGTATTTCTCCATGATGCTGAGCAGACCAGCCTGCGCACAGCATGGCTAGCCCAGGTCCGAGCGCAAGCGTGGTTGGCCTGGGCTGACTTCTGCAAAGGCTGCACGTCCCTCAACCTCTTGGCTCAGCTCCTCAGAGGCACTTAAGAGTCCAGCTCCGGCAACTGCTGCAGATCCATTAAAAGCTGGCACTGACCCTCCCCAGAAGATGTCATCCTGCACCGGGTGCTGGCAGGCTACTGCAGCCGCGCCGGTGGCTCTCCGGGAGGCGAGAGCCGCTCTGTCCCCGGCTCCCCGGGGGTTTTACCTAATGGAAGTCTGGGCTCAGGCCAAGCTCCGCTCTTCTAGCAATTTTACTGCAAAAACCAGAAATACAAAGCGACAGTGGCGGAAGAAGAACGGATGTCGACGAGAGGACTGGAGCAGCTGTTCAGGAACGGTTCATCCCCACGTTCAAACCCAAGCCTTTCTCTTTTGTGCCACAGTGAGCTAGGATCGCGTGAATTACCGGTCTTGAACTTGCCTGCTACAGTAAAAATTACGCTTCAAATGATGCCTTGCTGTGACTTGCTCCTTTTGACCCAAATTGTTAAAAAACCCTGTCTTTTGGTGCAGGCAGGACAATGGTAGTCACCACCGTCCTGCTGGCGTTGTGCTCCCAATTAGCCAAAACACCAGGCGACCTCGAATGCCGTAAAGGGGAGGAAAAGTCCAGAAATGCACACGGGATCTCAAAACCCTCAGAAAAACTAGCTTTTACCCAAAAGACATGTGTTTCAGCCATCCGACTGACTAGGTGGAGGTTGACTTTGCCCATGGAGCTCCTCTCAGCACCAAAACAAAGCACGGAAAAGCTCCCCCGCCGCGGGGGGGGCCAGCATCCGCAGAGCCGGTCCCCCCGTGCGCCGGGCGGAGATGGAGCCTGAGGCTGGGACCCGGCCCCTGCCAGGCAGCTGCCGAAGGCTTCGTCTGAAATGATGGGTTTACGAGAGTAAACCACGTCCCCGAGCGACGGTTTACTAGAACACAGTTACGTCTCTCCAATGTACAGGGTGGAGGTTGGGCTTTGCTGAAGGATGCTAGAAGGAACCCGGGATTTGGGGAAACACCGTCTGAAGTTACGGGGACGCAGAAGAGTTCCAGCCGTACAGAAGTTACACACTGCTATAAATTCCATTTTGTAAGCTGGAAGTATTTCATAAAATTAAGTATGTTAAAACAGGAAATGCATATTCATTTTTCAATGAGTGGAAATACAGCACTGTAAATATTAATCATCACGCAAACATACCAGCAAGCCTTGATTTTAATATATGCATTCAAAATGTGACAAATTTTGCTTCAGATCACATATTTTGCCAGCTGGGCATTAATTTGAGAAGCTCTACTTCAGCGCTTTATTAAGCTATCTCTTTATATCACGATCAAAACAAACAGTGCAAAGTGAGGAATGGAAAAACACTGTTTCAGCCCATTTACCTCTAACTGATGCCAGCTGCTCTCTTCTGAAAGGCAGTTTTAAGGAACGCCAGCCCCGCTGGGGAGCCCAGGGATTTCATCCCTCCCAAACACGCACGTCCCCTCCACACGGCTAGTTATTACTTATCTCTTAGGTCCTACGCTCCGTCACGCACGTGCCCCGCTCTACAGAGAACTAATTGATTCCGGCAGAAAGTGGGTTAAAGACTGAAGTGCTGCTCGTTTTTAGATGTTTAGATACAGCGCAATTTTTTTGTTCGCAGAAGCTCAAGAAGATAACTCAAACTAATTGCACGGCAAAAATGTATTCAACATAAACAAGGAGTTTAATATTCGGCTCGATTGCAAAAATCTGGTGTGTTGTAAAACCCAGCGGCGCACGGCAAGTTGGGTGCTGGCTCCTGGGGCAAACCGAACCGCCGGCACGGCTGAGCGAGCAGATTGCTCTGGCTTTTATAGAATAATAATTTAGCAGTATTTACTTCCGTGCTAATCCCAGATGAATTATTTCGCTAGAAGTAGCTTGCAAAAAAGGCTAATCCTACGGGCGCCAAAATTTAGCTTTCCAAGGAAACCTGAGCAGCGTACCGTCACCTTTCCGTAGAGACCAGCCTGGAAACGGATCCAGCCGGCTGGAGGTGGGGACGGGTCGCGGCAGGGGAAGGTTGGTGCTGCTAAACCAAGCCCAGAGCCCGTTTCGCCACGCTCCTGCCGCGCCGGGAGGACGCGTTTGTGTCTGAAAGGCAGCACGGCTACGCCGGGGAGAGCCTCTGCCAACCTGGCTGCGTGCCCTCAACCTTTTTTTTTTNCGAGCAATGAAACTCAAGCCACCTCGAGTTTAAATATTTATACTTTGATCTGAAATGTAACAGCTTTCCTGTGATGTTTTATTGTTTTATATTCCCCCTGTATGTTTAAAGGCAGAAGTCTAAATATCTCTCACCGGGAATGGCAACTTGCTATATATTACAACCGTTAATGTTTTCTGTCCTTTCCACAGCATATTCACGCTTAATGTGTGCTGCACCTCTGGGCTCTGCAGTTAAATGTGATTTATACATTTGGAGGTGGGATCCTAACTTACCCTGAGGTGCTGCAGTACCACCCGGCTTGTTAAAAATCCCGTCCCGTAGGGGTAGGGTACCCCAAAGTCACCCTGGCAGCAGGGAGAACCACGTCCCAGAGGGACCCCAGCCCAGCCCACCCTCCGCCGTGGCACCGCATGGAGCGGGTGCTGAGCCTAGCCTAAGGGTAAGGCTTGGTTTTAGGCAGATACTGGCTTCCAGACACATTTTCTGTGTGCTACTTGGAGCTAGCAGGGACGAGATGGCCGAGGGGCTGCTGCGGCGGGTGCCTCCTGCCAGGATACACCTCCCTCCCGCTCCTGCCCCGTCGTAGCGGGTGGATCAGAGCCAGCGCTGGATTCCCGGCACATCAGTACTGACCCTGCCCCGGGCCCCCTTCCGCTGAGCCCTGCCTGTGGCAGCGGCCGTACCGACCTGGCCACGCTGAGATACCTGCTGCCCCTCACCTGCCCCTCCATTCAAAACCGTGCAAGGAAATTAAAAGCATCTTCCACCTCCAAGGGCCACTTTCAGGATTCCAAAGCCGCGCTGGGATTACACAGAGAAAGGCAAGACGGGGCGGCACGAGCAGGTTCAAAGCACGGGATGCAGAGAGTTCCCGGGCTGAGGGCTCCCCGTCGCTGGGAACCAGAAGCAGGGAGGGCGAAACAGCAGAAAAATCCTTGCCCTGATCCCTACGAGACCCCAGTCCCGGCCAGTATCCCATACACAGCACTGCGGAGTTATCAACAGCCTTTCTCTCTGACCCGCTGTAATAAATGGGATGTTTTAAGGCTGCAGAAGAGCTCAGAGGACGGGCACGCTGAGCCTGCAGACCGCGACCAGACAGGAGGAGCCGGAGGTTTGGTGCCTCCGGGTGATAACGCGGATCAATGACGCTCCGGTTTCTGGAGTACGTCCTGGGTGCCGGCTGTCGGCTGCAGCTGATTTATGGTGAATAAATGTCAGCTGCGAGAGCTCATATTGAGAAGTGAAATAAAACACAGGATGAAGGAGTGAGGGAAAGGGGGTTTCTGGAATAAAGTGGGAAACAAGGTGGAGTGCAAAGATAATGTCAAGGTAATTTCAGGCACACGCAATGTTTGTTTCACATGAATATTCTTTAGGCAGTTGATTTAGCTGCAGAACAGTATTTACTGACCTCATATGCATCTCCTTTGCGTTATCGTGTTTCTGTGTAAGCAATATTTTCAGGTTTTTGTTTTGTTTTCCTCTGCAGGGCAGGTTTGGGGCCAGCACTTGCTGCCTGATGATGCACAGAGCTCCAGGAAGCAAGCAGAGACGACTCGACCTTCCCGCTTCCATCGGACAGCTCTCACTTGGAGATTTGCCTTCTCCTTCCCTTTGGCGTACTGGGATGCCCGCCCGGCTCCCGCAAGCCTTCTCCCGCACCAGCCGCCCGGCACGGTGGGGGTCCCCGGGAAATGCCCCCCCACACCAGGCAGCCCCTCCGGGCTGGGGGGCACCAGCCTCCTCTTCCAGTTGTGCTCTTCCAGCATTCATAGGCAAAACGAAATTTAACGTTAGGATCAGCGTCTCCTAAGCTTGCAAAAGCTGACATGGCCCAGAGCATTGGTTTCTCTCCTCCCTGGCCTGGCCAGGTGTTCCCTCTCTGATTTAAACCCTTCTTGCCATGCAATATGTCTTTGCCCAGAAGGGGAAAAACCATCTCAGGGTACTCCGAGGAGTCCCGGCTGTGGATTAGGCTGTTATCTCCCGACAACAGGGAAGCGTGCCGGAAGAAATGGGAGCCTATGTTGTCCAGCCAGCCTGGTTTAGAAGTGTTAGACACATGCAGAAGAATCGGCACGGAGCTATTGATATTAAACCAAGCTTAGAGGTTTGTATTTCACATACTGCAACACTCCGTTGGAAATAAAATTGCTTGGTAGGTGGACTGAGCATAAAACCAGTACTGGATAAAATATTTCAGGGTTTGCTTCTTTTCACATAATAGCTATTTCTATTATTAATTACTAAGCAATTGGAACACCATTTCTCTGGAAACAAACATGGTTGTCCTTGAGTGACGTCCATGGAAAAAACAAAGCGTTACGGAAGGCAGAAGTAACAGATGTCACTCGAGCTCCCCTGTTCCCATCTCTAATTAAGTTAGGAACCAATCAGCTTCTATTAACATAATTATTTTATTGTAAATCATTTTTTCCTCTAGTTTAAAAGTACCACATTTCTGTTACACAAGCACCGACGCTCAGGCACCATTTACCTTTAGTCAAGACCATCTATTTGCATATGTGTATAAACATTATTTTTCTACTCGTTCTGTAGCATCCTGCCACAAGACTGCAGGAGGCACTGCCAGAAACAGGGAGCAGGGAGCAGGCAGCGGCTGCTGCAGCATCCCCCCCCGAGCAGCAGCCTCGCCCGGGGGAAGCCTCCGTCAGCCGTCCTCGGGCACGGGCCAGAGCTCCAGCAACCCTCTCGTTGGAGCAACGTGCTGGTGTAAGCCTGGAGCGGTCGTGACAAGACAGCGGGTTTACGCGGCTTCTCGTATCCTAGGAAAAGCGGGGGGAGCGCTTCTTGGCGCGAGTGCTGTGGTCAGTAGCTTTGGGAAGGATCGTGGCTACCTGATGGTTCCTGCTGTCCTACCCGTTCCAGCAGGATCCCCCACATAACTCCCATAAGGAGTCAGTGGAAAAATACCTGGGAGGTGCCAAGCGCTCCGTGGTGTGCATGCTGGAATCAGGGGAAGAGGGGAAACAGGGATGATGTCAGTCTGTAGGAGAAGACAGAAAAATCTGCATGTCAAATCTCATTATGTCTCTCCTGGGAGAGAGAAAGGGAGCTCAGCACCAGGAACCCCGTCTGCTGGCATCTCAGACACTTTCCTGGTCCAGGATCGGGCCGTTTATGTGCTGCCTGCAAAGATACTGTTCCAGGTTTGGTGAATGCCCATGAGATGCTATCCTCTAATTCAGATGCCATCTCCAGCCGTCACTGGGCAGAGCAGCGAAGCTCATTACAGCGCGGAGCTGGCTTGGATGGCCGCACACGTCACCCGCTTCCCACATCATTTTTTCACAGCCTCAGCCACATCACGCAGTGGTACCTGTGCACGGCTTTGCAGTTAGTGATATGCAAGCGAGCACCGGTTGGAATAACAGGTTAATGCTATTCTGACATCCCTCCCAAGGAAGCGACAAGGGTCAGCAAGTTTTTGATGTCCCTTCGTGCAGCGTTTGAGAAGCTGTGCTCCTGCTGCAGAAGCCACGGCGATGCAGACGAGATCCGCGGGAGAGGAGATCATCTCCAGAGGTCGTGTTTCCGAAGATCAGAAATGCAGCTGCTGGAACCAATCTAATTTAACTGCTAAATTAAACATGGTTACTGCCTCAGGGACCGCTCGGTAAGAGTGAGGTAAAGCTGTCGTGTTTCTCAAAACCAAGTATATATGTGGCGGGTTTGAAACAAGAGCGCAGAATTTAATCATTTCCCCAAAAAAGAATGCTCAGAAATAACATCTAAGCTGGGTTCCTCCTCGTTTTGCATCTGGGAGCAGTCTGTATTCGCAGCCAAAACCGTGGAGACTGGTGCCAAGACGGCACCCGAACCCCATCACCCCATCCCCTGCCCAGCCCGCAGCCGCGCTGGGAACGGTTTGCTGCCTGCACACGGGGGCAGCGGGACCCCCACGACCCCTCCGCATCTCTGCTGGAGCTCGCTTCGCTGCCGTCAAGTCTAGCTCAGGGATGAGGGACATTTGGTGGTTCCCACCACCGCGACCAAGCTGCGGGGAGCGTGTGCCGACACCCTGCCTGGTCCTTACGGCAAAGGCCCTGCGAGGGAGGGAGGGCACCGCAGGGGGAGATGTGCCGCTCATTAAATACGGACTCTGCTTCCCTCGCGCTCGGCTGGAGAGGAGCCACAAAAAACCACTTTTCTGCAAAGTGCTGGGTGGGAGCTGCTGGAGGAACCTAAGTGCAATTGCATCGCTCTGCTTCCCAGAGGGAACAAAGAAATTAAGTCACTACAAAATTGTGCGTGTTCCTAAGGTGAAACTGAATTAAAATGAGACCTGCAAATCAAATAAAAAGCCAAGTAAGGCTGCAAAAATGAGCAAGCCTCTCCAGAGGATTTGTAAAGTCCTTGTCAAGATGGTCAGAACAGGCAATAATGATCACAGCTTATGGATTATGCCAAAAAAAAGTTATTGACATGCAAAATTGTAATAAGAAAGCAAAGGGCAAGAGGGAAAGGACGGTTTACAAGAAGCGATGACAAAACTCGCTCAAAGCGCAGCGCTTAATAGATGAAGTGTTTCATCCAGGAAGAGTAACCTATAAACAGCGGAGGGGGAACGGGTGAAACCCCCCATCATTCTCCACTTCTCTCAGCCGAAGGGTTTGCAAACGAGCGCAGAGAACAGACGTTGTCACGGTGCCCGGCTACTCAGAGCAAAGGGTTGGCGTTACTGGGAGGGTCGGCAGGTTCCCAGCCCACGTGCCGAAGGATAACCGCCTCGCTGGCTGGGAACGGCACCAAGGGGCTGCTGCGGGCACAGCCCCGCTCCCGCATCCGCTGCCGGCCGGCGGCTGCTCGCACGCTCCCACCACGGGACCGCACAAAAGGCGACTGGTTGTGGAAATGCTGGCATACAGGGAAGACTTACAGGTGGGAAAAAACGGGGTAAGCATCGCATGTGATCAAGAAGTTAAAGTGCCGTAAAATGATTTCCCTCGAGAGCAGCAAAACTACCAGCCAAACTCTCCGCTGTGCAAAGGCAACTATTATCTCAGCTTACTTTTTGCAACCGAAAATGTCCAGCTGTAATAAAAGGAACAGAAGTGTCCTGCTTAAAAACTATAATCTTTCCCTAGTCATTACAGCCTACTTAAAATCCGTGGGAGGCACGCCAGCCAAAGTACAAAGCAGGTACCAAAACCTGCACATTTATGTACACAGACAGGTCAGTGGATTCAGCTAAAGGATTTCCAAGTAACTCTATAAATAAGTCCTTAATACAGAGCTATTTGGGTTTGGATAGCACCATTACAGGTTATTACACAGGGCTGTAACACCAATTTAATGGTATTATTCAATTCGTGAAAGGCAGCCCAGGCAGTCAATGAGCGGAGCTGCGTCCCGGAGGGAGGCAGGACACGGCGCAGAGCAGGAGGACCCGCACAGGGATGCCGCGCGTGGGAGCAGGCTGCCGGACCACAGCACTCCGAAACTGCATCCCCGGTACCTGTGAGCACTCCTACATCCCATCCGTCAGCGCTCACCCTGTCAACTACATTTTCCAAAACATATTACGAAAAGACAAAACATATGTCCCCTGAGCCCCAGCTTTGGTTTTCATCCTCCTCTGTCCAAAACAGCAGTCAGCAACATCTCCTCATTTAAAAAACAAACGGTATTTATGAAGTTTTCAAACCACGTGCGGGTGGAAGTGACTACGATCTCAACAAAGCAAAATTACATCGCTCGTACGGGTTTACACAGAGCCTGCCTCCGCTCACGGTCCTCCCGCCCTGGAAGGGAAGGTCCGCAGCCTGCCGGCCGTGGGAAACACGGGGAGCTGCAGGAAACGGCATCGTGTCCCCGCTGCCGGCTGCGCTCCGCCCAGGAGAGACGGGGGGCCCGGGGCAGGCGAGGGGCTTTCGGCCCCGCTTCCCACGGAGGGCAGCCACCGGGACAGCCCGGCTCTGCGCGGGACTCCGGCTCCCGCAAAACGCCGAAATGCTGTTTTAAAGCATTTTATGTTATTCCTATTTTTCTAATTCCCCTGTAGTGGGTAAGGGAATATTTCAGCTCTGCCTTCCAGTCGGTGTTAGGGCTGGCCGGTGCTCTGCACGAGCCACGCAGGGATATATTCTAATAGCTGGGCAGAGCGGATTAATTCAGGTCGGTGGCTTGTGTCAGAAGGGGCCCCACAGTGAGAGGGTATCGCTGAAAGATCCATTCCTCCCATTTTGGGGCAGAACAGCCTTTTCAACAGATATTACGATTTCCTGTTTAGCATTTTGAGTTTTATTTCCCTTTTAAAATACTGTTTCTTTGGAAAAGTCTTAGGGAAATCTTGCAAATCCCATTTCTGCTAATGTGTAATTAAGCGGGCTGGTTTGAGGAGAAATGTTGCCCAGATCGAGTGCCCCATGAGGTAATAGATTGTATGGCAATTTACTGTAGCATGGTGTAATTGCTTGTGACAAAGTGCTTCCATGTGTCAGCATGTAATGCTGCTTCCCAGGACAATTGATTTTAGAGAGGGAGAGAACCTGAGTTTATGTAACAGTAGGATACAATGGCATTTCCGACACTATTCAAACACCCCAGATTCTTCTCTGCTCTGTTATAGACCAATTTTAGCATAGAAGAAATGAAGAACTTGCTTCATCACAGAGGCATTTTATATAACCGTGCAGTAGCTACAACAGATCCTCACGGGAGAAATACAACACGACTCTGTGCCCAGTGAAATAAGCTGATTTTTCTCTCTTGCCTGCCTTGGAGCTGCACAGAAAAATCCATTAGGTTTCAATATTGCTGCAGGGCAATTATTTTTTCCAGGGCACTCTTTGGTGATGCCCTGTCGCTGTGGAACATCCTTGCTTCACTTGGATGTATTGCACCGTTGCTGATGTCTATTTTAAAACCCAAGCTCCCGGTGACACCAGTAACACCCCCCACCCCAGTCTGTGCACCAAACCTCCCCGGACCACCGAGGCTGCCGACAAAAATGCCTCTAGAGACCTGCAGCTTCCAAGCTCCATCAGGACTCGAATCATTTCCTGAGCTGCTGCCCAGAATTTGGACGTGGCAAGAAGATTACTCTAAACATTATTGATAAGCCCATGATTAATTTTTAAGTAGTCGGATTACCTTAAACTGCCTTTATCATTCTCATGGGAAGTCTCATTTCAGGTTCCCCCGCCCGGTAACGTTTTTCACCCAGTCACGGTATGGCCTCGGCTCTGCACCACAATCCCTTCCCACTCCCACTTCCACCCCCCAGACACGACAGCGATGGGTGCCAGCAGGAGGAAAACCAAGTCCTTCACCTCCTCATCACCAGACGTTCGGGTCCCAGGTGCAGTCTGCCTGGGTCCGGCTGGATTTTGGAAGCAGAGTGTCACCACCTCGCACTTCTCACGTCCAGCTCTCTACCCCCGACTTTCTCCTTCCCGAGTTATGACGTGAAGACAATATTGAAGCTCAGTAAGGATTGCACAGCCGCTCCAGCACCCTGATGGGAAAGCCTGAAGGTGACCGTGTTGAAACTCAGATACATCCTCGTGGCAGTTAAGACTCAGACGCGTCCACGCGTGGGTCAGGGTGTCTCCAAGCGCTGCCCAATCTATATTCCTGCTGTAAAAGACAACCGAGGGGGCTCCTCGTACCCCCAAACGGGGCAGCTGTGGGAAAGCCAAGCATTCCTGGCCGAGATGCATCTCCTGAACCGACCGCCTGAGCATTTTAAAGACACGCACAGGAGGAAGATTGTGGCTAATTCAAATGTACAGGCTTCATTAAAAAAGGCCGTCAGCCTTGCGATGAAGAGCACAACAGTGTCATCTGCAACTGGGCATTTTTTTTTTTCCGTCTTTTCAATTATTCACCCCTTGTGTTACCAGTGGGGTTTAGTGATCTGATGCTGCCGGACTGCTTTTTCCATGAGGAATTCATGTTTTGACAGGTTTAAAATTTGAAAGTGCAACTCTTCAACAAAGAGCGGCAAATAAAATCAATAGCAAACGCAGCATATTGAAAAGATGACAGCTTAATAAAAAAAAAAAAAAAAGACTCCAAATTCAGTAATTTTCATGTTCCAGAGAAAAAACAGTCAATTCGCGAGAAAGATTTCATTGTCACTGCCAGAGATTTGTTTTAAAAGGGATGCGTAATGCCAGCAGCAGCCTCCCATTGCCCAACATCTTTCCCTGCTTCTGATAGACAATAAGGAAGAAAAAAAAAAAATCTAACCACAGCAAGCTTACAAAATCTGCATTTTTCATATTAAAGCCTGTCGTTCCCTCTCACTGCAGTCTCTGCCTTCGACAACTCTCCCTGCTTTTAGTTAAACGTCGGGGCCCCACATTGAGCAAGAACAGCAGCGACCAGCGACCGGAATCTTGGTGCAAGTTTAAATTCCTCTTTAAATTCCTGAATTTCTTTTCACGCGTATAGCAGGACTGCACCAGGAACCGGCACGGAGGGCGCAGAGGAAGGTTTCCGAGAGCCAAAACTCGTCCCCGCTGAGCGAGGTGTGCGTCCCGGGGCCGAGGAAGACGCGCAGAGAGCAACCGGCACGGCCGCAACGGGTTCCACCATCAGCAGAGACCTGCCCCACAAGCCAGCAGCCTCCTCCGAGAGACGCACAACTTAGGCACGCCTGACAGATGGTTTGCTAACGAGGTTTAATCTAACTTCAAAATTTCCGTTTTTAATCTTGCTTTAACTATGCAACATCTGCATAGAACGCATTAAAAAGAATCTCACAGCCATACGTGTTCTGAAGCAGATTTAATTAACCTAATTTGATAAAAATAAGCAAAACAGACGTGGTTCTTCTCATCGTTTCTATCCCCTTGCCTTGCCAATTTTAAGAATTTATTAAAATAAATTTAATTTGGCTTAAATCAAGGTACTTCAACAATCTGGCAAACTGTTTCCCCCATTTTGGGGGTGAGGTTCAAAACGCATTTGCCTGCAGGAAAGACTGATTCCTCGCTAGTTTTGAAAAATCTCTGACCTTTCTTCCCAGCCACAAAATGAGAAGCATGAACACTTATCACAGAAACGGGCCTTTGAAAGATATCCAGAGAGTAGAAACCTCAAAATTATGAATAGCCACATCGAATTCTTCCTCGAGTCAAGGATTGCATGAAGAAAGCATCGTGGGAAATGAAAATATATTTATGTAAATGATCTAACTACACCCAAAAAGGGGCTTATTCTGCCAGCGAGGATACAGGCGTTATCCTGGGGAGAAACAGTGAGACCTCTGACAGCTGCTGAGTATTGAAATGAATTTTCCATCAGAAGGTGACACAAAAAATAGCCAGATAATGGTCTTCTGTGGAGCACAGGAACATCATATTAGCCCCATCAGAGCTGCAAAACTAACTTGAAATCCTGCAGATGTGACGAGTTCACCACTCGCCCATGGGATTTGGAACAAAACAGCAACCGGAGCGTAACACAACAGCAAACAGCCCAGGCACGCGCTGAGCATCTCCATCCCGCAGGCAGCGGTGGTTGATGAGCAGATTGCAGGTTAACCTGCCCCATCCTTCGTCAGGGAGGCTTAATACTCCGTACAGGCTAATTTCTGGGGAGGGAAAGTGCTCTGTTACCGTGGAGCCCTGGCTTGCTTTGCTTCTCCCAAGAAAAGTTTGCAAGGATAAAAGTGAAGGTGAACTTCGGATTAACCGTCCCCTGTCGTGGGCAATGGGGGTTCAGCGCCGCACTTTGCTGCTGCTGCCCAGATTGCAGCTGCTGGGGACCATTAACAACTCTGCGGTGGCTTTGTCCCAGCTCTAAAGCAAGGCTGGACACTCTTCATATACAATTAAAAAAAACCCAACACAACCATGCAACACTATTTAAAATAAACTGCCTGAAGGTTCAAAGCAGCACCCAGAGCCCGGGAAGGGGAAAGCGCTGAGCCGGAGCAGGGCAGGCTTGGCAGGGGGAGCTGGGAGGGAAGCGACGGCCAGAGACTGGGGAGAGAAAGCGGAAAAAGCAAGCACGTGTTTCTCACTGCAGCTCTTGGTCAGACACATGCAACGCCTGAGCACCTGCGGAGAGTCGTTCTAGAGGTTGCTGGGATAGATCGAAGTGATCACCAACCTTCTTAACAAAATTAGCCTATGTCTAAGCAAGAAAAAAAATAAGAATTTTTACCTGGCTGGTTTGCCCCAGGAGAGCCTCACGCTTTGCTTGCTTTTCCAGAGCAGCGCTCACACCACAGCCAGCCCAGGGGAGCAGCCGGGGGCCTCTGCTTTGTCTGCAAGAAAGGCAGCAATCCAACCACGCGAAAGAGAAGGGGGTTACTGAGTTTCTAAGTGTGCAATTTATTTAGTTACATCTTAAAAAAAGAATGAAGCGCAGCACTGCAGTTCTTGATCTCGTCCTCATAGTCGTGTACGCCAGAGTCAAATTTTCTGCGAAAATTCGCAGGAACGATGCGCGTTTGAGCAGGTGTCCGGCTCAAGGAGAACACAAAGCAGACCTTTGCTGCTCCAGTGGCACGTCCAGAACCCCAAAGTGCTGTTTAAGAATTGTCAGGAGAGGCCACATGGTGAAATTGGTTTTATCTTTCATATAATAGCTCTTTTCTGTGAAAATTTGTGCATCCAAAATCTAGATGCAACAGCTTCATTCTTCTCTCATTTGAGGCCACTAAGAAAATGGGGTGTTCCACCACGGTGGGTTAAACAGAGCAACACCTGGAGGCCAAATTCCTCAGTTTGGCTTTGCTTGAGAAGCACGCTAGAAGTGGTTTAAATCACAAACCATAAAAATGTTACTTTTGTGTGAAAAAATTTAATGCCAAGATGCTGAGGTCATCCTCCAACGTCACTCACCCCCTTTGTAGCATTTTTCTTCTTCATAACACGTTCAAATTCCTACTGCAAAGATGAGAAGATACTTCAACTCTTACCTTCACCCGACAAAACCATCCTTTACCTTCTGCACCGCCCCAGCGAAGCCACACGTTCCCAAGCTTCCTAGAACGAACCCCGCTCGATGGAGCGACTGAGATGCCCGACGCATTCAACACCTCCATGCCCAAGGGAGGACGGAAAGCCACTGCTGACGGCTGCTCTGTGCTTGTCCACCGCTCCCACGTCTTTATATGCTGTACGTAAATGGGGAGGGGGCTGGGGGTGCACAAAGGGGTAAGCACAAAGGCATTTCGGGTCAGTCACAAGCTTTCTAACTGCTTTATTAAATCCTTTGGTAAATTGGACCTAAATGGTGATTAATTTAACAATATAAATCAAGAGGCGTGTAGCTTCTTCTAGAGCTTGTGGACTATAAGAGTTAGACTAGAGAGATCGGATTGTGACAAGTCATCATTAGATTTTCCTAAGGAGAATTTCAACAAAAATAATTTTTAAAAATGTCCTGCTCAAAGTGTTTGCTCTAGGGGAAAAAAAAAAACCCTGTCAACAGTTATACAGAAAAACTCCTGTGTGAAAACAGAATTATTTATCATGCGTATCCTCCGGCAAACTAAAATTAGAAATGGTTGCTGGAACAGAGAAGTGTTTGGGTTTTTTTTTCCCCCAGGTGAAAATACAGGAAGAGTGCCAAATTCGTCCCTGGAATTACACCCAGCGCAAAGGCAGAGATAAATGGGGTCTATCCTGGCCCCTCTTGCGTGCAGGAGGTGGCGGAGGCAGCTACGCTCACCGCTCCAGCAGCCTAACGGCCCTCGTCGGTGGCGGAGCCGGAGCTTCTCTTGCCAACGAAGGGACGGGAGAACTCCGGAACGAAACCCAGTTTTAGACAGCGGTATGAATCTAGATGAACCGCTGCAAAACGGACAGTGCAGGCACAAAAAAAAACGTAAGAGCTCTGAAAGCAGAGGAAAAAAGCACCGGGACCAACCGCTGCCGCGCTGACGCCAACGCCACGGCACCGACGTTAGCAGGGTGGGTGCTTTACACCCAGTGTCCTGGCCCCTTAGTTAAACGCTGTTATCTGTGGAGAATCCACGGGTCCTTCGAGTGCTCATCTCCAAACACAGGTGCTTGGAAGAATATTGAAAGTAGAGCGAACGAGAACCTGTTTACGTGACATTAAAAAACCCCAGTACCTTAAAAACAAAATGGATTTTTAGAAAGACTTTATGTTTACGTAGTACAATAATACAGGCATTACTAAAAAAAACTTCAAAAATGGTTGCTTTCAGCTCCAGCAGATATCTGAATAAATAAATATGAGGCATTAGCCTTTACTTCAGTTGCTTCTACCGAATTTGGTAGAGATTTATTTGTGTATAGCCAGTAAGTTTCTGAGCTGTTGGATATGGCGGTAGGTGTGGGTTCGNAAGATAGTTGAGCATAACAACAAAACTGAAAAACCCATCACTAGACTCAGAAGCAGAAATAAAGTTTAACATCCCTTTCTACAATTGTTTTAATAGGCTTAAAGTAACGTCCTCTCATCTCTTTTATTCTGCAGCAGCTATTGTTTGTGGAGTTGAAGATGACAAATTAAATTCTCCGTGCTATGTTCAGATAAGCTCGTTTCTTCTTAAAAGGGTTTCGTTCATGTTAAGGTCTGTAGGAATCACTGCGATAACGTTATGATGCGTCCTGCTAACTGACACCACATAACTCTGCCCCGGCAGGACCACGGCTTGTATCAGAGCTCGAGCATCTTACGGAGGGTTATCCAGTCCTCGCTGAGAGACTCCACGGTTTGCATAATCCATCGCTTGGCGGTGGCTAATTACACTCACTCCTAAACGCTGGCACTGCTTCCACCGTTGAATTTTCATTTTCCATTTCCCCTCATTTCCAAACAGAATTGCTTTCTGCACACTCAAAGCCCTTTTCTTTATATCAGTATCTTCTCATTTTACCTGAATTTTTCCTTAAGGAAAATATTCACATTTAAAGTAAGATAAAGTTAAATGAATATTTCTTTAATGGAAATAATTGGGCCACTAAGCAGCAGTTTAGCGGCTTGTAAAAGGAACAAGCGGGAGAAAACAAATTGCACTATTTTAAGATCAGCTCTCTGTGCTGCAGTTAAGGCATAATTTAGTTTTATAATAGGGTCAAAGCCTTATCGTACTTCATGAAGGTTTTGAGAAATAGTTGGATGACTCCACCAGCTTCCATTCTAGTCTAATTGGAAGCCAACTGTGTTTGTTTTGGAGACTTAATTTAAATAGTCAGAACAATTAGCTGAACGGGAGTGAATCGGACATCCAACTCTCCGCACTGACACGCTAAACCGCGGCCAGACCGCGAGCAGATCCCCGTGCACAAAGAACGGCATCACCCACCTCTGCAAAACGAGAAGAATGAAACCACTGCGAGATTAGAGGTACAGATAGTATTTAAATGAATAAGCACAAAATCATACACGGTACTGTTGGACTTAGTGAATAATTGACATTTCAGTTTAGGAGCAAGAGGAAGCAGACCATGGTAAAAACTGTTTTTATCGCTGCACAGATTAATTTTTTGATCTGTTTTATTTTGATCTGAATATATTTTGTTTGGAAAATAAACATTTGAGTTGAGACTTTAACTGCTCATGCTGTCTATCCTTAGGAACTAATTGCTACTGCTTATCTGGCCAAAATTTGTCAATATGATGAGCCTTCTGAAATGCTATTTTTTATTCTTTAAATCAATCCAGTATTTGTTGAAATAAACAGAATAGCTTCAATTCTATTTTTGGCGAATTTATATTTAATCCCATGACTAAACTAAAATTCTCTGGTCAATGGATCCAATTTTCCGTGAGGAAATGTAACGCATTTAATGCTTGCCCAGTATTAAAGCACAAAGCACAGTTGCTAAAGCTTTTCATCAAAGCACATTTTTTTGGGCCAACATATTTTTGTAAAAAGACAACTACCGCACCAAGGATGACCTTCACCCCGTGAGAACAGCTGCCGATGGGTTTGGCCATCGTAAAGCTCTCAGAACCACGCCAAGCGGAGCTAAGCAGCCTCTGCAGCTGCAGCAGACCTGTACCCACACCCCACCATGAGATCTTCAAACCCGCCGCCGGCCGCGGGCACGACGCACCCCGTTCACAAGCGTACCTTTACCTTTCCACACCCTTCGGGTCACGCTTGCTGTGGCAGCGTTGGGGCGTTCCCAACCAGCTGCACATCCAGTGCGTGAAAAACGTGGGTTTCCTTTTTGCTGTGGGTTTGTGGCGCATGAAGGTCGAGGGCCGGGGGCAGAAGGAAGAGCATCTCTCCACTCTTTGCAGACAAAGACCATCTACCCTCCCGGCTGTCGCTTCCTCATGGGGCCAGAAATTTGCCAAAATCCCATCTTCCCCCTCCACTCGCAGCTCCGGGCAGCCTCCAGGCTTTTTTGGGGATGAGCTTTTCATTTTGTTTCCATGGTGGACGCCGAGCTGAAATGATGCAGGATGACATAAGAGCCCCCACGTTTCGGAGGCCCTGGAGTGGTGGAGCCCCGAGGGGGTTGGGGCGCGGGTGGCACCCACAGACAGTCAATCCCGCCTCTCCCCCAATCCTTCTTCGTTATAACCCAATAACGGGGCAAGATGGAGCGGGATGTAGGCAGGTCCTACACCTGTCTATTATTCATTGCCTTATTAGATAGAGGGTTACACAACTCCATCGCCTTGGGTAGCTTACAATACAATAATAAAATACAATAAACTCTGTAAAGTACTTTTCCTGTCTTGCATCCCAAGGCACTGTACAAATAAGATTTAAGAGATAAGGTCCATCCGGTTTCATGAGGAAAAAATGCAGTAAACCGAGACTAAAAAAAGGAAGCATGACACCAGCCATATGTTACTCTAAGTCTACATGGAGCAAGGACTGGGTTGTGTTTTAAAATGTATTTCAAGTCTTTTTTTTCCCCCCTGTCCCTTTTCCTTTAAATATATAATCCATGGAAAATTTAGGAACCTGCCATAACCAGCATGAGATTGCATGAACACATGGACAGCGCGAAGCATCTGCCCGCAGAAAAAACTGCTCAAATCTGGCGACATTCCCAGGTACAAAAATAAATTCTTCAAGAATTGTCAGTCAAGTCTCAGAGGGCAGAGCGGGGTAGATAGGAAGATGGCTAAGATGCTAACTAGAAAAAATAGCTTCCTTGAATTGATCTCTGTTAAAGAGAAAATGTCACCTCAAGGGCAGCAGGCGTGCAGCACCGTCTGTGGCAGGGCTTTTTTCAGAATTAACCTTAACCAGTTTTGAAATGTGCAACTTTGAACATCCTGCAGCAGACTCGCAGTGTTTTGATGCCAGCATGCAGATCAGCAGGAAAAGCCAGGCAAATTAAGTTGTTAAGGCTTAAAAGTTCATACGTGGATTACGATGGGTTTCTTTTGCGGGAGACCAGACCAAAGAAATAAAAAAAATCCCTCAGCCTCGAGTGGATCAGTCCTTTGTAAGTATTATTTTGCAGCGGCTGGCTGAGGTGGGGAGGAGTGATCAGCACAGCCCGGGACACGATGAAAAAGCAAAGCCCGACGCTGCGGGCAGAGTCCCGGGGACTGTGCGGGGTATTCTGCAAACAGCAGGGCAATTAGCCCGGTCTTAATTAAGAGCGATAGCAATGCATGCATCAGGCTTGCTGATCCATTTCCATCCGGGGATACTTACTGCTCTGAGAAAAAGCCCGATGTGGAGTAAGAGACGGAGCCGGACCCCCCCCCCCCAGACACCTCCCTAAATTCAGCGCTGTCCCCGCGTCCGTACGCGGAGCCACACGGAGCTTCCCCGGAGAAAAGTCACGCCACGAGGTTCGACACGCACAAGTGGTGGTAGGAGAGGTTTAGGGCAGTAAGTGAGCGACGGTTAGCACAAGTAACTCCGGCACACCGAGTAGCTCGTTATTCAGCAAAACCCATAATTTGGGCTTCTTTCCCCTGGCAATACCCAGTTTTCATGATATTTAATGGAAACAATTACCCTTGAGAAGTACACACCTCTTTCAAACGGCTCTAAAATTGGACTGTGTGTCCAAATTAGAGGAATGAATTAGAATGATACAATATTTTCCTGCCAAAAATCAATCTTAAAAAGTCGTTAATTTGCAAGACACAAAATACATAATACAAAATACAACTGGGCTAGGTTCACTGTTTTTCAAAAATGCGGCACTATAGTTTCCCACGTAGGTTAATTATTTTCAAGTTGAACTCAATGTCGTGTTAGATTTTAATTAAACATAAGGCAAAAATAAAGCGCGTGTGAAAACGCTGCTCACCTGGCGCCTCGAACACAAGGTGTTTCCACTTTCACCACCGTGCAGAACCTATCACCACCACCTCCATGGGGCGGATTGGATGCCCTGTATGTAATTAAAAGCGAAAGAATCGGCAGTGTTTGACTTTCACAGAAAGGAGGAATCACCTTTCCGCGTGGAGCTGCACCTCACACCTCACCAACAGCAGCACCGAAAGCTTTTGCCATTTATCTCACTCCCCTTATGCCGCTCACTGCTATTTTTCTTTTTTTCTTTTTTAGTATACCTATGCCTTTAGTGACATGGCTACACTGTAAATCAAGTTGCTAAAGTGATCCAGATCCAGAATAATCATGAAAATAAGGAAGGGAACAACCGGTTCCAGCGACAGAACAAGATGCTCCTCTTCCTTGCGCACGCCCGTGCCCCGCAGTTACAGATCTGTTGTAAACCGTGGGACGCAAAGTGATCAAACTGGGCTGAGGGGACAGGATTATTTCCCAGAAATATCCTCAGCCACATTCACTGCCACAGAAAATAATGTGTGTCATGTTTATTCACATAATTTCACATTTAGGAGTGGGTTCAGAAGCAAATTTCATAAATCACAGCTCTAATGCAAGGTGAATGACTTTGTCACACCGCTGACCAAACGTGCTCAGCTTCATGAAAGCCGCCCAGAGAGGTTCAGGCCAGAAATGGATACCGGCCTTCAGCCTCCCCGTCTCTGACCGCCCCGGCACATCTCCTGACCGGGCTGTTTAACCGAACGAGCGCAGCCTCGACTCCTTGCCAGATGTTCCTGTGAGCACGGAGGTACCAGCAGCTGGCACCAGGGCTGAGCACACCTCCAACGCTTCTCATTCCCCATCTCAAAGGACCCGGTTTCTGCTCTGAACCCCCACTTCCAGCAAAGCGAACCCCACAGCCGAGCCCCGTGCATTTTGCAAGAGGTGTGCAGGGCACCATGCGCTGCACGCGGTCGCTCACTACCTGCGAGGAGACGTGTTCAGGATAAACATATTTCTCCTTTCCAGCTCTATAAAGTCAGGCTGAAGCAGAGCTAACAGAAACCAGATTGGATTTGAAAAGAATCTTTTTCCACAAACTGTAGGATAAGGAGTCTGAAACAGGAATTACAAAATCAGCAGCAGAGTAGTCGGCTTTCATTGCACACACAGGATTTGATTTATATTGCAGCTTTATCACGTACATCGCTCAGAAATACGCGTAAGTACAACTTAGTACTGCGCTGCAAAACTGAGCAAGAAAAAAAGATCAAGCACATTATTAGAGCTGGAATACATGTTGGTATTGCACCACTGAGAGTAATTTAAAGATTGATATTTATTGCTGTCACTATAAAAATTACATCTTGGGAACAAAAAAGCACAATAGGAGAAATTGTAATAAACCAGCATTTTGTTCTGACTACTTTATTACCTTTAGAGGTGAAAAAAGAAAACGTGGTTCTCTGGTTTTACTGTATTATAAATTGACTTTCTTTTTCTTTGCTGAAAAAAAATGGAAATATTTGAAATCAGTGGATACACCTAAGGGCTATTCCCCTCCAACAGTGATTTTCCTTTTATCAGCATTCGCAAACATTGCTGTCACGACTGGCTGCAGGAACACAGCGTGGTGATGTTCCCACTATTCTGTTTAAATGGCAAGGTTATCTGCGGTCCGTGCTCTTCAAGTTCAGCAAATCAACAATAAATACCAGATCAAGTAGGGTGCTGTTACTACAGGCTCCTTCTTGCACCTCTACGGAACGTTACTTTTCAGGGTTTTTGGAAAGGAAGTCAAACACCAGCCAATATATTTAAACCCAAACGCAAGTCTGGTTTGACCCTTCTGAGTCACCTTCAAAGCAAGAAGTCTCCATCCCAAGTCCCTCGCAGGGATATTTCCAGTCAAAACTCTCCCAGCCCTTCAAAATCCCTTGGCATGGTCTCAGCTAGGTTTTTCACAGCAGTTAGCTGACAGTAAGAACACAATGAAGAGCATTTGCCCAAAGAGGCGTTAACAGACTCCCTGGGCAGCGGAGACAGACCAGAAGAAGTGTTTATGGTGGGTGGATGTGATGGGGCAAGGGGGGGTCCCAGCATCCCCCCCCAGCTCCCTCTCCCCAGGCAGCTTTGTCAGCCTGGATGGGGGCTGGGGAGAGCTGACCAAGAGACTTTTGGGTGCTGGTTCCTCCTTTCACTCAGGTTTTGTACGTTTTCCCTGTCACCTGGCTCCAGAAGAAGTTAAGAGCATCCAGGGACTAGGAACAACACTCCACTTCCACAGCACGACTGCTGTGAAGGGCGCTGAGACAAGGGCGTTACAAGCAGAGAGCGAGACCGAACAGGACGACCACCTTTTCCAGCTCCATCAACCATTTCTAATGAATAAGGCGTCACAAACGTTAGGATCATCTTCTAGGAGAATAGACTGAAAATTAGCTTCAGAGAGGACAAATCTCACAGACCAGCACTCACTTTCTTACGAAACCATTTCTAATGGCAAAATTATGTGTCCTTCAGGCTTCCCCCCCAGTTATCTCTCTGCAAATACTTTCTGCATTCCACTTTTATAACACTTTTGGAGTTAGTTTTAGATAACCCCAATTATCTGTTTTAAGAACTTCTGCAACAGAAGTTCTGCTGCTTCTCAGCTTGGCAAAGCCCAGCCTTGCTACCGAAGTCACAGCCATGGCATTACATCCCTGCTGCCACCGACTACGGGCCATTTCCCAAAGCATAAGTCAGAAAAAACTGTACAACTACAGCTGAGTTTAGGTGAAATACGGTGTCCCAGTTTTACACCTAAAGCGGTGTCACTCATCCATACAAAATCTCCCTGGAACTCCAGTCCGCTTGCTCAAAGGCCACCTTAACGCCCACAAAATTAACATATTTTGCCTTATTAAGCAAATCAATTCGTATTTTTCTACCGCTAGGTCCAGAGGGCTTTTAGCCTAGGAATGATGAAAACCTTGCTCAAGAACTTTGTTATGAGCCACTTAAGTTTAAATTGAATATTTCTTCTGGATACGTAACATTTTCAGTCATAAGAAACAGACACATCAAATAATTTTAATACATTTGGGGACAGTTCAAAAGGTAGGAGAAAAAAACAGGTCATGATAACTAGACATCTACACCCTTTCCTAGAAGCTGAGAGTCAAGGCAACAGGTTACCTCAAAAGTCACATTTTTAAGTAGACCAGAGCTCTCAAATTTGCATCTATATTTGACTTTTTGTCAGAAAATGGTGAAATAAACACAAGAAATCCAAAGTGAGAGGTATATGCAGATTAAGACACATTGAAGTACTACGCTTTGCCAAAAAAAAATCACCAACTATATAATTATTGATGCGTTCACCAAACCCGCCTTGCGTGGTTGGGACTTCACCATGGGATTTTGCGCAGGGGTTTGGTTTTGTTTGTTACATACTCAACGAGCAGTAACCACGTCCTGAAATAACTAATTTTATTAGGTCGTTAATTAACGTAAGAAGATTGATATACCATTACCACACACCTACAAGAGGCAGCGAGGCATCCTGAGAGCTGCCAGGCAGCTGCCAGGCTGTGTGCATCCCACCCAGCAACACGTTCCTGCTCAGCATCTCACTGATACCATCCAGCATGGACCATCCAACCCAGCCCATGCTCGGGAGCCTAATTTATAACTTTACAGACACTCATTAGAAGGACTCATTACATTTACTCTTATTGACATAACCTGACTTCTCCACATTCACGCTTCCTCCAGATATAGACACATCACTTGAAGCTTTTGTACTCAGCCCAGCTGACGGAGGAGAAAATAGCTGTCGTGCTTGTAGATGCAGCATCTGGCAGTCGGCACTGTCTGAGCCAGGAAAAAACCCCGGTTCTTCGTGACTACCCGGGTACACCGAGCCATCCGCAGAGCCGGGCTTTTAGGGAGAGCTGGCAGCTCACACAATGGAGACCTTGAGAAGTCCCACAGGGCTGGCAGCGATGGGAAGCATTAACGGAGTATTTGTAGCCTGTTTTACATTACAAATTGCCAACCCATTAGAAGCAGAGATGCAAGTCTACCAAAGCACGCTTCGTTTGGACCAAGACTAAACACTACTGTGTCCTCTGACGCGTTTCATCCATCCTCTGCCACGTCAGAGTTTCCCAGCATTTATTTCAGTCACTGTCACTGCAAAGCGTCACGCTGAGCAGAGCTGAGCAACCCCCGGGGACCCAGAAAAGGGACGTCTTCTGCTCTAGAATGAGAGCTCTTAAAAAAAATAGAACAAAAAATAAAACAATACAAAAATAAAAGCGTTCCAACTGATGCAACCCCGTAACGCAGCTCTAGCTCCTAAGATCGGTCTGATAAAGCCACTCCTATCAGCTGTTCCCAGGCTGACAAAGGGAGCAAGCGAGGAGCAGCCTGTTGTATCGGCTGCCTACACACACCGGTACGCATGCGCTCCGTTGGGTGACACGGGCTGGCAGCTGGGGTCAACATCAGCATCGTGGACACTCAAGCTAGTCCTTTCGCACAAGGACAGGAGTTGTAACGGGGCTAAAATACTTTTTCTAAGCCAGTTGTCCAGCCACATACAGCTACCGCTTCAGGCAGGAGCGTCTGGCAGCAAGGCACGGAGAAGGGAACGTGCCGTAACCGGGATGGCAGGAGCAGGAAGGCTTCCGGCCATCGATCACAGGCCAACAGAGACATCAATCTACCTGCAACCTCTTGGTGGAACGCTTGGAGACTAACACTAAACCTTGGGTTCAGCAGCCAGTTTTATTCCAGCATAAAACAGGGGAGAGCCCTTTCTTTCTTACATAGCTTTTAGCTGGGTAAATCAGATTTTTAAAGCCTGGATTCCCACTGTCAAGAGTATTTTCTGCACAAGATCATGGCCTGTCAGCCCTGTCATGTGTACAGCTATTAACTGTCTTCCTTTCATTGTAAGCTTTTAAACTGTCTGCCTGGTGTTGTACCTTTCATCTTTAACCTTTGGAAAGATGTGCCCTGTATCTTGAGGCACGACGCAGACCTGGCGCGTGGTCCCAAATGCCGACGGACAAAAGCCAACAGAGCGCACAGCACCCGCCCTGCCGGGAACCGATGAGGAGGTGTGGGGTGAGGGTGGGGGACCCATGGCACTGCCAAAATTCCCCTTTACACCCCTCCCAGGCAACGGGGGAGACTCAAGCAGCCCCCAACAATCACTGCCTTCATCCAAACCCAAATATTTAGTGTTTCCAAGAGATAAAGGCTGCCTTTGTGCTCATGTCCGAGGGTCCCTATTTATAAAAGGCAGGAATTTACTCTGCAGTTCAGAGATTATAACTTTTCATGGGAAAAGCTACTTTCACTGTGTAGACATAGCATTTTCTCAGCACCACCACTCGTATTAAAACAGAATTCAAGCATCTGCTTGGCAACACAAACGAACCGTTAATCACAGGTGGCAACAGCCGCTGTCAGCCAGGTAACAACAAGGGAACTCTATTTGTTACCCAAGATGAAGGGAGGAAAAGAAAATCTACGTATTCTTCTATAATAGGCTGCTTTTCCTAAAGTGACATTTTTACAGTACCTCGTTCTTAGTATTTATTTCATCCCGAGGTTAAAGGACCGTTGCTCACCCTGAGTGACTGGGTTAAAGGAACAAACAGCCCCGTAAGCCCAGCACAGGTGCCCTGAATCAGGCACCCCAGCCCTTCTCCCACGCCTCGCGGTCTCCCAGCACCCATTAGGTGCGCACAAGGCTTGCTTGGCGCAGAGACTTAAATCAGTTATTTTGCAGGAAATCAAAATTAGACAAGGTGTAAGAGTGCGTGGGCATTTTGTCCTCCTGATGTGAAATAGCTTATAACCCATTCAACCCATTCCTCGGTCAAAAATCCAGCTCCTTATGGCACTTGAGCACCCACCTCTTAGATGATCCAAACACACCTTCTAGCTGCAAGGAGGCCCTGAGAGGGCACGGCAGTTGTCAAAGCTACTTTAAACAATTCACTTAATTAACAGCTATTAAGCATCCACCATCACGTTAGCAAACAGGAGTTGCTCTCTCCCCACGCCGGTCTGACCTGCACATCCGTGCACATCCCTTGCTTGCTCATCACAGCGACAACGTTTGCTGGGGAAGCAAAACCCACAGAAAAGGTGCAGAGGAAAGAAATCCCTCCCTGTAGCTCACTGGGACTCGTTTGGACACTTTGCCTAAGGCTTTACTTTTATTTATGGTGAGAAATACATTATTAGTCTTTTAATGGCGTTTTAGCTCTGAAATCAAGGAGGATGCTCATAAAGTAAAAATATTGCCCGCTACAAGAAAGCGTGGTGAAACCTTGCCCAAGCTCGGCAAACGCAGCTGCGTGAACTAATCCGCCATCCATCGACGCTGTGTCGTATGGCACAGGACCGCTTCACAGGGCGCTGGGGTCATAGCGACTACCGGGGTACCCAACCGGACGGCAAAAGCAGCGAAACATTTCCAGCTTCGCTTCAGCCTCAGCGCTGCCGCGGCCGGGAGCCCCCGATGCCCCTCTCTCTCCTGGGGAGCAAGGCTGGCAGAGGGGACGCAGCTGGGCGCCTGGGAGGTATCGCTGCTGGGAAGAGCAGCCTGGAGAGCAGAGATTAAACAGCGGAGACTGGTTTATAAATACGGCGCGGGTTTTAGCAGCCGCTCCAGGCGGGGCTGTGCTGGCAGGCTGGGAGCCGCGGGGACCAGAGAGGACGCCCGAGGGGCGATGCCAGAGCCGACTGACTTTTGAGTAGAAAACGGAGGGAAAAAGAAAGGAAGAGATAGCTATTGACTCATTTTCACGGTTTAATTAACACGAGAATGGTTCGGAGCCCAAGTCATTTCGTGCATGTAATTAAGCTCTTTGGTCTTACCTTGCAAATGAGCAATCGTTACTGCAATTCCAGATTTCAGTCTGAAGAGATGCCAGCTAGGTCGCTCCTGCGCTGTAGCTCAATGAACAGAGGGGTTGTGTTTGTACAGTGGGAGCCCTTGCAGAAATCTGACCTACAGAACATAAAGATGATGAAAGTTATTTAAAAAATTGAATGATTTTTATCTGATAGGATCATATCTTCATTGCCAAGATTATGTTGAAAAAGGGCTTCCAGTCATTTTAATAATGGTATTTTTACAGTCTATTTTTGTAGTACCAGAAGTATTTCAAATAGCTACAAAATTGCCCTCTATCATTTTGATGAAGGCCAAGAGCTTTTAGCAAAGGCAATGCAACAGCAAGATGCTAGGTGCTGTATAAAAGAAGCTGCAACAGTAGAAAATTACTAATTATATTGTGTCAGTGCCTAAGGACTCAGACCCAAAAGATGTGCTGCAGTGTGCTCGGCGCCATAAAAATACCTCAAAACAAACTTACCATCAGGAAGCTAAAATTAAAAATCAAAACATTTCTTGGGGCAAATCACATTGGGTTTTAGAAGTACAAAGCAACCGGGAGATCAGCCTTTTTGGTGTCGCAAGATACTGCCTAGTTAACAACTTCGGGGTTTATACAGGCTTTATAGAAAGCCTAAACCGGAGGGGAAAGGGCAGTAATTTGGGAATACATGCAGCCCAGCTTTGCCAAGGATGAGGAAACGCCCAGGAGCACAGGTACGCGGTACCCGTTGGAAAGAGAGACGTCCCGGGAATCGCCACCACCAGCGGGGCAGGCGCAGCGGCAGGGGGGCGAAGGGGGCACAGCAGGACCCCAAGGTGGGAAAGGACCCCCAGCTCCCGCGGCGCAGCGTTCAGACAGCCGCTGTCGGGCGTCTGCACGGAGACGGCAGGAAGACACGCCGAAGCGCAGCTTTGGGAAGAGTCACGTTTGCCGACAACACAGCCTAAAAGCAGGAGCGGTCCCTGCAGCTGGGGGACGGAGCCGGTTTCCATCATTGCCAGGACAAGCCTGGAGCCCAGTAATTTGCCGTAGGCCAGTGCACAAAACAGGTAACCTGGAAATAACTTCTTTAGTTACTGAAAACTTTTAACTCCTACAGCAAGCAGCAGTTTGCGTACAAATCTGCCGTGGGATTTTATGGAAGCCACTCCCGTGAAGATTCCCCACTTACTGCAAACGTAGCGTTAAGGAAAGCAATGATCAATCCTGACTTGTTTTTACAACATGAGTAATTTTTCATCGCACACAGTGGCACAGGGGCCCTACGCAGGTGTGATGTGAAGAGGGAGGGAGAGCATTTCATCTTTGTGTGTAGCAAAGAGCCCTGGAGCTTCCTCCCCCTTGCCTGGAAGCAGCCTCTCGCTCTTCGCTGGAGCGCTGCGTGGTCTTCAGACACGAGCGTAGGGAGAGCTGGACGGGGTGAGCATAAAAATGCAAATCATCGTGCTCAGACAGGGCTGCACTCATTTGGCTATTTTTAGTTTCACAGAGCACTTTAAATCCCCGCTGGGTTCAGCGTAACACCCCAGCGGTCTTTTGAACGGGCTCAGTCATCGCGTGTTATCAACAACTGCCGCCGGCCCCACGGGACCCCGGCCAGCCCTCTGCGGCACAGGCAGCAGTGGGACCCGCTTCCCACCGACTCACTTTTAGGTCCTCCCTCACCCAACCGGCTGGTCCTTCCCCAGCCTCGCATATTTAACAACCGATTGTCACGGTGCCTTCTCCCGATGGCATCGCACCAACGGGTCATCATGCCTGAAGCCGTTTATCGACGTGGCGCGGGGCTGGCACGCAGCTTGCCCGGGGCTGGGGGATGCTCTGTGTGACGGTCACTGCTGCGCAGAGCATCCCTGAGTGCCACCATCCCAGCATGGCACCGTGGCCCCGTACACACCACCCAGCCCCGCAGCAGTTGCAACCACCTGAAAGGAGGAGCAGGCGCACGGTGGGGTCAGTTTGGTCTCATTTTCATCTGAAGATCTTAGTCATGTTTGATAATTTTGTTTGTGGCTTGAGATATCACTTCTCCGTGCAGCAGAGGCCTTAGGGAAACTCTTGCTATTATCAGAAACTATTAAAAAAAAAATCTGCTTAACCTGTATTATTCCAGTCTATTAACATGTATCCCTAAGGAGAAAAGAAGGAAATAATGCAAAAGTCCGTGCCTTGAAGTCCTTTCCTACAAGGACACTTGGACATCGGAAAGCTTGTTGTTTTGGAAAGGCACTTGTAAGGGAATATTTCAAGTTAATATTAACAGAACACAACCCCCTGCTTTAAAAGGCAGACCAGGACAGGCTCTGCTCCCTCCTTGTCAATGATAAGTCAGTCAACACTACTGTTTCTTCATCCCTCGCTGTTTCTTGAGATTCTTGGGTAATTTGAACCATTAAAGAATTTCAGACAAATTCCCGATGCCTTCAGAGAGTCTTCTCTTTCCTCGGTTCCTCCCCTCTACCCCTTAATGTTCCCAGACACCTGGGAATAAAATCACAAGATTAGGGCAGAGACTTAGAGTGAAATGATTCTGTTTGAGATTTTCTGGGCATTGATGCCCAATTAGCCATCAGGAAGGACTGGGGAAACCTGCCCCGGCTGTTGTCCTTGCCCCTGCTCTACTCCTGCCCCGCACAGTCAGAGCTGAGGACGGTGACGCTCATCTCACACCTCAGGAGCTTTGGCACATTCCAATTGTGTTTTAAAGGGGGCAGAAGCAGAACAAGAGTCTCTGGATTAAAGCAGGATGTTGGCAGTATCCAGCCCAAGTGAAGACTGCAGTGATTTACAGCTGTGAAAATTAGTAGATGAGTTTGGAGCAAACTCCTGAGCTGCTGAGGTGGGTTTTGCTGTTCATCCCAACCGAGATGCTCAGAGAAGTCTGGCTGAGGCACCACACAGGGTACACGAAGCACCGAGCCAAAACAAAAAGAACAAAACGACCCCAAATCAAGGGGCTAGCATTTCAAATCGCTATATAAGCAAACCTTGCCTATAAAAGAAGAGCTACACAAAACCTGATCCAAGTTCTACATCTTCATCAAGTGGCTGATTTATTCATTATTGAGAAAGGGAGGAGGCAAGGGCTTCATAGCGACAGCACTAGTCATCTGCTCTTTTTTTTTTTTACTTCCTTTTTCTCCCCACATTCTGCAAACGCATCTGCTGAACCCGCAGTTGCATGTGTTGCCATCCACAGAAATGCCAATATCAAGCAATTAGCAAGCGCTGATGCTGCTGCGATTTGTTATGATTCAACGTTAAAGGAGGAAAAAAGCAAAACAATGAAGGCACACCAGGAAAACAGCAAACAGAAGTCTCAAACATATTGCACGTTTTAAAAGCGCCTGCCTGCTGCCCCTTCCCGAACCTTTCTGCTCCTCTGAGCCCACGAGGGAGCCGCAGAGGGTTGAGCCCAGACGACCGGGAGAGCCGAGAGGACGGGCGGTGCTGTGCAGGGACACGGCCTGACTGCAGCCGCGCTCGCCGGCAGAAGGCATCGATCGGCGTTCGGACACAATCGATGATGCTGGTTAATGACTTTGGGGTCCTTTGTAAGGGGGAATTTCGTTAACGGTTGGTACATTACAACTCCAAACGGCGCAGCCCTAAGATGAAGTGCAAAGCCAACCAACCCAGGCAGCAGCTGCACCTTTGGTAGCCTTCACCACGAAGAAAGCCTTTCCCCTGCCAGGAACCCACATTTTGGGTTCATCACCCACATTTTGGGCTCTGCACTGACTGCCCCTCCCACAGGTTTTTGTTGCAAGCCATGTGGGGGTCACACTGTGCCCCTGCTGTGTCCCTTTGGGTGCCCGACAGACAGGGACTGCTGGGACACCCACTCCACCGATGAGACGTGTACGAGGGATCCGAGACGTGGCACTGCCCTTTGGTTAGCACTTATGGGGACACAAAAAAATTACGTTATTTTGCACCAGATCTGTGTAACAACTCCACTGAAAGACCTATTTAATGAACATAAACGTAACAAAGTGCCCACTCGTTTGAAAGGCACTTTGCAAAGCAAAGAACCTACATTAAAAAAAAAAAAA
>VXBL01009711.1:1363982-1418024 GCA_013400195.1 Aramus guarauna
AAAAAAAAAAGGAAATGCTTTCTCCTCTCCAAAGCTGCAGATGAACCATCAGAGCTCTAAAGGGCCAGCTCCAGGCCATGCTTAGTGCTCCTGGCTTCTACTCCTCGCCCACCTCCTCTCCTGCAAGCATGGCCCGAGAGAAACAGCGAGAAACATGATGTGCAGATGACACAAAGTCAATATAATCCTCCGGTAGGGAAGAGGGAAGGGGAAAGACAAGGGAAATCAGCTGTCACAAAAAGCTTGCAAAAAAGCGTCAAAGAAAATCAGTGGGTTGGAGAGGAAGGAAATAGGCTTTGGATTGGGAAATGCTGCCTGTGCTGAGCTTCTGGGCAAGCAAACTCCCGCCTGCTACAGATGAGCCGAATACATCACCGCTGCCTTGAAAATCGTCACGCATTCCTGAAAATAAACATCAACCTTACGCCAACGGGGACCACCAACGGAGAATCGCACCCAAGGATGACGCAGAGGCCACGCAAGCGAAGGAGCCGAGGCAGTGATGGTTACAGCACCCAGGCGGAGCAGCACAAGCACCCGCGGGGTTCAGGTACCGGAGGCAGCGGCGGGACGGGCTCGCGGCGTTCGTGCCGCACGGCCACGGGTGCGCAGAGGGACCACGTGCCGCCGAAGGGACGGACCCCCCAGGCAGCGGGGCTTGCTGCTCCCAGCGGGAAAAGCCAACTCGCCACAGCAGCACGCGCAGGGAGGGCTTGGGACTGTGTTGCCTCTCCCCAGTGAACGCAACCCCAGCACTTTTCCTCCTCTCTTATCAGGCGTTCGGTCCCACCTGCATTGCTTTTGAGTTTCAAGGACAGCAGTGCCTGGGTAACACAATACAAATTATTGTATCATTTTATAATCGCACGCTCAAAAACTGTAATTTACCCAATTAATGTTCTAATTTCAGTCAAATGGACATCTTATTTAGAGAAGTGAAGATCCATAAACCTACCGGTATACCCTGCTATTTTATTTAGAGCACCTAGAAATTATCATTTCCCATATTTTCATTTCAGAGTCTATATTGCAATTTATGTCCTGAAAATATATTTATTCAGAGCTCTCTTATAATGAAATTCCTATTTGACAAGTTGTCCATCAAAAAATGTTTTCAGCTGCAACAATGTCGTGAGTGACAGAGCAACCAAGGGATCCTGACCTGTACGTCCTTGTTTCTCAGTCTTGTCAACTAGCAGCCAGTTCCTTCCATGGTCTGTAAAAACGTCTGCTCAGGAAGGCAAATATTTTTCTAGATTGCTTGGAAGAAAAGTTCTTTTTAATCAAGGTGTAGCATAAAAATGCTTCCTTGCTCCTTCCCATGATTGCTCAGTTTTTTTTTTATTGTCTAAGAATTAGTTGAGATCTAGGCAATGTCAAAATAAACGACAAAACTGAACGTGCAGTGATGCATCCCTGGGTTATTTGTTCTGTGAGGGGAAGGGAAAAAACCCTTTTACACTGGAGCCAAATACACTGATCATAAGTTTTCTTAACCCAGATTGAGGAAAGACTGGGTGGGATGAGATAAAAACAACCCACCAGAGTTTTGTTTACCAGGACAACATCTGGCAGCCCTTAAGAAATACTGACCAACTATGAGCTGAAAAACAAAGGGCATAACATCTTCAAGGGGCTTATCTTTAAGTTTAAAAAGTAAAAATAAGGCTTAAGTCAAAAAAATCTTACCTGGATAGGGAAGCGTGTCTCCCCAGTTAGAGGTGAGTATCAGTGAGCTATTGATACAACAGGCTGGGGCTTTATAGTGTGGAGCTATGAGAGCTGGGGCTTGCTCCCACATTTTTTATTGTTTAGGTGACAGAAAGGAAAAAAAATGAAATATATATGCACAGACACATCCCTGAAGCATTCAGATAGCCATGAATATCAAATGCTAAACTTTTAAGGCTTAGGTAAGAGGCAGCTGTATTTTCCCCTTTACCAATCTGGTAGTTTTCAGTGTAAATTTAGGTAGTTCCCAGAGGTTTGGTCAGGATGATTAGACAGAAAACTCCCCTGAAGCTGGTGACAATCTCTGCACTGCCTCAAGAAAATACGAGAGCAGATCTATGTAAAAATCACCATCTTGAACGGTTTCCGTTTCTGCATACAGATTGCCTTATTCTCCGTTTCTATCGAGTCTGAAAAGAACTGCTAGGAAGACTGATGGGGGGGTTAGCTTTACAGACAGGACATTTCATTTGGTAAGCAACAAACAGCTTCATGCGTGTCTCCGAGATTGTCAATTAAGTTGAAGACATTATTAAAGAATCCGCAAAATTGAAAAGTCGTTGCCTGTGCGAGGCTGGCGCAAACCGAGCTCGCCGTATCTCAGGTCTCATCAGAGAGATGAGCAGCGGGAGATCACTCAAAATGCTCATTTCTAATCAGTTCCGTAAGACTCATTTGCAGGGGAAATTTTCCATTTTAGTAACCATACAAAATGTCACATCTTTCAAGAGAGCCTTATCAGAATAAAAACAACAAATAAAATGCCAAATTCTGACACTGTAAAAGTTCATTGCAATGAAAGCTGTATTTCATTACCTCTGAAAGTAACTCTATACCCAGACCTTTAATTATAATCAACTACAGACCAAAACGAAGGAACACAGTCGATGGACAAGCTGCCGTGGGAATACGCAGATGTGATCCCAAAACTCGATACCCAGGTCTGGAGCGCAGACGTCCCAAAGCTAAAGAGGTTTTTTCAGAGTTGTCTCAGCCTAACAGGTTTAAGTTGTTCAGGCTCAATCTCACCTGCAAAGGCAGGACGAGCAGTGTAAGAAGGTTTTGTGAAAGATATAGGGTATCTATAGGGTATCTAATCTAGAAAGGAAAAGGTCGTATTGGCAACTGGTTGGATTCCCCAGTAAGGGCCCAGAGAAATAAGGGCAAAACAGACCGTGACCAACAGACCCAGCCAAGGGCAGGAGACGAGTAGTTACAGCGGTTGAGGAGTCCCGGTCCTGCCAAAAGGAAGGTCAAGGAGCCCCTACCTGCCCACCCTGCTCAGTCACACCCGTCCGTCCTGCCCATGGTACTTTCTTACCCTAATTCAATCAGGGCAGCAGATTTGTTTAATCTGGAGCCTGAAAGGATGTGGAAGTAAAAAAAAAAATAAACCCAAACCACAAATACATATTGTGAACGACATCAGTAGTCCAAAATAAAAACTTTCTAGAAACAACTACTGGAGAGTCTGAAATTCTTCCTAACGAGTAGTTATCAAACACTGGGGAAAATGAGAATTCTGTAGTTTGGTGAATTGTATCCTCTAACCTTTGATAAGACCGTTCTGCTTTTATTTCTCAATACAAAAGCAAACCTGCAAGAGCAGAACATTGCCTTGAAACGAGCCATTGCCATTATGTCATTAGAGCTGTTCAACAAAGCTATTTATCTCTTGAAACATATAATGAGGAAACTTTGCATTTTGGATGGCAATAAAGAGCTTAGCTACCTGATTACGTACCGCAAAAACCTGCCCTCGCCACAACCAGCAGAAACTTCACTCCCAGCTTCAGCAGAGCCATGGCAACAGAATCCATCACGGTTTATGGAGGGTGAGACGGTCATTTGCAAAAGGAAAAAGCCTCAAGAAAATTTTATTTTATTGGCATTTGTTATGCCTATCCAAGGAAACCTTTACGCTAAAGGCTGAAGTCCTGTTGTCTGCAGTTTCCCACAAGTTTACAGAGGATTGATGGGCTCACAGTATTTACCCAAATAAAGAAAAAAGCCACTCTACCATGGCATGTAAAATTTCCCTGACCACTCACCTTTGCTGATCTTTCTCTTGTCCACCAAGGCAACAACCCAATTAAATGTCTTTATTCCCTCTGCAGTGGGGCCGATCCCATGTTTCCCAACAGATCTCAAGTGTAGAGGAATAAATTCCTCAGCCCATGTTTTTATCGTTATAAGAGAGGCCAACAACGCTGTCCCGTACAGCTGCACGTCTTGCCAAACCCCTCTGCCTATTGCTCCTAGTCTATTAGCTCCTGTTCAATCAGCAGCCTGTTAGTATTTGTTCTTTAAAAAAAAAAAAAATCTAGAAAGAAAGAGAAACATGAATGGCAAATCGCAATAAAGCATACTTAAACCCACTCCCCCCTGCCCCACACAGCTGGTTTGTGCAGCTGCGATGCCTTTTGGGGATGAGTTCAGCCGGTCACCCCGAGCGCCGGCATTGCGGCACCTAAACCCAGCGTGCACCCCTGGCATCACCCGGGCTGCTTCTGTCTAGTTTAGAAGCAGTAAGAGGTTTAACTTGCATTTGAAAACACAAGTTAGGTAAGATTGGAACATGGAGACCAAGCGGCAAAGTATCAGCTCACTGTAATATGCCCAGTAGCCTTCCAGACCTGTCATAGATTGAAAAAACACCATAATAAATTGAAAAAACACCATAACAAACTGAAGGCACCACCCTGTCGCTGGCGGGAGTTCAGCGGGGTCAGGCTGAACACATAGCACAGCCGCACCGCGGTGATGGTCAGACCATGGAGCCAACATCCCCTCGGCACCCACGTGCAGCGCAGCCTGAACCCCGAGATTACCGAGGCGTTCACACGAACAACTTCTTCTCACCCCGGTCCTACCTTCAGGAACACGCTGAAGGCAGCAGCGCTTTTTATCCCTTCGGCACGGATACGTAACGCTGGATTAGTCTTCTTGGTGCTCACAGAAAACCAACGTTAGGAGTTTCTCTCATGCTTCGTTAAGTTGCTGAACATTTTCCAATTTTTATTACAATTATGCTTTGCTGAAATTAGAACTAGGTTGAGCCTCACACCTCTTTCGAGTGGGTTGTCAGAGGCTGGTGCTCCTTTTGGAGCTCTGGTTTGTTCATTGTACATAAAAGAAAGTTTCTCAGACCATTTTCTCTCATTTAAAGCCTCACCTCAGCTTGAGTACATGTCCCCTCCCAGGCCTCAATCAGATCTTTATGCCAGTTAGGTTAATCAATAGCACCAGGCTTAATACATTCTTAATTATGACTAAAGCCACACCAGGTCTGTACATTTTGGGAGGGAATCACGTCACTATATTTAACTGTTACGTACACCCCGGTCCAGCCGCACATCCCACGGCTCTGCCCACATCCCACAGAAACCGCCATCACCGCATCCCTAACTGCGGCCGTCGCGCCAATACGCGGTTTGTTCTTACTCTGCTATAGGGAGCATCTTCTCTCTTAAATCCCCGTGACATTACGGGACGTCGGAGAGAGTAAATCCAGACTGTGCCATACATTATTTATAGCCCTCGGTCCATTCAGAGAGAACAAATACCTTATTCAGCTACAACTTATAGACATTTAGTGAAAAACAACATGCTTTACTGCCTAGTTAATTTTGAAAGTAAGGATTTATCTATTTGGTTTAGTCTGTAATGTGTCTGGCTCTGTTTTATCAGGCTGTGTGCAGCTAAGAGAGCTGAGTAAGTACAATTACCCATGGCACACGGTGATGATAAACTGCATCCCGTGTGCCTTATTCAGACAAATTCTTTTGAATTTCAGAGCAAATTTTGACCAAGTAAGGCATCTGAATCCAAACTAGAGCTGAGCCATAAAACTTATGATGCCATCTTCTGATTCCAGGGATTTTCCAGTAATTAAAAGACAACACACAAACTTAGTCTACTGCTGATTTATAAGGACTACTACTTATTTCACCAGTGGAAGAGGGGTTTCTTGTGAATAGACCCAGCAGTTCAAGCGTCAGCACTGGGTGAGCACTGATGGGTGCAGCCCGCAGGTGCTGGGACCCCGCCAGCCCTCGTCCCACATCTCTGTCCCACGGTGAGGACCAGGTCCCTCAGGGCAGGGCTCGCTTCCACAAGTGCACTCTCACCGAGCACTTGGCACACACCCGCTTGTAAGGTAAGGAGCATCACCTTCCCAAATAAGAGAAAAATCCTCAGAAAGCAGAGAGATTCCCACAGATACGCTCGAAGTGTTGCAAGTAAGGACAGCTCAAACTGAATGTCTTTTTTTTTTGGCACCTTGAACTTAGCAGATACGTGTCCAGCTCAGAGGCACGCGCGTTCGACCCGCGTGCACACGTCTCTAACCCGCAGATTCAATTAGAGAGGAACTGACATACATGCCTTAATTGCACTTTCCATTACCACTGCTGCTCAGATGCTGCGATCCTCCCTCTCCTTTCTGGCAGCGCTGCCACGAGCTGCGTCCACTCCCCGGGATGCTCATTAGCTAAAAGCCCACGTGCCAAACACTGGGTTTTTGTTGTTGGGTTTTGGTTTGGTGTTTTTTTTTTTTTTTTTAATAGCTGGGCTTGTGGCTGGTTCCCAGCTATTCACCCAAGTGTCTGCAAGCTCCTGCCAGCCAAGTGCGTCAGGACTGAGGTTCCAGTGACCTGACCACACGTAGGTTTACTGATTCTGCCTGCTTCTTAACAAATTTTAACGTTGCTTGTCCCCCAGAGAAGAAGTTCCTGTCAGAAAATCCCATTAACTCCCCCCTGTAACTCTCAGTACAAATTCAAATCAGCTTGGCGGGATGAGAGGCAAAGGACACTTTAACTACCTGGGTGCAGTCCCTAAAGCAATTTGCCCAAACCTCTCCCAGAACAGCACGTCAGAGCAGCTGAGACGTTGTCAGGAGCTGTTTAACAAGGCTGGACTGAAACGAGAACGGTGAAGTGCATCACCCCCTTCCATTCCTGAGCCATATTTTGAAGGAGAAGTAAGAAATCCCCGTTTCTGGAAGATAAGCAAAGCACAGAAGGGCTTTAGATCAGAGTTATCGTTTTAAAGTGTGCGATTTTGGTCCATTGGAATACTTATGTGTATATCAAAGCCCACAAATACAGCGACCCCACAAAATTACCCCTCTCTCCCAGCAGTGCGAGCTGCACAGGCCACCTCTGGGCAGCACAACGGGCCCCTGGAGCCCCAAGCAAAAAGCCACGTTCAGCCAGTAATTATTCAGCTCCTCATTTGACACCACAAGGTAACAATTGCATTTCTTGTTTATTATACCAGCACGCAATTCCTCCAAAGACAGTGCAATTACATGGCCGAGGGGTGGGCTTGCTCCAGCGACTCGCTGTCAGTTTTGTCCCGGATGATGGATACTGAGATGTTACGTTGCACCCAACGTAGACCAGAGTTCTGCAATTTGCCATTTTGTACTTGCTAAGCCCAGACTGTGCTTTCCCTAGAAACTGCAGTCCCCCGAGCCACAGGCACACCTCAAAACCAGCTCCAAAACCACCCATGGAAACTCGGTTCTTCACTCTGAAGCGAGAAGAATGAAAACCATTGCTCTTCATGAGGGAACTATGAATTGGGTGCCACCACACTAAGCTGCTGATTAGCAGAGAGCGTTAACACACAAGAATCCCATTTCCAAGAGGTGTGTTACCAGAGATGGGGGAGACAGGAAGGACAGGTTGGACTCCCAAAACCCCATCAGCTTCCCTGCAAACAGGCTCCGGCTCCTCGGTTGTTAAATGTCACGTGTGCCGCTGCCCTTGGGATCTCGTGCTCAGTTCTGGACGCTGCTGCTGAACTTAGCTTTCAGAGTGCCAGAAAATGGCTTGAGTAAAACCAAATCACAATCAAACGAAACCGAAGCAAGGAAGATCTGGCAAGCAATGAAATACTGAAATCGGAACCGGTCTGAAGGCAACAAGACTTGAAAGTCGTGTCAAGAAGGAAAGCTCTGCATAACAGCAAGTGGTCTATTAAAGCAGAAAAGGAAAGTTAAATTGAAAGAGCTGTTAGGCAATGCGTAACAGATTACAACGTATTCCTCATGCGCATTTTGAGAACTGCTCAAATTTTGCTGCTTTTAACTTCTGTTAGAGTGCAATGGGAAAGCCGCGCCAGCCCCACGTGCGGGTGTACCCGCAAGGAGGACGTGCTGTTCACCGTGCCAGCATCGCTCCAAACCTCTTCCTTACCACCACCACACTGGAGAGGGAGATTTCTGAAAAACGCACGGCTGCCGCCTCCTCCTCCTCGTGATCAGCTCTGCCAGTCCACAACTTCTGAAGCAAAGGGGTCAAAGGAAGAGAAGGTGCCACGCGTTGCGTTCAGACAATGCCAGATATGTCCCTTAGCTAAAACTGGTGAAAATACACCCACCCTGGCCTTGCAGAAGAGTTGATTGGCAGTGTTTTTAAAGTTCTCCAAGCATTTTGCATCTCAAATGTCAGAGTTTGGCCACTGGTCCGAGTTAGAGCGTTCACCTGAACACTGAGATACCAATGAGTGCTCAGGTGCGGCGGGGTTTGGTCCCCAGAGCCCTTAAAATGGGATGCAAGCGCCCCGGCAGGTCACCCCAGCCTAACAGGAGCCACTTGCCCGTTATCCAGGGGCAGGCTGAGCTGAGCAATGTCAGGGAAAGGTTCAGACATTTTGCATTGAGGAAGAGGTAAGCGTTAATAAAATAAAATAAGCAAACATCCAAAAATTCTGCACTTAATACCATGTTTAAGTTGTCATTCTTACAGCAAATCTCCATCTATCTGATAACATTTTCTACATTTTAGACATTCTAATTTAAATGTGTTTTCCACAGCAAAAATCATGGTGCTCCAAAAGTGAACTCTGTCTGATATTTATTTATTTAAACTTTCAGTCCTTTGCTCTTGCTTCTCAAGTTCTGGTAAGTTCTTTGGTTACCAACAAAGTCCTAATTCATTTAGCACTGATGCTAAGAAGTGATCCCTCCCAGCAGCACAGGCTCAAGTCTAATAATTCCCAGCAGGAAAAGTTAATTGAACAGCCTTCTGGCTGAGACAACATTTGATTTTCCTTTTTTAAAGCCCATCAGCATCTGCAGGTGCTTTGGCCACTTTCTGGGAACAAGTAAAGGGAAAAGTGCTTCCATTTCAGAGACACACATTATCTCTGATGAAGACCAATTGGTAAAATGGCAAGGTTTTTGCAAGAGGGGGAAGTAAGGAAAAGTGTGATAATGAAAGTCTGGTAACCTGTAGGCTGTTCAATAGACTGAATGTTATTGGGCAAAGGAAGCAAGCTCAATAAAAGCAAAGGAAGAGAGTAGTGAGAAAAATAACGGCATCTGGAAACAGATGAAGACAAAATGCAAATTCACTACACTGAAAACCACACAGATCTTATTAATCTCTGAAAAAAGTGTTATTCCTGCTATATACTTTTATTTTTTCACCAATTCAGAGCTGTTGATATCAGTTCCACTTGCCAACAGGTAGACACCCATATAAACGATGCCCACACAGTGACCTAGAAGCAAGACAACAAATGCAGAGGTGATGATCTGAGATAACATAAAGAGCAACAAGGACAGTTCAGTGACGTGCTGCCCGATATACTTCTTGGGCATGTTAACAGATTGCATGATTGTCTCCAAGAGCAATACTTGTTTATTGGAGGATCACACGATGAAGTTGATCATTACTCCCAAAGGAGAGCAAATAATCTCGATCATCATGCTGAGAAAGTTCAGTTGCTGCAAAATTTAAGAAACACATTTGAGGTTTCCCATATATAAGTAGGAGAAATTGTTTCATTGGGGATGTTAAAAGATGCAAACTCTAAAGACTGTCTTACAGAGGAATTACCTGGGGATCGGTGCTTTACCCTGTCCCTCACCTCTTCCCCTGTGTTGGTTTACAGGCTTGGATCACTTAGATCCTACCCCCCTCCAAAAAAAAAAAAATTCCACTTAATTTTTTGTGACAACAGTAGATAGCCAAAACAGCCCTTGCAATGAGAATTTCACCTTATGCCATTTACTATGTAGGTAAATAAGGTACTTTGGGGGTCCAGCACAACATACACCACCCAGATGGGGTTCTTCCCATCCGAGCTGGGACTCAGGCGATCCCCGCAGCTCTGTGTGGCAAACGAGACACGTCCTCAGGGCAGGAGAGCTCCATCCTCGCAGGACCCTCTGCCTCAAAGCTAACTTGTAAACCAGAGCAGATCCCTATGGCATCGTGAGGTTTCAGCCGTCACCCAGCACACACGCACCCACTCGTACTGAGCTCATCTGGGTACCAGAGGGCTTATCTGAAATATTTAGACTACTCAGCTCTCTGCCCTCAGACTCAAAATGAAAAATGCATGACTTATTCTTGGTATTTATTTTTCATCTGCAGGTAACTTCTCTTTTGTCATAAAATAAATTCCACGTTAGACTCAAATACATTTCAAAACTTTGCATCTTCAAGGGAATGCACAAGATCCGATGTTTTTCCTGGGAAAAAAACACAAAGTGAAACTGCTCAAGAATTCAATTAATTTGTGAAACTTACTGTCATTAGAGATGCTCAAATATAAAACCGTGAAAAGATTCAAATAAACACATATATAGTCATATGACTAAGAAAAACCTTCTCAAAGTGCATGAAGCATGCAATCCATCATCCTGTAGCTATCATAATGCACACGTATACAGTGCTAAAGCAGATTTACATAAGTAATCTTGTTTCTGGTATTTTCCAGAGAAGTTTTCTCCACCAGCTTACACATGTCTGGTCTGACATCAAAACAACAGGCTGTTCTTGTCCACATTTACTTTTTCCTTTGATTCAGATTTGATTTTATTACTCACAATAAGCGCCAAATGGATTTCTGAGAAGATGCAAGAGTGCTACTAGCCCTGGAACAGAAACATGCAGAGGAAATTTTAAAATGCAGCTTTCCCCCGAGCATTTAGTGGAGAAAGCTGCATTCAGTCCATAGTTTGTGTCCATGTCCATTCATCCTTGGGCCTTTCCAGGTACAAAAGTTCTAGCAGACACCATGGAGGATAGTTCAACTCCAATCAATTAATTTCACAGCTTTTGACATCACACAAAACTTGGGTTATTACAAGAGAGCACAAGAGTAAAAAGCAGTAGTTTCTCATCTAGTAACATCTTCCTTACAGTTGTTAATACCCAGGACCTCAGGAGAATCCTAAAGAAGTCACACGCAGTTACCCAAATTTGAAGACTCAGCAAGTTTTGGGTAAAGCTGTTGGTCCACAAAATTCAGAGTCAAAGCCAAATTACATCGGGTAGAGCCTATGTGTTCAGATTAATTTATGCAAGGATCAATTAACTTCCCAGCGTTTGCATTCCATCCTCAAAGTTTTTGCTGTAAGAGTAACCTCCTCCTTCCTCACCTACATCCAGGTGTTCATTATGTGTGTCCCTATGCTTCTCAACGCAACACTGCAGTGCCCAGGCAGGACACATCATAGAGAGATGACCAATGACAAGATTTATTTGATTATAAAGTTATAGGGTACCTACAAATTCTCTCCTACCCCATTGTGCTGCCAGCTGGGGTGCAGGCATTCCCCAGTGCAGAGCACGAATGCACGTGTCCTGCACAGACACATCCACCAACAGTTTGCCAGCTTCACCGCTTTCCCTCTCTAGTTTTGAGCAGAGAGTTTAGAGGAGAAAAGAAAGCTTCTGGGAGTATTCTTATGATTTAGGCTTGTCTAGAAACCTGGTATGACTTACATGCGCTCATTAAAATATAAAAATAAAACACGCTTGTTACCCACATAGACCAAGCAGGTAGATTAAGCACTATGTCCCCTCAGTCATGGAAAATTGACACTGCTAAGGCTCAAAGCATCCATCTCAAATTACTTTGTGAATCATTCTCCCTTCTGGGGAAGAAAAAAAAAGCAACTAGAACAACTATGCAGTTATTTTCTGTTTCTTTTTTATTATTTCACCATTGCCACCTGCTGTGCAATAGTTTATGCTCCATTTCTTCCAGTTAGGCTATTTCTAGGTGAAAAAAGTAATTTATTTTGTTCAGGTATGGGAGACATTTATGTATGGTTCTACAGTGATGGACAACTATGAAATATGAACAATAGAAACACTAATCCAGCACAAGAGACATCAGCCCTATAGGCAGAACAAGTTTATATAGGCTAGAATCATTCTCACTCCCTGTTTCAGGGATCTTCTACCTTATGATTTCAGGAAAAAAGCATGGAAAAGCAAGACTTACGTGAACCAAGCATGTTTCAATCTGTACCAGGTACCCAGGCCCCTGAGCTAAAAGATAAGGAGCAGAATGAAGCCCCCATAATCCAAGGGGAAATGGTTAGCAACCTGCTACACCACTTAGACACACACAAGTCTACGGGGCTAGATGGGATCCAGCCAAGTGTATTGAGGGAGCTGGCAGAGATGCTCACCAAGCCACTTTCCATCATTTATCAACACTCCTGGCTAACCATGGAGGTCAACCAATGTGACACCCATGCACAAGAAGGGTCAGGAGGAGGATCTGGGGAACTACAGCCTGTCAGTCTGACCTCAGAGCCAGGGAAGGTTATGGAGCAGATCATCCTGACTGCCATCATGCAGCGCATACAGGACAAGGTGACCAGGTCCACTCAGTATGGGTTCATGAAAGGCAGGTCCTGCTTGACCAGTCCGACCTCCTTCTATGACAAGGTAACCCACTTAGTCAATGAGGGAAAAAGCTGTGGACTTTAGTAAAGCCTTTGACACCATTTCCCACAGCATTCTTTTGGCGAAACTGGCTGCTCGTGGCATACTCTTCTCTGGGTAAAAACTGGCCAGCTGGGCCCAAAGAGTTGTAGTGAATGGAGTTAAATCCAGCTGGCAGCCCATCACAAGTGGTGTTCCCCAGGGCTCAGTTCTAATACCTTCATCAATGATCTGGACAAGGAGACCAAGTGTTCCCTCAGTAAGTTCACAGATGACACCAAGCTGGGCAGGAGTGTTGATCTGCTTGAGGGTAGGAAGGCTCTACAGAGGGATCTAGACAGGCTGGATTGATGGGCCAAGGCCAACAGTATGAAGTTTAACAAGGCTCAGTGCTGGGTCCTGCACTTGGGTCACAACAACCCCAGGAAATGCTACAGGCTTGGGGCAGAGTGGCTGGAAAGCTCCATGGCAGGAAAGGACCTGAAGTTGTTGGTGAACAGCCAGCTGAATATGAGCCAGCAGCATGCCCAGGTGGCCAAGGCAGCCAACAGCATCCTGGCTTGTATCAGGAATAGTGTGGCCAGCAGGACCAGGGCAGTGATCATCCCCCTGTACTTGGCACTGGTGAGGCCACACCTTGAGTACTGTGTTCAGTTTTGGGCCCTTCATTATAAGAAAGACAGTGGGGTGCTGGAGCATGTTCAAAGGGTAACAAAGCAAGGAAGGGTCTGGAGCACAACTCTTATGAGGAACAGCTGAGGGAACTGGGGTTGTTCAGAGAAAAGGAGACTGTGGGGAGACCTCATCTCTTTCTACAGCTACCTGAAAGGAGGTTGTAGCCAGATGGGTGTTGGTCTCTTCTCCCACATAACAGGAGAAGAGGAAATGGCCTCAAGTTGTGACAGGAGAGGTTTAGACTGGATATTAGGAAAGATTTCTTCACCAAAAGTGTTGTCAAGCATTAGAACAGGCTGCCCAAGGAAGTGGTTGAGTCACCATCCCTAGAGATATTTGAGAGACATGTAGACATGGTGCTTAGGGACATGGTTTAGTGGTGGACTCAGCCATGTTAGGCTTACAGTTGGACTTGAAAATCTTAAAGGTCTTTTCCAACCTATACAATTTTACAATCCTATGTAGCTACTCAGAAACAGTGTCTTTAAAAGATGTGACCACAACCCAGGATGTTTCTCTGACCTATGACCAACTGCAGCCACAAATTCATCTCTCCTCTGGACTGGCAGGTGCAAGACTTTCTCCTACTGTTACACAGAGCAAAGCTTCAGGGCTGCACTGACTTTCCTTCATTTCCAGCCCCAGTGATGAATATGATGTCTGAAACCCAATTTTCTTCCTTTTTGGATTCCTACCAAAACAAACCCCAGAAAGCCTGTCACTTGCTTTATAACCTCAGAAGAATTATTACAGCAGCTGCCAACTATTCTGGGACACAGATACAGTTCCTCAAAACTACACATTCATCTTTACAAGAGAAACCTAATGATTTTTTTCCCCAAGCAAATATTGGTGTCAACGATTAAGAGGCATATTTTATTTAACAGTAGTACCGTAAACAAGATAACATGAAGTGTTTAAGTGGGGGTTGCTAAAAATAGAGGCTGTAGAGGCACCCTGGAATGTCTCTGGGATGATGTTACTAGATGAGTCCACTTGTGCCCATCAAGCTAACAGATGCCCCCCACAGCAGCGCACACCACAAGTGTGATGCAGAGGAAGGGGAGTCTCACCATCGGCACGATGTTTTGCCAGAGCAGCACATGAACTGTCAACTGCTTCGGAGCCATTTCACCAAATCCCTGAAAGAAGAGAGATTTTTCTCCCACATACTTCATTGTCAAGGACCACACTGCTGTAAACATTTGTACATATCTCTGGAGACAAGCGTATTCTGAGTAATGAAAGACATTTCTACTGACTAACTGCTGAGGCCAAGATGTTCGCTCAAGTTTCTCCAATTCCTGGCTCTTCTGGGATGCAGTAGTTGACAGTGCAGCAAGAAAAGATTTAGGTGAACAAGATGAGCAATTTCTAATGCCTTTTTATCAGCGCACGTGATGTTAAACCTTGTCACCATCTCCCTGTGGCTGGCACCAAGGAAAGCTGTGCAGGGAGCACCAGGGTCTTACTATTTTGTTATTACTGCCTAAATAACCACCTTCATGCAGCAATCAGTATTTACTACTTCATTAGTTTTTTTTCTAGGCAGGGGTTGGGTAACCCTGCAGTATATCAGAGTTATCTTCCCTTCTGGTTCTCTAACGGCAGGCTCTCCGGGTCCTGGTTTCCTGGCTAACCAGAGGGAGAAGAGCTCACACCGACCCTGGCTGAAAGCAAAGCCCACTGCTTTGCAGTGCACCTGGAAGCAAGGGATCCCAAACCCTTCATTTTGGCCCAACTCAGCCAGAGCTAGCACAAAAAGACTCTGAACAAGTCACTTAGCCCTCAAAAATGACTGTAAATTCACTTAAGATATAATTAAGGATAGGAGTTAAACTGAACATGTGAATTGAGTCACCCTGCAAATTTTCTTTTCATGCCTTAAAACAATTTAGCTCACAGCAGGTGAGAGCTAATGCTTGAAATTAAAGCAAGTGAAGGCAGAGGCTACATTGCCTACGTACTGAAAGGATAAAGAAATGAGTTGAGAACTCAAGTAGGGTGAAATACACAGTGATACAGGACATACACCGGTTTTACTGAACAGAAACTCATCCTCAGGAACTGATATTTTCTGTGATGTACTTAGTTCCTCCTTCTGCTTGCAACCAAGCAGCAACCTGTAATATATTGAATTAAATGAAATGTTACACTGCAAAACCCCCGCGACCAATTCTTATTTTGGACTTTTGCCTATAAGGAAGATTTTATTTTACACAATTCCATCATTTTTGCTCTCCTTTGTGACCTAAAGTTAAATAAACAAAGAAAATCTTTTACGCCTTTGCCTTGCTTTTCTTAGGACTGCTACAAACCTTTAAAGGTCACTTATAGCTGTGTTTCAGAAATAACACCGCTCTCCAGCTTTCCCTCCCCTTTGTCATGTGCCTGACATTTCTCAGATGGATTTTGTCTTTTGTGCCCTCTGTTCATCTGCTTCACCGTGTTGTCTCCTTTGGTGAGGCAACCTGCGTGGTAAGCCAAAGCACTTCCCGGGGGTGGTTGCAGTGATCTTTGCCAGCACTGAAGGAGCAGTTTTGGAGGAGTCAAAGTGCTCGCTTTGCTGAGCCACCAGCCAAAGTACCAAAGAAACTACAAAACCCTCTTCAGGTTATTGAAATACCTTGGGGAGCAGAGCACAGACACTAGAAATAAGCAATAAACCACCACCAGGGTCAGAAGGAATTGTGCAGTTATTGAGCTCACAGTGGGTCTTGCAAAGCATCCCACAGCTCACCAGCACGTCTGGCCACACCATTGTCCCCCAGCAGGATCCTGGCCGGCCTCTAGTCCCAGCACACACACAGCTGGCAATCAATCCTCTGGCATCCTCTCAGCTTCCCTTGTGAAGTACCTGGCTTTGATGCTGCTTCTGCCACAAGTGGGTCATTTGTAGGTCTCTATAGATTCTGATAGGGACATTGCTGATGTCTCAGGTATGCTTTATGAGCAGCCCTGGTTTAAAGATAAACCCAATCTTAGAGCAAGAATGACATTTTTTACACAATTTTTATCTTATTTTTAAAGGTGCTTCAAAGATTTGTTTGCATTCTTACATGGAAGGAATGATGATTTTAAAACCTAGGCAGTCACTCTGAACCTGCATCATTGTCCTTCAGCCAAAGCCAGGTTTTACCCTTCCCTGTGGGCACAAACCACTCTTACAAACCCTTTAACACACACCTAACAGCTCCCACCATTCATTCTTTCCTTCTATTTCTTGTTTTGGAAATATGGTTGCTTCATGTTTCAGTATTTTGCCTTGCTATGCCTGTGAGTTCATTTTCCAGGGGAGATAATGGAAGATAACATTGAGAAGCAATTTCTGTGCTGCAGAAGCCAGGCTGGCATATGATTTTAGGAACTCTGAAGGCATACAATTCAATGAATAAAACAAAACTGGGAAATTTCTTACAGCCACCACGTTGATTCACAACTCTGATCAATCAGCTCAGTCTGCCCCAGTTTCCCCTAGATCAAAAGGGGCAGAGTCATGTACCCCACAAGGGTTAGCACACCCTAAGAGGGTATTTTAACTTAGCGTGACTGAAGTGGCTCAGATGATAGCTATACCACCTTTCCTAGGACAGAAAGAAGTAAATAGAAGTTAACAATTTGGATGGAGCAGAGAACAATTAACCATTCATCCCTGCAATGGACTACCCAGAAGAAATGTTTTCATTCTCCTAGCCTAGGAAAGAGCACCGTAAAGATCAGCTGTGCTGTTTGGCACAGATCATGTAACCTTTTCATGCTTCCACCACCATGTTACTTCTGGGACATTCATCTTGGAAAGCAGCCTAAGGGATGGATCACACTGTCTGCAGGAGTTGTGCACGACCTGAGAAGAGCAGCAGGGAGACACAGACCCCCAGCACCACTGGCCATCAAGCTGCAGGGTTGACATCAACAGCAGAACATCAGATACAGTTTATGTCCATCAGCTCATCATCTGCAGGCCTGAAATCACAAATTTATTCAGGAGAAAAGGCAGTCCAAGAGCCTTTTAAGATCCTGGCAGGTTTTACATAATTTCCACTGAGACCAGACACAAGCATCCCCTCTTGAGCTTATTTTTAAACAGCTCTGTCAGTACATGCTAGCTTCACACTTGTGTCTGGACAGCAAGGAGCATCACAGGCTGAAGCGATCACAGAATTTTTAAATTGGAAGCTAATACAAACTCCACAGCTCCAGCAATGAAGCAGTGATGAGCCAATAGTTGTCCACAGCTTCCCATCATCTGGCCTGGAGATGTCAAACATTTCTTCCATATCATAAACAAAGGTTCAAGTCAGTCCTTTGTTCTAAGGGGCATTTGCACGAAACCCAGGTGCCACTCAAAGCCTTGATCTGTTCCTTCTCCATCTGAAGTCACAGCTCCCTGGGACAGCACAGCCAGTTACTACAGAAATTAATTCTGTGCCCCAGGCACTGAACTTGCAGTAGACTGATGGGAAGCATCCGAGAGCAGTGGGACCTTAAGATCAGTCATGCAAATAGCATTTAATCCAAAGGCTGGCAACATGTGCAGGTCCAGAGAATCTAATGCAATTAAGATTAGATTTCCTCACCATAAAAAAGGAAATATGTAAGTGCTGGAGACTTCAAGTCCTCCTCCCCAGGTAGAAATCATCAAAATATAACCCTATAAATATTACTGCTATAGGCAGGGAGAACTCAGCAACTGAAATGGAGCAAATTCAGATACCATGTTTGTGGAGCAGACTTCATAGGCTGTTAGCAACCTGCAGATGACTCCTAAATGACATCAGAGGAGCATCTATGCTTTGTCAGAATTCAAGACAAACACAAAGAAATCTCAGACAACCTTTTGCTCTGCCTAGAGGAGCAGCAATGCAGCACTGCCATTTCTGCATCCTCAAGTCTCCCAGTGGAAAATCCTTTGTGTTACAGTCAACCAGGATTTGCTGCCATCAAAGAGCCAAAGGGAAACACTTTTTTATAAACTTTTATTGACAGGAAAGTTTTGTTGCTTACTCATTACAAATGACACAGCTTATTTACACATACCTGTTGCCCAAGCAGGGCACCGGAGCGTTATAGCTTGTTAAATGAGAATGTGATAGGTCAGAAGTGATAAAAGTGTCCATGGTTTTGGTTAGAGAAAAGCAGAATACTGCACAGGTCCTTGTAGAAGTGAGTTTAACTGGAAGATCAAGTTGCTAATTGAAGCAAGTGTTACCACCACCAGCCACAGCATCTGCTACATCTGCATTTCTGAGGTAGGAACCTTCGACAGACCTCAATCTCTTCCAACTATGAAGGAGGAAGAAACATGAAAATTTTGACAAGCCTTATGTAATGGGAAAAAAATCATTTCTGCCAGCCAGAAATACATCTAGCCTGTACAGTTAAATTGGTATCTAATAAAACATACTAAAAATCTTATTACTTGGACATGCTATTATTTAAATAACACTTCTATAAATGTAAATTGGCAGCACACTCTATATAAGCTATAAGTTTTCTATTTTTCAATATGATTTTGTGCATTTTTAAAAAATTATTTCATATTCCATAGTGAACTTTCACATGAGGACACTCCATTTTGGAGAAATGTGTACTGAACTGGCCTCCTGTTTTGTTTCTTGGAACATCAAATCTTGTTTTACAGACTCAGTCCATTACAGAGGTATAACAGTTCATGAAGAAACTCAGCAGCAGAAAAACAAAGCAATATGCCATTGCCAGTTAAAGAGCAGAAAGAGAAATTCTGTATCAAGAGCTCCACCTCTGAGTGTACTTCCCCTGAAGACTTTACTAGGTCTTTTAAAAAAATCTTGCCTCATTATAAGCTACACTTCACTGCTAGAGTTCAGCCTATTGCAAATGAGTAGAAAAACACATACGCAGAAACTAAGGAGCACGTTGTAACTATACGCATGTCTTTGCTGTAAGGACAATTAATACTCACATGTGACCTCTTAAAACAGACCAAACCCTCCTGCACAGAAATCACAGCACCAGTGTGGAATAATACCCCCCCAACAGCTGCTAAATGCCAGACTCGTAGGTTCCATAAAGGCTTTATCCCTTTTGTGCACCTGAGCATCGCAGCCACAAAGCTATCAGACTGTTTAGATTCAACTAAGAAAATGCTCCAAACCCAATCCCTTCCCCTGCAGATAGCTCGGATTGAGGGGCTACAGCACTGGTTATCAGGGGGCTGCATCTCAGCTTGGACAATGGAGCCAGGCTGGTTAAAGCCCAGCCTTCAGTCGCAGGCTTAGCGCTTTGCTCCCTCGCTCTGGCAGTGGGTTTGTCCTTTACAACAGGGGCTTACAGTGAAGGCTCACAATGAACAGATCTACAGCATCGAGGCATTTTCCGGTTTTAAATCTGATGCTGTTTGTGTCACTGTGCCACATCGCTTTACCTAGAATAAAGGACTGCAGGTTGTGACCATCTCCATGATGGAGCGAGAAGAGCTTTGCTTTGGAGGGGGCATTTTGGGAGCAGATGTGCAGGAAGGATGATGGCACAGATATGCCTTATGTCCGCTCTGCACGTCTCCCCCTGTTCAGAGCCAGCTTTCACCTTCTCATCACACCATAACTAAGAACCTCTCTGTGGTTGCTCTAACCCGAAATATTTTTAAACAGCTTCCCATCAGCCACACCACTAGGCAAAAAAAAGACCATGGTTTGGGTGTGCAGTCACTCTTCTCACCAGACTGAGCTTGCACAAGAGAAAATATGATTTCTTTTTTTTACCCAGTCCCTCCTACTAGGAAGACACAAGAGGTGGTATTTGCAGATATGAGCATGACCCAGCTGGCTAACGTTCTCCACTTGTAGCTCTGCCAAGTGCCCAAATCCCTTGCTTACTGTAGAAAGTTACTTCCTAAACACTTAAAAGTTTAGGTTAGCAGAATTATTTGGTCAAGCATATATCTCTCTGGAGATCATTTATCCCCACTGACACACAGAAGCATTCCTTGCTGTGGCACAAAGGAAAAATATTTGCAACATTGAGTTTAAGACTATTTGTAATCCACTGACTCCTGCACCTAACACAGGAAACAAGTACCAGGCTGCAAACTGCATTTCTTAACTATAAGTTTGTAGTTACATGCTGGAATTAACACCTGGTAGTTCCAGCATTGGGTAGACAGCATTGTTAACTCCCTTGCCTATAGCGCAGGAGCACAGTAGATCGTTATTTTTCATGAGTCTGGAAACACAGGATTAGCTGCAGTTAGCCAAGGTACATATTGGTAACAGAATAATGAAAAAAGTCAACAGCAGCTCCCGCTGCCTCCTGCCCACCACACACGTGCCCTCACTAGTGCCAGTTCAGCATTCTGTCTCCAGTGGAGGGTACACACTTAAATACTACATTCCCAAAAATCCTTAAGCTGTTCCCAAGTTCAGCCGCTGCCAGTCTGTCAAGCAAGCGAACAAAAGTCTGGTTGAAGGAGCAGAAGTCCCACTCTGGCAGCTGAGAAGAGCTGCAGCAGAGCAGAGGGAGCTCCTTGCACCCCAGGTTCCCATTCCGTGCCTCTCCTGTGCAGGGGTAAACGCCACACTCCTGTCTCCACAGAGATGGGCTACCAATCGATAGGAGAACCCTACTGCAGAGCAATCAATTCCTCACCCGCACGGGGATTCAGATACTCACACTTCTGCTGAAGACTGTTATTAAGGTGTCTTGTCCTTCTAAATACTTCCTAATTACTTTTTTCTGAAATATTGCATTCATTTCACAAAACCTCCCTTAAATCTTATTTCCTCAATGACTCGGCATTATGATTCATTCCACAGGCAGCACAACAACACGAAGCAGCAGAACAGATACAAATCATCTCACACCTCCTCATCACTCAGGAGCTCAGCTGTAAGACTCCCCATCTAGCAATACGATGAGTTAACAGACTGCTGAAAATAACCTGGTCATTAACAGCGAGTGAGATTTACATGGAGCATCCGTGGTGCCTGTCTAGGAGGACACAGGCTTCTCCACCTTTATCACTGTCAAAACCTTCGTATGACTAAATGTGCCTCATAACATGAGGCAGTGAATTAAAACTTAATGACACCACTCTAACAGAGACAGACCTCTGCCTTTGGTACCAGAAAGCAGGACTTTGCATAACAAAAGTAAATCATGACAAGCTGTACAGCAGAGACTTTATCTTTAATGAGTCTGCCCAAAAATTCATTGTTGGCCAGAAAATTTGGAGGTTTTGCTGTGTGAAAGAGAGGCCCCCATTGCCCACCATGGATGCTGCAGAAAAGTAAATAAACCCCTGGTTTGGTGGTAAAACTATCTTGATTTTACTACTTTTAGGAGACTTCAAGTGACCAACAACAGCATGTTTTCAAACAAAAAAGGGCTTAGTTCTGTACAACAAAAACACAATAATACTGAACCCCAAAGAAACCCCCAGAGCCAGAGAAGGTCACCAAAGTCAAACTGAACTAGTCAGAAGAACAATAAACAGCAGCCTACCTCAAACTACAGCCATCATCCAGCAATTCAAAATCTTATCATACCTTCAGGCACAGAGTTAAAAAACCCAGAAACAAAGGGAGGGAGCCACAGGACAGCATTGTTTGGGGAAACAGTGTTTAATAATAGAATGAAGTTGGCATAGCCCACAAGTTTAAGTACCAACCCACACTTCCCCCCACCCCTTAAACTCTTAATACCTTCTTTCCATCCCACTTCCCAATTTTTTCCTCTAACCCAGCCCATACCCTAACTCAGCCATTTCCTTACCTAGACATCCTCATTCCACAAGCCCCACAAAGACAGAAGCAAACCAAAGCTGTGCCTGCAGCAGCGCTGATTTCAAAGGCCACCACCAGAAGCAGCAGCCAGACTAGTCCCCCCCCTCCATGCCCAGCAAGCAGCTCATCCCCTCACCAGCCTAACTTATATGGAGAGGAGCTACTAACCGGTGGAGGTAACGATCAGCCCCAGCCTCCTCCCCGAGAAGCCGCACCTGGGAAGGATGCTGTCCAAAGCCTCACGGCAATTACCAAAGCCTGATAGAGAACATCTGTCTTGCTGTAGGAGATACCTTTCACCGCTGAGCCCAGGGCTGCCCTTCCTACCTCATATGTGGGAAACACCTGGTCCTGCTCCTGAACCTTCCCAGCACTCCAAAGGACATGGTCATATCATCATCTTATGTCATTTTTCATCTTCAGGTGAAAAATCCCAACGTCCAAGATGCCTTTAACTTCAAAATTGACAAATCCGCATGGTATTTGTGCAGGTGATTAATCATTAGCAAACAACTTGTTAATTAAGGTTGCTGATTAAAAGATGAAAACATCAAAGCTGCACCTGCTTTCTAAATTGATCTCTGTTAAAGTGTAAATATTTTATCTATACAAGATGGGAAAACAGAATGTCACCAGTGTTTAATCTGTACCATTCATTACAGATTTATATTAACCTTTAGAAAAGCAGAGACTACATCTCAGCCTTCGAGATGAGCCACTATTAAGAACAAGACCTGAGTCAATTAAAAATTGAAGGATGGTGCTTTACTAAAGGACAGAAGTTTATTATTATTATTATACCATTGCAAGAACAATCCTAAAGCTACAGTTAAAGTAGGACTTTCCTCTGCTGTTATACTGTAATCCAGATATAACTTCAAGTTAAAATTTTCAATCTAAATAGTGACATTTGGTTTTAGCACAGAGGGAAGAAGTTTGGTCAAACCCCCAGGTGATCATTTCAGAGCACCCCAAAGCGGAAATCCCTTCACTCACCTGAGTCTAACAGCTTAAAACCTTCACAGCAGTAAGATGTAACAGTACGTAAGAAACAACTGCCTAAAGCCAGGAGATCGTATTAAATTGTGTTACGTGTAAACGCACACAAACAGCACGGGTATGTTTTCATCCTTTCATTCCAACAGTTCACCATCACACTGATTCCCAAAATAACTGATGGAAACCAGGGGGAGGGCAAATAATATTTGTGAAAAAACCCCAAAGCACCAATAAGGCAGGCTACGCTGTGTTTGACAGTATTTGTAGATATTAAGTCAAAATTTAACCACAGGAATCAGGGCATTTTTCAAAATCAAACAGAAACCATAATTTATAATGTCTATAAAACTATGCTATTAATATGAGGTATGGAGGGAGCTGATAAAAATTATTTCATGCACAATTTCCAGATTTCATATGCAAGAGAAATAAACACACTGAGTTGAGCACCGGGAATACATCTTGCACTTGGGCTGTAATTATTTCTCTCTGTGCCATCATATCACTTGACAAATGTGATGGGCAGAGAGGCTGCATTTCAAGACATGTTCACAAACTGGCAAAGCAAAGCAAAGTTAAGGACCCACGTGAGCGTACAGAATTTCGGGATCTGACACTGTTCTGATGTGATGCTTCAGTTCCCATAAAAATGAAGAGATGCAGGAATGAGATAGTGGTACGTAATTATGTCAGAGGCTACAAGACATCTGAAAACACAGGCTAAAATGAGTACTATTGCCTGGTACATTATCTTCTAAACCCAAAATGACTTAGTTTTACTGCATAATTGCGCTTTTATTGTTTTATTGCACTCATTAAGAGCAGCCTTTCTCTCTTTATTCCTTTCTGACTACTTGTCTCCATTGCTCCTGGCTGCTGGCCTGAATCCCTCATCCCAACCTATCTGCAGAGCAACTGGCAATGCTCTGGAAAGAGCTGGCTGGTCCCATGGCGCGTCCCTTCCCAGCACCCAGATGCTAAACCCCGTTCGGAGGCGGCTCAGGGTGCTCTGCGAGAGGCCTCGGCGCTGATTTCCCGTGGAGCCCCTCGCTGTACTTGGCACGAGTTGGCCATTGCTGTGTCGGCAGGAAAAGTGGGAGACGGCGACTGTGGGACTATCATACACGCGAGGCTTTCACCTCTTGAAAGTTTCTTTTTGCTTGACAACCCAAACATCGACATCTGGGCATGCTAAAGGCCGTTAAATCTCTGAATAGCCCTAAATCCAGTGGGTCAGCTCAGTTTGTGACTTTCCTCTTAATTTCTTTTCTTTCGGGGGATATTCCCCGTGGCATGTATCCATGCAGAGCTAACTCTAGCACATGTGGTGTCAGACGATGTAAATGGCACTAAATCTCTATTAGGATGACAGTATTCTTGCTTGTGCAAAGGCAAAATGTGAACATAACCTTCAAAGAGAGATACACGAAAGGCCGAGCTGAGGTGCGGTACCGGGCTGGTCACCCGCCGAAGACAGAAATGACTGCCAAGGGAAGAAAAACTCTCACCCTCAAGTCCTTGGATAACATCACGGGCTGAAGTCCCCGGTCCTGCAGTCAATGAAGTGGGATTTCAGTCACAATCAATGGGATTTCGCTGAGTTTTGGCAAAATGATCTGATCCTTTACGAAAGGCCACGTACTGGAGGAGCAGGAATTACTGGTAAGTGAAGTGGCAACGCACTGACAGAAGCATTTGCAACACCTGCTCCTCAGAGGAACGCTGTCACTTAGTAAAGCATCATTCTAAACGAGACCCAGGACCAAATTTGCATGCACTAATAAACAAATAAATAATTGACACTAAGTGCATGGCTGTACTTGTTCCACTAGTCGTGAGAGTTAAGCTTGCCAGAGGGGATGAAGAATCACAATTTGTCTTGTGAGGGCTCGTTATACGAGGCACAGTGCGGTTATTTAAGCGCAGGTCACACTGACTTTGCACCGTTTACTGAGGAGTTACGTACACGCATGAAGAACTCGTAAAGTTAGACCCACGGGCTGCCCGCTTTTTAAGGCGAAGCATGACCTGGTTTTAGAAAGTTTTCCACACCCACAGCACTTTATATATAATTTCTCATAAAAAAGGGGGTGGATTTAAACTCCTTTTGATCTGCAAGTAATTGTGTGTTAGTAGGGTGTGACGAATGAATGGCACAATGAACAGAGTGGTCTCCTGTGGAAGCTGGCTATAAGATATTTTGGTGAGGCACACTGAGAATTAAAAATTAGAATTAGAATTAGACATTTTTGGTTTTTTTTGGATCTAAAAGTTAGGGTAAGCCCTATCAGAAATAGTAAGTTTGGCAAAAAAAAACCAACAGAAAAGTTGTTAAAATCACTCTTCAATAGCACCTTGCCCTCCTGCTCTTCGGAAGCTTTGGGTTGATGTACTTTGCCTACTCTGTACCAAACCGAGTACCTGCAGCTCACGTGAGAGTACCCAAGCAAGGATTAACAAAGCTAAGCTCAGGGGCTGAGGACAGTCCAGGGCACCAGGGAAGAGACGAGCTGCTGGGGAGGGCTGGCTGCAGCCGGGGCACAGCGCTCATCCCCACGGCGGTCCCCGGTGACAGGATGTGACACCCGCCCCAGCTGTACAATCCACGCGGAAATTGGCCTTTCGGAGCAGGGCTCAATTTGCTGAACCAGGCTAAGAGGCAGGAGCCGAAGGTGGAAACCCAAGAGAAAAGCCATGCGAAAACTTCCTTTGCTGAGCAGAGCGGGATTGTAGCACCCTGCTCGAGCCGCGGAAGCCAGAGCAAACTAATCAGCACCAAACGAGGGTAATCACGGAGATCCCCAAGTGATCCGCGCAGTAATCTCACCGCCGGCAGGAGCCAGCGGCTGACTCGGCTCCAGCACGCAGGTTGACAATCAGTGAAAAGAGAAAATGTTACCCAAGGACTTGATGAAATTTTTGGGTTTTTTAGTGACATTGGATTTTTAAAGGGGCACCTAGAAAACTAAATTGGAGCAGATTGTTCTTGCTGGTAGGAATTAACGGCTCAGAAAAGGTAAGAACAACGGCAGCGGAAAAGGGAGTAACGGCTGTGGTTTGTCTTCTTTTTTAACATTTTAATTTCTGTAGATTATGATGTTACTTCCAGTTGTTCAGACAATGTGGCCCTTACAGCAATTAACCATTTTTCTCTCTATTCTGCCCCAGTACGTCACTGGTACCTTTGCTTAGCATCTTCTTCACACACAGGAGGGCCGAGTCATGCCTGAGCAGATGTCAAAGTGATTTAGACTCAACCATTAATATAATCATTCCCAGACTTGGAAGGCCTGGAAGTAAAAAAGCCTTTGACCCAGAGTTACTTTCCCAAGAGGGTATCCGCGGCTGGTGTAAATCAGCATCCCTTTCCACCAACCAACGGCCGTACAAGTTACACAGGGTACGTTGCTCTGCGCTGGCCAGATCCAGATATAGAGGCTTTAGGGCCGGGATTATTTTATATCTTAACATTTTCTCCTAGGTTACTTCGTATCTTCATCGTTTACTTTGTTAGATTTATTTATATGTGAAGACGTTTAGAAGGAGGTGTGACTAACTTAGGGGTAACAGCCGCCTGGTCACCATAAAGACACGTGTCTGTCTACAGACTTGAAGAGCACTGAGTATTAATACGTGTCCTGTTATCAGGAACAAACTAAGCAGAGATGACTCCCATGTGGTAGTAAAATACAACCTCTAGAAGGAAGGTTTGTTAGTAAAGCGTAGTGAACCTTGTGAAGTGTTAAAAGACAAGTAGTGAGAGCTCTGGCTGCGGTGGGATACTCGCACGTGGTGCAGCGGCAAGTCCAGCCCTCCGTCTCCCTGGTCCTGCGTGCTGCGAAAAGCAAACCTCCCTAAATCAGCTCATGGGCACACTGATAACTGCCTATGCTGTGACATACGATTCAAAAAAAAAAGTTCAATTCTTAGAAAATTCTGCCCTGCACGCAAGAAAAACGTTGAAACTAATAGCGCCGGGTATCGAGAGGTTAATACTGACACGTAACACTTCTCATCTCGGGGTCCCGCACGGCTGGGATGCAGGAGAGAGGCCGAGCAGCCGTGCCAAGATGCTGCAGTGACTCAACGGGGCAGCTGAAAGCATCTTCTGACTCCCAGCCAGGATATTGTGCCCTAATATACTTGGTCGTGCCATATAATATTTAAAAAGAGTCGCTCCAAAGTGCTTGAGAGTAAGGAAGTTGATATTAAGGACATCAGTCAGGAAAGCAGCAATACATTATTCAAACAGTTTCTTCAGCATTCAGATCTCTGCTAGATGCCAAGACAGCTCTCCAGATTTTATTCTTTCAATTTAGTACAGGAGCTGCAAGAAAGAAAGAAAAAATTGAATCAATAATCCAAAGCTTCGCTCTCTGCTGTTACAATGAGAAATCGGAATATTCAGAATACCAAGCCTGTAAGCCATTTCATGCCCTTTTGTTAAGTTTTGTCTTAGATTTCAGGTTCCCTGTGCCTGCTAGTGGTGCACAGCTTTCCCAAGAACTCAATAATTCATTAACAACTGGTTTGGACTTTGATCAAGACTAGTAATTTGTATTTGATAGCCCAAAGCCCGCAGAGACTGTCCTCAAGAAACACGGGCCGGCGGAACTACAAGGCAGTGTCAAATCCCGACATCTTTAATAACTAATTGAAAATAATAGCTTTTTTGTGGTGATGTCAATACAATCAAAGCTTTCCAACCGGGTGTGAAAGAAGTCAAAATGAAACCCAAACCCAACAGCTCGTTAAAAGCCAGCAGTGAAAAAGACTACAGATGGAAAACAAGTAGTCATAAGCTGATCCAAACCATAAAGCTACTTGTCGGGATCGTGGATAGTCTTACATAATTTTTGCAGAACTTGTTCAGGAAATTCTTTTACTCCCTTTTTTTTCCACAAACTGCTGAACCCAACCCAAAACATTCGTCTTCTTCCCGCACGGCTCCCGACACAGACCCCGTGGCTGATGTCCCCATCGCAGCAGGCTTCAGGCGTGGCTTCCCAGTCAGCCAGTTTGGCTACTGGGAACTCCTCCATCACTGGGAACTGGGCACTGGGATGGGGACAAACGCCCGGTGCGTGCTGGGTCGGGGTGGGTCTGGTGTTTCCGAGAGCTGCACGAGAGCACGGTCCAGGCAGGGGGAGGATTTATCAGCTGCTGTTAGACATCCAGTGATTGCAAAGACATTGGGATTTTCACACCTTGATGGAGAACGTAACCCAAAGTGTCATATTAATGCAGCTATTGTATATCACATACTATAATATTTACATAGACCGGGTATATATTGTACTCTCGTATAAATGTGTGTTCGTGTAACTGTATATTAAATCATTCATTGCAAATTTGAAAGTTTTTAAAAGTACAAACGCACGCACGCCTAAAATTAACTGAAGCATTGGCTTTCGCCATTAAGCCGGCTGGCAATGTAAGCAAGAGCCAGGCCGTATAAAGGCACACGGGAACACATTAGTCACACAAATAATAAAACATAACGATAATGGTGCTCTGAATGGAAATGATTGTGAAACCAGGGCAAGCACTTAGATAATTTCATGCCAGACAAACCGCCTGCCTACAATAAGACATTTTCACAGCCAAATACTAATTGAATCAGTCAGCCAACAGAGAGCGGCCTAAAATATTTGTTCTGCCAGGTTTGAAAGTTTCTGCTTTTTGCTACAGCTCTTCAGATCCAAAGGCGGGACAGAGCAGGATCCTGCACTTCCGCAGGCAGCGAGAAATGGCGGGAGGAGGAATGCGGGGAGGCTGAAAGCGGCTTGGAAAGCAGGGAGCAAACACCAGCCGGGGGTGGCACGGCCGGCTGGGCAGCTGCTTCACCCGCCGCGGGAATTGCACTTTTCCCCGTTGGGTTTGGTGGGGTTTTTTTTATTATTTCTTTGGTTCTTTTTGTCCTGGAAATGCAGGTACGGCACAGCACAGCTTCTGGGAGATGGCTGAAGAGGTGCATTAAATGCTCCGGGAATAGACGAAAGAAAACGCTATTATCCAACAAGTTGCATTTTAAGGCAGGTTAGTCACGGCACAAGGAGCAGTTTCTCTTCCGTGTTTAAAACGCTTGGATTTCTGCTTTTTCTGAGGGGGGTGTGGTTGTGCATCACGGTCCTTCCTCTCCGGGCAGGAGATAAGCTTACCCCCACCCCAGGAAGAGCAATGTTGGGGGGGGTCTCCCACTCGGAGTGAGATGAAGGTTTTGCTGTCACCGAAGGGTTTCTCTGCTGCTGTTCACAGCACGCAGACATCCCAGCAGCGTGCTTGCAGAAAACGTGCCCGCAGCGTTCCTCGGGTTGTCGGACTGCAGGAAGAAGTTGCAGGGAGGGGAATCCCAGCGTCGCCATCCCGGGCCCTTTTCCTGCCTTTTCCCTCAGCCGAGCCAGCTCTGCCCAAGCCCAGCACCCTCAGCCTGCCCTGAGGCAGAGCCCAGCTTCTCCCCCAGCCCCGCTGCCCCCCACCGGGGCTCTCGCCCTGCGAAGTTCAGCGCTTTTGGTGCTAAACCAGTTGAAAGGCATTTTTGTTCCGTGCACAAGATCTTTAGCCGTGTTTTCACCGGGGTTTGGGAAAAGGCGAGTTAGCACGCTTGGAGAGGCAGGCTGGGGCAGCACTCCTGCAAGCTGTCGCCTCTTGCAGGCAGGTTTTTTGGCACAAAGTCTTGGTGCTGGGGTGAGCTCGGGCACCGCGTGAGCCCATCCTTCTCCTTCAAATCCCTCCTCCTGACCCGTGAGCGCAGCACCGCGGTGTGTGCTCAGCCATGAAGGCTTCACTGGCAATTAATCCCCCAGTGCTAATCAGAGAGCGAGTATTGCCCTGGCTGTTATTTGCCGTCGTCCTCCTCCAAAGCTGGGATGTAGACAAAGAGCCCCAAACCCCCTTCTGCCAGACACGGCCCCCAGACCTTGATCCTCATCTCGTCTAAGGGGAGGCAGCTGACAGCACCGCACTCGTCTCTCTCTCGTGTGTGGTGGCATCAACATCTGGCAGAGCTGAAATCTCTGCCCGGGCAAAGCGAGTCCTCGGCCACCGCAGATGCTGCACATCTGGTGACGATTCGTTCCGCCGCCCTAGGACACACGCACAGGGAACAGGGGACGAGGGGAGCACATCCAAACCTGCCATAGAGAGGGACAAGGACCAAGGAGACAAAAAGTGACCAGCGGGACACCAGCAAAGACCTTCACTGGGGAAACACCCTCCTGAGGACTAACACAGAACACCGCCTTTGCCACCCGCTCCCCGGGCAATGCTGTTTGGGGCCAGAGGGTGGGGGGCCCATAGCCTGCTTCATGCCCAGGATCTGGCCCCACAGTGGACGATGCTGTTGGCTTTGACCCTTACATCTTCTAGGCTGGTGACGGACAAACGGCCGTTATGACCAGCATCACTTGAAGCAGAATTCAGCACAGGCAGTATGTGTTGGCGTGATCAAATCACACCTTGTGAACTGGGTCCATTGGTTTTCTGAATGTCAGGCACCATCGGGGAAAATATGAGCCTAACGGCTCAGCCCAGTCCGGATATGTCCAACAGCAAAGCTTGGAGGTGCCCAACGACATGTTTCTCAGACACTTGCTTATGGCACCTACACACAATCAGCCGGGTTTCTTGGATCACACTCCTGAATTCAGCTGAGTAAACTCCAGCCAAACTGCGCCTTCTGGATCTCATCCCAAGAGTTTCCTGTCAGTGAAGAATTTAAACTCATTGTGGAAGAGCCAAAGCGGTGACATCACTGGTGGGTTTTTGCTTTCTTGCCGTTGTAACAAAAAGCAGCATTAAAGCTGTCCCATAAATAGGTTCTCCAGATACAGTATTCTATATCCCCCCCAAGATTTGCCGGTGATGGACCAGCCGGAGGACAGTGGCCACGCACCCAGCCCCGCCGGTCCTGGGTACCACGCAGGGCTGCAGTGAGCCCAGGGTCCTGTGGCTTTGGTCTCACACACCCGCGTATCTGCAAGGTGCACAAGTCCCACCTAATAAAACTGGCACCTGGCACCACTTCCATTAATGTCCTTGCTCATAAAGCTGACACGAACCCGGAGTGTGGCTCTAAATGTGCGTTCGTACCAGACTGTGGGTGAGAACTGAAGCTGAGTACGCAGCGAGAGCAGAGGAAGCCGCAACTCGCGGTGCACCAGATGCTCTGCTCGTTCACTTGCTGTGTCTTCTGACAACTTTGACATGAAAACTAGCAAAGTGACAAGAAACTCAGCCCCAACATCACAATTGCCCTTGAAGATGTGAATCGCTGTTACTGGTTTAAATTAGGACATAATTCACTGACAAATGATGCCCAGCAGTGAATGCTGTGAACCACAGCACCGCTCTTCAGACAACTCAGCTGCTCCAGATGTGAACTGTTAAACACAGGCAATGGAGAATCTGTTTTATTCTTTAGATAATCTTCAAATAATGCCCAGATTTGACTGAGAGAGTGCTCTCACTTGGTAGCATAGGCTCCTAATTTGTAGATAAACCACTTTCCAGCGGATATTCATCAGCAAACGGATTATCTGTGCATTTGTCCCTATAACCATTTGCAGTTCTGACTGAATCACCAACAGGTTTAAGAACAGTGTGAGCAAAAAATCTCCAGCCCATCCATTGTAATAAGGGAGATGGCAGGATGCTATTCATCTGCCTTCTCCCGTGAATATCACACAGAGGGTCATTCTCACAGCTTGGAAGAAAGCGAAAAATATGCAAGGGGGGAAGGCAAAATAAATCTCTCCATGAAAAACATTTTGTAAGACAGATGATGGGCTGAGTTCTTCTGCCAGGACCCTACATCCGAATCCTTACTCACCGGTGTACGCTGAGCTACTCCAACAAGCAAGGATGGCAGAAAAAGGGAAGCATGGACCCAAGTCCCTGCCGCATTGCCCGAGCACCCACTCACACCCCACAGCCCCCATTTCTCAGCCCCATTCTGCAGGGATGTCAACGGAGCTGTTTTCCATCCCAGCAAGGTGCCCTAAGCATCAGGCTGCAGAGGAACCTCGGGGACCTTCTCCCAGTTGCTTCTTCTCATGCAGTTGTACTCCCCAGAAATAACTATTACTCAGAGGTTCGAGCCCAGCTCTCCCAGCACCCGCCACCTCCAGGCTGCAGGTTGCTCTTTACAAGTCAAATCAGCTGAAACAATCCTGATAAGGAAAGACAGACACGCTGCCACCAAATTGTCTGGGACATGGGAATTCCTGTACTTCCATCTACCACAAGATTTGGGAATCTCCACCCTGGTCCTCCTAACTGCTCCCATGATGGATCTTCCCTTTGCTGTCAGTTGTTTTTACAGGTGGTCCGTGGTCTGCTCCGATGGACATGCTCCATATTCCCAGTGCAGCTCCAAAGCTCTGCAGACATAGTCCTCAAGCACCAGGAGCGTAAGAGGCAATGGAAAGCACCTAAGAAGTTTTGAAACGCCATCAACTTTGTGCCTTATGCAATTGTAAACAACAGTCACATTTAATTTGTTAGAAAACAAGTCTACAAGGAACTTTAAAATCCATTCTCATTTAAAAATTATTCATTTCCACCATAAATTCCATCTATGTGTTGAATTCTGAGACAACTGAAACCCAGCAAGTAATTGTCACTGGGCCATCTAGGTGTGAAAAACCATCGGCAGTGTTTGTCCCAGAAAAGTCCTTACTTTCCATATCAGAACCGCTGATGCAGTCTGCTTCTGACATCTAATTAAACAGGGCCACTTCCCTCCACCTTCATCCATGTTCCAGACCCCATGCCAACATTGGCCCGGGTGATTAAACTGGACAGCATGAGAAGGGCAGGAGGTGCCCCCAGTGACGGGAGAACGATCCCCACCTCCAAGTAACTCACTCGAGTTGTTAAAGGGGTTTTTTTTTGCTAATTTGGAAACACAAAATTCAGTAATACTTAGATAAAGTCAAAGCTCTGCTTTTACTAATGACTCACCGTTTCTTTTAAAGAAACTGCATTTTAGGTGGACAGCACATCAAACCGCCACGTGACTTTTCACTTCTTTAATTTTCTGCCTTTGGTTTTCTTCTGTTGCCTACAAATGTATTTTATGTTTGACCGTACAATTGGATGTAGTGATAGTGTTTTACTTGTGGCTGTTTAATTTCTTTTTGGTTAGATTCTACTGAAGAAATTCCATGAAGATTAACAGCAAATTTTATACAAAGAATTAAATTCTAAGGCCTTTGTAACTGAGATAGATAAAATTAAAATACACAGCTGTAGGTTTCTTTTGCCAAGGACTGTAGCCAAGCCTGATTATGAAGTTCCTCAATAATAAATCTTCATTGTTTCCTCCTGGTATTTACAGCAACAGGAACAGGGAGTAAGTGAAAAAACCTAGTTATTTTTGTGTTACCTGAGGTTATCGTCTATGCGAAGCAAAGGGATAAACAGCTTCTGATGGCGATCTCTCCTAGGAATAGTTTTTCCCAGAAATAAGTGATTGGGTTTGCTCTAGTCATTTGACATCATTACAGTGAATTATGGAGGCATTAAGATGTGCATCATCTACCTGTAAAGAGAGATTTATTTTGGGTCCTTTATGTTCTCCACAGCCCCAAAACTTGCTGTACATACTAAACAAGTCCTAGAGCTATTAATGGGAAACTTTCTGGAACTTGTTTTAAGATGCGAGTATTGTGCACGAGCAGCAGTCGTGCAATTAAAAATAACTACAGTCCTACTTAGCAAACTCTGTGAGAGACTTTCAAGCATCAGGACAGTACCACGGGCAACACCCTCACGCCATTTAAGTAAACAGCAAAATTCCCAGACATTTCAACAGCTGTAACGCTTTTTTTTCTATTTCCAGTAATTTCTGAGGTTGGACTTTTCCAAGCAATTCATGACTCTCCGGCGGGTTCGGCTGGAGCTGCTCTCAGTAAAGTTGTACATGGGGGTGGTCAGTCCTGGCCACGCGCAGGGTCACTTTCTCAGGCACGTTTGGACTCCCGTGTTAGACGCAGCCATCCAAGCCAGACGTTAATGATTCCTCATTCGGTCAGTTTATTAAGACATAGGGGAATTATCTTGCAGGGATCTCCTGCTATCACACCTTGCCTTTGGCCGTGCCAGCTCGGTAGCGTAACGCTACTGCTGGTGCGTTTTGTGGAGATACGCTAAGCGTAATGCCCGCGTTACCAGCCGAGCCTAAACTCTGATGCTATGGCTTGAACCGGGTGTAAACACGATGCAAATGTTGAAGATGCTCCTTGGCGCATCGCTAGGGGAAATGAGGGCTGAGACAAGGGCTGTGTCCTTCAGCAGCTCCCCTGCCCACAGCTGCTGCGTCCCACCTCCGCCCTCCCTCCGCCTGCTCGAACTCTTTGTGCCTTCTAGATTTACCCCTTCTCCTCCTCCGCTCCGTGGGACCGGTACGGCATCTTTTCCGCAGCTCCGAGTGACGAGATCCCAGCTGTGCGTACGGGGGGCTGGTATCCGAACGGAGCGAGACCTGCTTGGAATACGCGCCCGGCACGAGAGCACGCCCAGCCCTGCCTGCCTGGGCAGGTTACCTGCCCCAGCTGTCCCCGGCTCGAGAGGGGTGACAGAAATGGTAATTGTTAGTCTCCGCAATTAGTACTTGGTATTTAACGATGATAGCCTATACTCCGTGTGATACAATAGCGTAGGCAAAACCCAGAACCTGTATTCTCTGATCCAGCAAACATGCACCATCTCTGCAGCTTAGCAAACCACGAATGCTGCTAGAGCGCAAAAGCACTGAGCAATTTGTTGTAGAAAGCCTTGTCAAACAGTCTGAGGCATTTGGGGTGCCTCATTTTCATCAGAAGTTAACCCTGCAGCTAATTGAGGGATCATAACTTGACTTTTTGATTGTTCTCTGTAGGACTGAACAACCCTGGGAACATCCACTTCCATCATTTTGATGACTCTGAGCCTTTTAATCAAGCATCACAGTTTGCAAGGACTGCAGCGTTGGTTATCTGTTATAAATAGTCCATTGCCAAAAAATATCAGATAGTTTCTGCAATGTTTATATTAAGAAGACTTAATGACATGAACACCCTGGCATTAACAGAGGAGCTATTTCAAAAAGGGTGATCTTCAGAAAGTTCAAGACACCGTTAACTGTGGGGCACGCTATTTAAAAATACATCATCCCTGTGTCCTGTGTGCTGCAACACGTACAGCGCTAGTGAAAGCAGAGAACCTCTTGCTTTTCCTGCCCTGTTATCGTTTCTTAACTTCAGAGTCGCCCCGTGGGAGCCCCCAGCTCAGCCCCTCACTCAGCACCCCGGAGGCAGAGCGAGCAGCTCAGCACCCTGCTGGTGATGGCAGAGCAGAAAGCCCCCCGGTCCGGGAGAACAGACCGTCCCGGACAAAGATGCATTTAGCAAAGAAAGGGATTTTTGGGGCACGGATGTGGAAAAAAGAGCTGCCGAGACCCCAACGAATCGACGCTCCCTGCCCTCTCTGCTTTCCAAAAGAAGAAAATAAAAAAGGGACAGCAAAGGAAAACGTCTTTGGAAAAGCCCCCTTACCTGCGGTCGGTGGGATGGCAGCTCAGCCCCGCGGTCCCCAGCAATCCCGGCTGGCCAGGGCAGCATCCCGGCCAGCTCCTGGCTCGGCCCCGGGAGGGCTGTGGGGGGGGACGGGGTGCTGGCGTGGCAGTGCGGGGGGCACCGATGCACGGAGGGGGGGACGAGGGCAGTGGGGTCACGGCAGCCTTTTCTGTCAAACTACTGGGATCTTTTTCAGGGGGGTTGGCTCGATTCACAGGTAGAGCGATTGCGACAGTCACGTCTGTCAGCTCAGCGGGTAAGACACGGACTTCTTTGCAATGATGGAGGGCAATGACTGCTAGTATTGGTATAGGCTGATGACTTCATTTCATGCCCACTCTTTTTGAAAACAGGCGTGTGCTTTATCACTCAAGTAGACGACGTGGATTTGGTCTACATCTTATGAAATTCTGCTTTGGAAATAAACACTGACCAGATGCCAAAAGATGTAAAAGATGAGTATCTGAACAAAAAATGCCAATCTGCAAGATAGCATATTCCTAAATATAAATCATGAATATTAATCCAGCAAAAATGGAAAACTTAGGGGGAGAAGCATTATTAAAAAGGTGGCTATTAGTCTCTATTTGCCCTCTTTAGCATGATAAACACTCTTACTGTCTCCTGAGCCTACTTAATTGCAACTGGAAAATTGTTGCCATGGATGCCACTAAGGTATGCAGATTTCTAGTTTCTATTTTTTTAACCTATTTCAATGGTTCTTTGGACAATACGAGCAGAAATGCCGCTGGAATTCAGATAAAAATGAGCAGTTAGCTGCCAGGTGAGACTCAGCCACTTTGCAACCCGACAAAAGCAGAACACAATCATTTTATATCGCTTGCAAGCCTTTTTGTAATACTTCAGCCGCTCAACCAGCAAACGCTGCTCCAGGGAAGGGAAAGGGAGCCGCGACGAGCGGGCGAGCACGGTGAGGGGGGGGGGACCTGCCCCCTTCGCCCCACGGCGGCGGCGGCCGGGATGAGCCAGCCATCGCGTTTCACCACGCTCTGGCACCAGCCCACAAATCCGGGCTGAGGAGCAGCGGGCAAGAGCCGGGAGAGAAGCCAAGAGGCGCGTTTAGCGATATCGCCGCGGGTTCGGCTCTCGAACTGGAGCTCAGCGCTGGAGAGCGGTTGCTGAGCGCTCTTGGAATGGAAATACTGCTCCATCGCTCTCCTGCCGCCTGCGTGGGGCACGGCCCCCGGGAGCCGACCGGCCCCCGGACCAGGCAAGGAGCGCAGCCGAAGGGTCGCTGCTCCATGCAGTTCACTTTACCGGAGAGCGAGAGGGAGAAAGAGAGGGAGATGAAAGGGCGTTTTCATATTTTGCTTCACCTCATGCTTCTCCTGCAAACTGGGTGCCTTTTAATGGAAAAAGATGCTGCCCAGACCTCCCCAAACTGAAGTTCGAAAAGATTCCTGAGAATTCAGATCAGAGCCACGACAATCAGACACAGCCCTCCCTCTCATCCCCCTTTTACAGATTCCCAAAGAAGAAAACCTCTTGGCATTGGCACACCAAGGGATGCAGGAGGCTTCCGTTTCACCGTAAAACAATGTTCTTCGTCTCCGTTACAAAATCTATCTCTGTGACTCCATTCAGGACAAAAGAGAAACCGAGCAAAACTTTTTTCTTAATTATTTCCCAAGAAAACTGCTAGTCACCTCGGTGGCACCGTAGGCTTGATTCTTCCTCCCACCCAGGCTCCTCCGAGCCGTACCAGCCACTTACCAGCCACTGCCCTGGCCTGTGGGGACCATCGATGACACCGTGTTCGCAGAGAGCTTTGAAGACACTATTCTGTGAGGAGCAGCCTTTGGGAAATTATTGAATAACGCTATGTAATTTCAACACAAAGTACGGCCTAATGCTATTTTACAAGCATCGGTGCTAGAACGTATTAAATGCCAATGGCACAGATGAATCGCTTTTTCACATTTAAAATGGGAATATATTTAGATAAAAGCCCAGAACAACAGAGGATTCTATTTATTTACATCAAAAACATCAAAGACTCAGCAAAATGCTTTTTTACCACTGAGACAGATAGTTTTTAACTTATTTCAGATTAATAATAGAATTCTGTCTTAGCTGTCATTAAAGAGAGGAAAGCACGTTAATAGGGCTTTTGAAACTTCTTTTTCCTCATGATTTCAGAGCTTGCCTTTGATAAAATAAACACAAAACCACAAACCGAGTGCCGCGGCAGGCTGTGGTGGAGGGCGCACGCCTCCTTTACACCGGTTTCCGCACTACTGCCCCAAAAATAAGGAAAACAGCAGAAAAATGACCGTTGCAACACAGAGACTGTCTCTAGGTCGTGATGAGAGCGAAGGCAGCATTGGCGAAAGGCTCTTTGATAATATACGTATACATGACGTTGGTCTAGCAGTCTGTAGCTGACACAATAATATTTGGCAGCTTCCACGTCGCCCCGTCGGGAGCAGGGCAGGATTTCCTTCCGTCCACCAGCGCCGCTGCCTTCTCCCGTCAAGAGCCACGTTCTTGCTTTGTTCTCGAGATTTTGCAGCGGGTATTTTTGCAATGCATTTTTATTGCTTAAAAAATAAATCAGCAAGCATCTCAAAATAGAGGTGCACGATATTTCAGTGCTGACAAAGCAGGACAGCAAAGACCTGTTTCGAATGGCTGAAAGAACAACAAATTCCCGTCTAGTCTGCAGTAAACTTGCAGAGAGCTATATTGATGAATAAATTAGCTAAAATAGCATCGCTTGTTTTACCTGCAGCTTTTGAGGACAATTTGCTTGTTCTCACACAGTGCAATCAATTACAAAAATGCAAATCAAAACAAGTAACAGGTTCGGTTTCCAAAAGAGGAAAAAAACAAACAACAGGTAACATTTAGAAGTCCTGCGGAACAAAAACAAACAGCACATTACAGGTAACAGTCTATTTAAAGAAGTATCTTGCTAGAAAGTAATTTGTTTTCCTCCCCTGCTCGGTTCTTTGCAAGGGCTCCGTTAGCAGACCGATTGCCAACGTGCCGAGTCAGCAGTTTGGAGGTGAGCCTGTTTCCCCACAGTTGAGTTCCCCGGTTCCCACAGCCCATACGAATTCCTGCACCGATGCGGTATCTCCGGGAAAATGCAGACAAGGTATCTCTGGGAAAAAGCAGACGAGGCAGGAAGGGCTACAGGGAGCGGTGTTTTGGAAACCCCTGCGTGGGCGCTGGCTGGTGACGGAGAGCACAAGCGGATCCCGCTCCCCCGCGCTCCAGGAGAGCTTGGGAAGATCCGCAGCCCCGCGTTGGGAGCCGAGGCTGCCCGGGGCTGCTGGTGGGACGGGATTCCCACGGACGCTCCTCCTTTCTGAATGGTGGGCTTGGTCCGGGTGTCCTGTTGTAGCTAGATGCTGCTGAACCACCTCGCCAACCTTAGCTCCCCTTCCTAATCTGGTTTTTCTTTTAAATTCATGAAAGAAGCTAGAGCAAAAATTTCTCTCTCTCACCTCCGTTATGAGACACACAACCCAACTCCTCTGGGACAACAGTGCTATGAAATGTCAGTTTTTCCCTCACCTCCAGCCAACACAGACACTCATCCGGTGTCCTCAGACTGAACCGTTCTCCCTCAGATCAGCGCGGCTCACTGAGATGTACACCTCTGACTGGGACAATTTGGTAGCATATATTAATATTTCACCAGTAAAGAACCGCTCCTCAGGCGTAAAGTTGGTCCCATTTCACGTATTGATGGCAGCAGCGGCTGGAAACTTGCACGTACAAATGCTGCAGCATCACCTGCTTTTCCAGTTGCCATTCTTTATTCCTTCTCAAAAACCTCTTTCCCGCCCCCATTATAGTCCAGGGTGGCGAGCGGAGACTCCGCACGGGAAGCGTTTCACCGTCTCTGTCTCTTCCCCATCCTCTCTCCCTGGTTTGCTCCTCAGGGCTGTCTTTGGCCTCCCGTAGCCCTTTCCCCGCAGGCCGAGTGCCAGAAGGGGAAGGACTGATGGGATCAAAAGCTCAGCCTGGATTTCCCAAGCCACCTACAGCATGTGCGAGCATCTGAATAATTCATTGCTTAGGATATTATAACGCAGTTTTTGTAGGTCACGGTTTTCAGCGACAGACGTTTAGCACACACCAACTGTTTTAAATTGCTACATAGAGTGAAATTTAATCCAAATCTGTGAATTAGTTGGAAAAAGCTAAAAATAAACTTTAAAAATCCCCAGTGGACGTTATGCGTGCTCTCGGAAGCGCAGAGACCGATTTCACGCACTGTAGAACAGAGAACTATGACTCATCGACAAACGCTGAAGACGTTTCGGACACGTCCAGGGGGACGACACTTGTGGAGTGGCTAGGGCTGAAAGATCCCATTTTGATCCACAAACGAGTGAAAAAAGAAGCGGGAAGGGCTAACGCCGCCCGAGCACGGCTGCACGACCCCTCTGAGGCTCTTCCAGGGACACGGAGTTGGACCGCACCGACTTTCTTTGTCGGGTGCTCCTCGAGAGCTGGGTGGCGAGAAAGCCCTGCGAGGCAGAGCGCGGACGCGACTGCGCGCGGAAGGAAGGGTGCGAGGGTCCGCGCCAGGGCCCGGCGGCCTCTCAAACGCAGCCGCAGCCACGCAGCATCCGCAGAGTCGCGCCGCGAGAGGGTCCGAGCGCTCTGCTTGCGTAGTTCAAGACGAGCCGATGGGAAAAGCCCGTGCGGGCCGCAGTCCCCAGGGAGCTGCACTTCGCCTGGCATCGCGTGCGGGCAGGGAGGAGGGCTGTCTCCATCCCTGCGGCAGCTCCGCTCTTCCCCGCTAACAGGGCAGGACTCTGCTCCAGCACCAGCCCTGCTAGGATTCAAAACGCGTTTTATTTAATAGAAACTTTTTCTGAAATAATTGGACCAGGCCCTGCGAAATCACGGTGGCTTTAAAATGTACTTATTCCTCGTTCTTCAAATTAGCGATGGTTAAGAGAGACTTGAAACGGGAGCAGCAGCTTGTTTTCCCACCCACGACATCGACAGCTGGAGGAGGAACAGGACAGACCTTGTTTGACTGCTTTGGATAACAAGTATAAAAACTCAGCACAAGATTTCACAGACAGCGTGTGCATTAATAAAAGTGTATTTTTATACATTTTTAATTTAAGCTGTCAGTCATAAAATACCCGCTGTGATTATGGCTGCTTTTTATTCTCATCTTTGAAGAACCATTCTTTGACGGACACTTTCCCAGGGTTACCCTGTGAAGCACAAAGTGTAACTCGGATGACGAGCAGAACGGCAAAGCCTGCGGGCAGGGGCAGGCAGGATAAATAATTCCAACACCTTTCTCGGTGGGATCCGGCGCAAGGGAGAAGTCCCGCTATCTGACCACCAGCCTAATTCAAAGCAATCCACCTCTTCAGTGAGCTGGCACTCAGTACAACCGCGATCCATGCCCAGGCACTTTAATAAAAGCAGAAAATCCAGCCTACCCTTCAGACAGCAGGGCAATTTACCCTCCCACGCTGCTGCTTTTAAACAGAGCTCCTTTACCAGATCAGCCACCTCGTTACACAGCGATACTAATAAAGTCCACTTCGCCGGTGAACTTTTTATTTTTCTTTCTCGAACTGTAATAAAGCAGCGTGCAACGAAGGGCAAACGTGTAAGGGCTCGGTCTGCAAGAGGCTCGAGCGCTTTGGGCTAACGCTGTCTCTGCCGACCAAAACTTGGCACCTGCTTGTGCTTCGGAGGAGCTGCGCGTCACCGGACGGCGACAGCGGGAACCCAAGAGGGCACCGAGAGGCGCGAAGGGAAGGATCGCACCTATTTCAGGTGACACCGGGAGGACGCGGAGGGTGCAAGAGGAAAACAAACGTCAGTATGTTACATAGAGATCTCGCTTCCTTCTGGGCTTTCCACAAGACCAGAAAAGAGCCTGACCGTCAGGGCGCACATCCTGCCTGTTCTGCGTGAAACACCGTGGAGAGCAGGACCCCGGCAGGGCAGAGCCGCCTGCACCACGTCCAACCAGCGAGGTGTGGGCAAAAGCCTCCTCCGCCCCCCGACGAGCATTTGAGGCAACCGGCACGCTCGCCGCACACTTTGGGGGTCTCAGGACGGGTTCTGAGAGCTCCAGGCTTTGCCAGAGCTCACGTTTCGTCTCTCTCTTACCTGTGCAAGAGGGCTCCTCATACCGGGAGCAGCAGGTAAGGGCTTCATCAGCCCCTGCAAACGCGCAGTGCAAATGCCGTCGTCTCGCAAGCCCCGTTTTGGCAGAGGTGAAGCTGAAGCAGCCACCCTCCGCGGGCTTGAGAGCGCAGAGAGCAGCTCGGCTGCTCCGGCTGACAGGGACCTGCTGGAGTGCAAAGGACCGAACGGGCACAGAGACACTTGGGAAATCAAACACCTTGGATTATTGTGCTAAAGCATCCCATAGCAGCAGCGGAAAACACAGAAAACATTTTTATCCAGATAAAAACCCCCCATTCTCAGATTTCTAACACCATCCCCTAAATTTCAGCTCCTCCTTGGCGGGTGCTTACGTTTCCACTGGGGCTGCTGTTCAGCACAGCAAACAAAGTTCAACCAAAGTTTGACCAAAAAAAGCACACGAGAACCTTGCGTGAAGATGTGATCAGTTCGTGGACAGGAACAAGCACTAATTAAACTCCCCTCCCACCGCCCTCCAGCCAGCTGAGGACCCACACGGAAACCATTTGCGGCCGGTTCCGCTTTCCCATTCAGGGAGCGCATCTCCCAGAGCCGCGAGCAGCGATCTTCATACAACGTGGTCAGGATCCGATCTTCCACGCCATCATATGCTGCGACAGAGGAAACTGAGATGTTTATTTATAAGGCGTTATCCGTGAGGTCCTGCAGCGTACTTGCGCTCTCCGCTCCTTCCCCGCCTGCGGCAGAAACAATAGCTCTGATACGCAATCAGCGCTGCTCGCGCCCGTCGCGGCCCGGGCGGTGCTGTGCGATGATGACAATAATTCAGAAGTAAGCTTTGCAGAAAACACATTTAAGCCACAAACTATCCACTGTGTGATTCAGGGAGAAGCTCTGACTGGGAAAACTTTTTTTTTTTTTTTATTTTTAAAAAAAACAACAACACTTTGCTAATGCAAAACAAGGTGTCCTGAAACCAGAACCCAATTAAGGACAACGAACAGCCTCTGACTTTACGGACAGCAATCAGGTCGCTGCTACAGCTGCTGGCAGCTTTGCTCTGATCTAAACCAGCTCTTTTAATGCTCTAAAGTACTGGGGAAAAAACACCCAAGAAAAGATCATTGCCACCTTTGCTGTCCACTAGTGATGAAATAGCTCTATCCCCAACCCCCTGGTCCTGTAGGAAGTATTAATTAACACATCGTTAGTTCCCTTCCCTCGGAGGAAGCCGGCTAACTGTCCCACTGCGGGACCTCCGCCCTGGCAGGTGCTGGAACCCGGCTGGATGAGGTCCACAGCGAGCTGATCTTCAAGGCAAACCCACCGCAGAGCTGGTCCTGCTCCAGGGTGGCCTCCGGGGACCCTTCCTCGCTGAAAAATGGATTCGAGGGCCTTCAGGAACACAACCGATCCTACGATTGCTGCCTGAAAATATGGAAGGACACTCTGAAACTGAGATTAAGAGAGAAGGAAATAACGAAAACGGACCACATTGGTGCAGAATTTAGGCCCCGCTCAATAGAGTAGATGCTGCCAGAATTAAAATATGACATATTTTATTTGCATCCTGCATACAAATTTTAAAAATTGGATTATATCCACCATCTTTAAACATACTTACAAAAATTGAAAAACTCTCCAAGAACTCTCCCATAATCACGGCTAACACCATGAGCATAAAAGATGCGTAATAACATTTCTTAACGACGACAGCAAGCTTTGATTTGTCAGGCTTGCCCACCTGCGGGATCAGCCAGTCACCAGGAAATCCCTCTCCTCTAGAGCCGCCCCTAAACACTTCTCCAAACCCAGGTTTCGGACAGGATGGCAGCCCCACCGGTTTCTGCTCCCTGCAAAAACGCACAGTCAGCAGAAAGCGTTGGCAGTGGGACGGGTTGTTCTCTCCACGCTGCGAGGACACCCGGCGTACCAGCAGGAAAATGTGAAAATTTGACTCAAATTGTTAATTGTCGGCGCCATTAAGAAAGTTGCCTCTAAGCCTTTTCCATCGTGCGTTAGGAAGAACAGTAGAGCTGCAGAGCGGTGCCAACAGCGAGCAGGTGTACAGATAACATTTGGTACTGTCAGGCTGATTTCGTTTTCCATCACACGCCACGCAGGTTGCCAGAACATTTCAACACGATGGAAAAAATAAGCAAAACCACTTTATAACAACGCAGGCTGAAATCTTCTCTTTAAGAAAGGCCTCCAGAGCAAGGGGCAGGGGCAGCAAACCTTTAAGTCAAAGTCAGATGAACCGCTGCAAAGAGTTAGTCATTGTAACAGCCGTCTTAAACTGAATAGAAATGCGGCAGGATGACCAACCGGGAAGCGTTGGCTTGTTCAAATTCCCCATTATTTCGTTCAGCGGGCACATGCCGATGTAACTAAAAGCTTTTTTGAGTGACTGGAGAACATCACTTTGGAGATGGTGCTCCTAATGCCTCCGGGACAGGGCTCCTCTCTTCGACCAGAGAAGGACCCTGCTTTCCTTGGGCACCTCTGCCCACGTCCAGCTTGCTTCTCACGCTCAACATCAGACTAACATCCTCACTGCCGTGCTCTGGTTCCTCCCATACTATGCAGGATTAAGGAGCAGATGAGAAAGCACCCATCGGTAGATAGGATGGCTGCTGTTAAAGATTTAATCATCTCTAGTCTCGGTGACTTTTTTCCCCTCTGGACTCAGAACAGGACTCACTGCAAAGTGACACCAGAAGGTTTGGCTGACGCAACCCAAGCAGACCCTCCTGCTGGGTTACTGCGTTTATGAAACACCGACCCTCTGACTTTACATCTTTAATGGATTCATTGAACTTCTGTAAAAGTCTCCGCGACAACCAGTCACTTTCAGACTGACTGTCATGGTAAAACGCCATCCTAGGAAGGGAATAAAGCTAGCAATACGATTAAGCTCATTTTTATGCAACAGTATTATGGATGGTAAAGCCTACTTTCCATGACCCATTAGACCAAAATTTAACTACTTGTAATACCGTCGATTCTCCTATACCGCTAACACTCATTCCACGTTCAGCCATGTCAGTTCAAATCAGGACCATCAGAAACAAGGAAATACCTGTTCGCCAGACGCCTGATGAACACCATTCCTCCGCAGGGCGAAGCTCCGCTTACCCTGATTTTCAAGCTGAAATTCACAGCAAACCATTACCTACAGAGACCGCAACAAATTGATTCCTTTCTCGATGCATTAAAAGAATTTTCCCTAAGAAATGAACTCCAGAAGTGGAATAAGGTGCTTAAGGCAGAATATTTGGGAGAAGGGAAAAAAAAAAAAAGAAAGAAAGAAAAGAAAATTAAAAAGGCATTCAGGAAGATGATAAAAAAATTAATTTGCCTTCCTGAAGGAAAGGCCACACTTGGGTACAGAGCGAGCTGCATCTCCACAGCGATTTCCAAATGTACCCTTTTGGGGGGTTTGTTCTGACTTTTCCATCACACTTGACATTAACTTGAAAGGCTGTCGTTGTTTTTCTCTCAACTGAAAACCCTTCCTGCTGGTAGGTGCCCTGAAGTGTGAGACACCTCCTTCAGAAACAGGGCGAATGTCCAGGCATTATAAGATTTATCTTCCCACTGCTAACATTGTTTGTGAATTAAATGTAGCTCTATTGCCCTTTAAAGCTTTATCCCTATGCTTTTATCTTTAGCTTCATTAGTCTCTTTAGAACACATTTCAGACAGGCTTCAAAGCTTTCCACGTAGAAAATAAAATTTTCAGATAACCTGGACTGCTATTTTATTCTGATTTTTCTCACACTAATTTTTTTTCCTGCTTTTATATCTAAAGACTTCAAAGGTTCATAACTGTTGGTTGAGAGAGATGGATGCTATTAAGCAGATGTCATTACTCTCTTCGTTTTTTAACATTTCTCTTGAGAGATTTTTTTTTTTTCCTCCAACTTTAATCCTCTCTTATGACTTCAGGATTTGTTTTTCAACCAATAGTCCAGAGTACATTTTTATTTCTAGCACTTGCTAGTAATGAAATACGGATTATTTGTCTTAAATCCATGAATTCATCAGCTATACAGCAGTAGGATCAAGCGACAAGCATTACTGATCTGTGTTTCATTGCATGATTTTTAGGAAACAAACCATCGTATGAACACAGTAAAGTGGGATACGCAATTATTTAACCTAAAAATCCCTTATTGGCTTTATCATACTCACTAATTAGTCACTTGCATCAAATTTTAACTAGGATTCAACTAAAAAGGAAATCAGGTGGAAGAAGTCCAACGTTTACCATACAAGACCTGCAGACACACAAATTATCCCCCCTGGGAGTGTGAATTCCCCTGGGCACACATAACACACAGAGCCATCAGCTCCCCAGGGTGAAAATCACTTTTTTTTTTAAACATCACATCCTTCGCTTTGCATTTTGCCTTAACTTTGGGGCAACTGCCTCCTTCGTTTGGCAGTGGGTTTGGGACGTGCTGCGTCTCTCGGCGCCCGACATCCCAACTCTTCCCTTCCCGAGCTGACAGAGAAGTAGAGATTCAACTGGTTTCCCCAGAAATCCCCAAATTCCCCCAAAGGATCTCGGGAAACCGACACCTCCGGGATCAAGATGCTCAAAGGACATTTCAGACCCCCCCCAAAGATGACGCCTCCTTTCCAGAGGCATTCCCATTCTGTTTCTTCTGACGTCTATCGCATGAAGCGCTCCCTAGAAATAACACCGTATTCACTCTCGGCTTTGGACTTTTTTTAGGCAAAACAGACATACTCTTGTCACTTCTCCCTACCTCGCCCTGCTCTGGGTCTGACGGTTTCCGTGATGGCAGCGCAAGTGGAAGCGGAACACAATCATGATAACGTGCCGTGATAATACAGCACCCAGCATAAAATACGACCCCACAGTTTATAAAGAAAAATTACTACTGGAAAATTTGAATACATTTTTCATAGAGTGAAAATTAAGTAAAGTTATCCAGAGGAAGAAATAAGCTGCAAAGAATATGTTTGGAACATGGGAAAAAGCTCCCTACAGCTCTTTTCAAAAGAGATGAGGGTTATGTGCTGAATATATTTATCTAGATTATATCAGACTTCCTGGGACTCCTTGCAAGGAAGAAAAAAAAAAACAACAAACCCACCCTTACCACATCAAAACCGTATTTTTGAAAAACAAACCCAATTCAACTCTTGAATAACTTATGAAGCTCTACTGGGGGGGGAATCCTTCTGTGTAACTTCAAGCACATCCGTTGTGAAATAATCAGAAACGCCAGGAAACCAAACCCATAACTAACTTCATGTAGAACGTGGTTTCACCTGTCTTGGATTTTTTTTTTTTTTTAAATGTCCAGAGAGATTTCCTTAACTCAGAATGTTAGAAACCAATAATTCTAATCTATCCAGAAACTGTGACCGTCGTTGCTAAGGCAACACTGCCTTTTAGACACGCTTGCGCTTTGCTTCATACGCCAACATTTGAAAAGATTTTACCAGTGCGGATGAAGCAGGGCAGAATTCTAAATGGCACTCCGAAATTTAAAAAAAAAAAAAAAAAAAAACACCCAACACAAAACCCCCAAAAAACCCCAACTTAGAAATGTTTTCTCCTTAACAAGCTGCTCCTGGTACGTTAGCTGAATCCCAAGACAGACAAGCTGGAAGCTTCACTTGTATTTCCTTCTAGATTCAGAGTCTTAAAGCATATTCTGCGTACAAGCCCTCACCCTGCTGGCCACACCACAGACTGTCTCAGAAACCACCGTGCTTCCAAAAAATAACCCTCTACACAAAAAGTGACGGGTGTCTAAGGGACTTTCGAGAGTAATTTATTATTTTGTTTATACACAGACAGTGTAAGTGCATTTCTAAGAGCAAAACTAAAAGACCAGTGTGCAATTAAATATCGTCGTACTAGTAGTGCTATCATCCCACTGTAAAAGGAACTTAAGCACTCCTCCTACCCCCAGTTTCCTACAAATTCTGTACTGCAAAATACAGAGCTACTGGCAGGAGACTTTCCTACAGGACCAGGAAGGAAGGGTGAATGATACATGCTCTAGCAAAACATCTTAAAAACAACGCCTGAAGTTAAACCCTTGGAGGGGGGGGGGATAAAAATCACTTAATTTAGACTTATTTTAGGCAGCAATGTGTAACAAAACAAAAAAAAAAGGAGACTGTAAATAGCAAACTTGTACCTTGGGATAACAAAAGCAACTTTAACTGCCTGTTGAAGCTGCGTCCCTGTACGAAATGAAAAGCAGTCCTATTCGCTCTCCCGAACACAAATGCCAACCCAGCCCCTCCTTAGGACAACTGTGGTTTGGAATCGGCGCGGGGGTCCTGTGCCCAGCTGGGGCTGTCCCACCGCCGGGCAGGTGGGGAAGGGCAGTGCCAGAGGAGGAGGGGGTGCAGCAGCCACAGGGAGAGGAGGCAAAACCATGCCAAAGGAGGGTGAAGCGCTGACCCAAGAGGGCAAGACCATCTTTCAGGAGGACTGGTTTGGGAAGACATGCCCAAGAAATGAGGAACCACACTTACAGCTTATAGTAACCGGCACATAAATCCATCACAAATCACGAGGCTGAAGAGAGAAAGCCAGGGAAGGCTGGGCAGAGTCAGGAGGAGACACGGCAACTGCGTTCAGGCTTTGAAGGAGACCCCTGATCTTCTTGTAGGAGGTGAGCGGATCTTGTTTGGACAGGAAGAAGTTTCAGATTAAATGGGATGCTTTAGTAGCACCATTAATTCTAGACAGCAATATGAGATTTAAAAATTTAATCCCACCACAGCAGAAAAACCTGATGAAGTAAAGACCTTTGAACGTTTATGTATTTAGAGACTGAATTTGGACTCTGCCAGAGGTACAAGGATTATGGTTTATAGTTTTAACTCTCATTTCAAAATACGTATGAATTTTGTCAAATAGCGATTGAGGAGCATTTCACACAGATCAGTATGTCCATCCTCAAGTGACAGAAGTGGAAACAGGGAAACCACTGCCTGTTCTTTTAATAGTGTTACAACATTCAGCTGAATTCCACCCTGTTTGTACCAAACCTTAAGCACTTGAGAAGCAACATCTACAAACAGGGTGACAATGGCTTTCCTCTCCAGCACTAAGGAGAAATACCCAACTCAGCAGAAAACATTAACACACATGAGAGATTACAAATAAATTCCTCATCAGAATACCTTTATTTCCTTTACTGAACAACAACAAATCACAACCTCTGACGCACTCCTCCGATACACGTCTGCATGCACAAACACACACAGAGTTGAATTCAAATTATACAAGCTGATTGCATTTTTAATCTCTTATCCGCAACCTAAGAACTACAGTGGATATTGACAAAGAAATTTTCCTTGATCCCACAACCCATGAAAGATTAGAAGAAAAAGGCAGAGGGTACTCGCGTACTTCCATCATCAGAACACCGTAAGACACTTAAACATCCATGGAGAGCATCGGTCTGTACGGGCTCACCCTGCCCGCCCTCTAAGCAACCTGGACTTGTGCTGTCCCCAAACTGGGGAGAGACTGGTTCCAGTTGGGTGCTGCTGCACCCTGCCTCTTATTAGCTTCAGCACGGTGCTAACGAGCCAGCACGGCTCCCCGTTTGGGGCGGCTCAGAGCTCACTGGTTCAGCATCTTAGCTAAAGCAGCTCAGGTCTGCCTGCCGGAAAATTGGTTTAAATGTCTGTACCCTCGAAGTGCAGCAGTAGTAGTGCTTGATAATAGTAATAGTGGAGGTGGGTAGAAATCAGATCGTATTATACAGGGGCAAAAATAAAGTTTCCCCAAATACCTGCTCTCTTCAAACGGGAAGCCAAGTAACATGATATGCAGGGTAATTCGACTAAAGGAAAAACACCTCACAAGTTTTGCAATTATAGGAAGTACACTCCAGTTACAACAGTTACATAGTACCGACAGAAAGATAAACATGACATCACTCTGACAAACAAACCAGCGCTAACTAGGGGAGCAGCGCCCTGTTTTTCTTTAGACCCTACAGAAGTTAGTTCCGCAGGTCCTTCACTACAGTTGTTGAATTTTAACTCATTTTAGCAGTACATTATCGCAGGGAAAATTAAGTAAGAAAGCAAGTCTTTCCGCGTGAAGTGCCAAGCAAATACCACCAGTTTCTCAATTCTAAATAAATCCTCGCTCTCACCGTGACACTGCTAACTCCAGTCCAGCCTACTGTGCGCTCAGCACCCTCAGTCCTTCCCTACCCCACTGCTGCCTCAGCTGCTCCCACACCTGCACCGCAGCTAAATTTGGTCTTGCAATTAAATGGCCCAGAACAAAAAAAAACATAAGTGCTTTAGAATTCTTCCTCCTTTACCATTCCTCCAGCCATTCTCCCACTTTCTTGAGGTATCCATCCCACTGAGTGAATTCGCAGGCAGTAATTTCAGTGTAAAGGTCACATGAAATCATTTATTACACAGGCACTTTCAGCTGTACATTCATATGAGATTCCTTTGTTTCCTCTAAAGCCAGAAGATTTTTGTCTGAGTTTAAGGAGTGCATCATATTTTAAATAATGCAAATTTCAGCAATAATTACAGCACCTAAATCCATGATATCATAACCGCCACGTGTATTAACTGCTGGGCTTTAATGATTATTGACTCCCTGGCTTACACACACACACACACGTTGCAATTACTTACTGCAGCCGCAATACAAATTAACAGTAGCTCCTTCCACTCCTCTCAAAAAATAAAAATCAAAAGTAACAACTCTGAAAACCATTTGAAAGGCTTCCAGCTGTTCTGGCAGCCCACATGGACACCCTATGACATGGCAAAACACCCCAGCTGGTTTCTTCGCAGACCCCTTCTCAGTGGTTTGCTAATCAAGCTCTCTGGTGAATGTATTGTATCGGTGCAATCAGCAAACGAAGAAATCTGCCCCCAGGCCCTCTGCAGAGACTAATAATGAGAATGCAGAACAGCTGGAACACAGTTAGTCCTGGCCCAACAAACTGCTCAACTTTGCAAGATGTTTTTAAGCAAGAGGTTAGTGAAGTTCTTCATTTCTAGCAGAACTCTTACCTCCATTATCTCTAAGATATCGTTCACAGCTCTCACGTGCATCCATCCCTCTTCTAAGTTTTGAGTACAAACTGGTAGGGGTTGGGGGGGTAGGGGGGGATTGTTTGGTTTTGGGGTGTTTTTTTTTTTGTGTGGTTTGTTTTTGCCCTTTTTTTTTTTTAACAGTGAGTTCCTGTAATTTTCACAAAACAGAGAAATCAACACACCAATAACAGAGACCTGTTGCCTTCATTATGGGCACAGCACCAGAAATCACCCTGGAATTCATTCACAAGCATGTCTGTAAAATTTAAACTTTGTTTCCAGTGCTCACAGCACTGCTTGTTTCCTCTCTTGGAAAACAAACAAACCCGGTGAAACCATGTCTGAAGCTGTTTTTCCACAACTTTAAACCCAAACATCTTCTTTACTGAAGCCAATAGGGCATTAACATAGTGGAGAGGGCACGGTGTCCTGTCTTTTGGTAGCCACTGCCTCAGGGGCAACAACGAGCCCAGAGCTTGCCGTGCATACAGACATGCCTCGCTGTTAGTCCCTGCACCTTCTCAGTTGCTCAGACCCCATCTTTAAGAGAATACTAGTTATAAATAGTTATGAAGCTTAGGTTCCAATGCTTTTCTGACACAGGCTGCAGCCTTTTTGTTTACACTTGAGCCCTGGCTAGAAAAGCGTAAGTTGGTCAGTCTGCAGACTACAAGCACTTCCCAAAGTAATCACTTAAAATTTACAATTAAGTTTGTCGAAGTGGCAGCAATTATAATACATAATTTTGCCTTTGAAAACACATTCAAGCCTAAGAACTAAGTCTTAAATCACACAGTAGGACATGTCAAGCTGTTAGTAAAGGGTGCCGATCTTAAGAACTGAAGAAGATATACCAGTTGTTTGGAACGACAGAAATCAAGTTTTCATATCCTGTCCACAAGCTGCCCTGTTTTGTACAGGTATCACCAGGTGATAAAACTTCAACATAGTAAAAACACGCATTAAAGCAAAAGCACTGATACAAATCAACAACTCAATCTTTCTGTATTACTATTCCTGCTTTTGATTTCCACTTTGGGTCCTGGCAAAAGCTAACATCAACCTAAGCAAATTCAGTGTGTTTCTTCATAAAAAGATAACTAAGACTCAATCAAAAAGCTGCTGGACCTTAGAAGCAAGGTATGTGGTTCAAGTATCATTTGCCTAATGCTTTTGTCTCCTTGAAAACACAAATCTGAAAATTTGCTTAATATGATTAAATTTTTTGTAATATGCCTATAAAAGCCAGCTGAAAGCATGAAGATAATGCTTATCTACAGTCATTTCACAGAACTGCACACACCATTCTGCTCTCTTCACACACAGTGCTGAGAACTGCGCTCAGCTTTCATTGGACAACTAGCTGAGAATTTAATACCTTATTCAGATGAGAACTCTTAATTAGAGACTCTCACCTAAGCCCAGTGAAATCAGCCATGTATTCTTTCAGCCTGGATATAACATTTCATGTTTACAGAGTTTCAAAATAATCTGTGCGTTTCACAGAAAATAAATGAAGCTTCGATATATATAAGTGTTGCTCCTTATTAAGGGATAACAAATTGACTGGGCAGGTATATTGGGTATAGAGGAAAACCAGCAGCAGAACTAGAAACAGCTTTTATCAACAAATTCCAAGTTTCACCAGAAGCATATCGCCGCAGTAGGATGGTCCTGTTGTGAGGTCACATAGATCTTCCCTTTGGATCTTTGTAGGCTCACATCTTACACAAATCCTGTTAATCGTCATATAGAACTTAAGAGTATCATTAAAGAGACGTGCTATGTGACAGGAGTAGGACACCTGTACAAAATGCTTCCCATTTAGAAGCTAGCACACTTGTCTGCAGCACCAAAAAAAACCCAGACAAAAAACTCTCCACACACTACTACATTTACAGGGCTGGATTCACAACTGACCATGAAAACCTACAAAAATACATAAATTGCATTCACCTCCTGTTATAAATTACAGATACCAAGACATAAATCATTGAGTCAGACTACATATATATATATAAAATAAATAAAAAGGTTTACACAATTTTTATCTTAATAAATTCATTCCTCTACACAAAACACTTTTCAGTAAGTACATATTCTTATAAAAAGCTAGCTACATAGCATATACAAAAAAACCACCCAAAACACTTTGACATTTTTTACCATTTTATTGAAAACCGGGAGTTACATGTTATACTCAATTTCAGTTGAAGTTACAGTGAGTTTTAACATTGGATCAAGTTTCATCTCTCCTTTCACAGTTCACCCCACCCTTCTCTCACCATTTCCAGTACTAAATCTGACCACCAACTGGGAAGAGATAGAGGAACCAGGACTGAAGCAGAAAGGCACATTCTGATCTGAAATAGGGCGGAGGGTAGGAGAGAGATGACACAAGGAAACAGTGTGAAACTGGTGTTTAATATAGCCTGTTGATTCAAGCCAAGCTCTATCAAATCCAGATTATATTACCTAAATAAAAAGGCAACTAGTAGGGATTTTTAATTAAGACTGTGTTGAATCCCTATCCATATCCATCATGTTATTGGCAACAGTATTTTCAAAAACTTATTCATAAAATACAGATTTAAGAAAAATGCAGCACAGAACCTGTGAAAGCATCAACACATTTGCAACTTTACACCTTGCCCAACCTGGCCTTTTTTACTCAATCCTCATCTGAGTCAGCAAATAGGATTCCTAAAAAGGATAAAACCTCTCAGGCTTTTTCCACAAGTCTCCTTAGAAAACACCAAAGTCTTCACCACTTGAAGAAGCCCTACCTTAAATCCAGCAAGATTTTTCAATGGCTGCCTACCCAAACATCAGTACCTCGAATTGCCCTGAACAAATTAGCAATGGTTATTTCAAGCAGGACCCTTTCCTTCCTTGAACTGAAGGAAGGCTGACAGAACTATCAACACAGGGGCTTCACAGGGTGACAAACCCCCCCCAATCCCGAGGGAACCGCTACCCTCCCCTCTACCCACACCGGGCTGACCTCAGCCCAACTAACCCAGCAGCCCTAGGCCCGGAGCGGCACTGAGGGCCTACCTCAGCCGAGCAGCCCCAGGCCGCCCGCCCTCTGCTACGGTTCGGCGGTGGGGGAGAGCGGGCGGACCGGGAACCTCTTGCCGCCTCTGAGGGGCCGGCGGCCGCCTCCTCCCNTGCCGTCCCTCTCCTAGCGCCCCGCCCCCGGCCCACGTGAGCCATTTCCCAGCGTCCCCTTTGCGCGGCCCCCGCCGCAGCTACTTCCTCCGCGCGAGCTCCGCGGCCCCTCGGGCCTGCGTCTCGTCCCTCACCGGCAGCGGCCCGCTCTCGCCGGGAGGAGCCTCTGCTCTGCCCGCCCGCGCTCCCGGTCCGGCTCGGCGAGCCGCCTTTTCTCTGCGGCTTCCCCCGCCACCT
>VXBL01009711.1:1418654-1574157 GCA_013400195.1 Aramus guarauna
GAGGGAGACGGCGCCGGGCGGGCCCCGCCGCGGTTAGCGCCGCTCGGCCGTGCCTGGGGCCGGGGCCCCTTTGTGGTGTGAACGGGGGAGAGCTGCGAGGGCGCTCGGCCCCGGCGAGCTTCCGCCTCCGGAGGCGGCGCGTTGCGGTCGAGCCCCGCGAAATGGGTGTGCGGCTGAGGGGAGTGGCGTCAGCGCTTAGCCGGTGCCCTTCCCGCCGTACGAGCCACCTGCCGCAGCGACGGGCGGAGGCTGGTCGGTGACAAACGGTACCCGGTCGGCGGGTCCCTCGGAAAGGGAGAGGCAGCGTGGTTAGGCTCGGAGGAGGGGCCGAGGAGGTGCTGAGGAAACGTGGTGGGGTTCTGCCTGGAGTAACTTGAGCAGCGTCTGAGGGTCTGTAAACAGGCAGGCTGTCGCTGCGAGTCCGGGATGGGGGGAGGGGGTTGAGTCGTGGGGTCAGAAGTTTTAAACCTTTGTAGCTGTTTGTGATTTCTTTATGTGAACCAGCCTCTCGAGCTTCAGAGAGTCTTCTGGTATGAAAGCTGTTAGAAAAATTGGTTTTGAAGACATCAAAAAGAAGTGTTACTTTTTTTTCTGCTAAGAACCCTTCAGAAATGATATTTGGCTTAAGAATAGTTTTCATGTTAATAAGCCAGTGCGCTCTTATAAACATGTTTATATATATATATATTCTTCAAAGTTAAATGCTCCCAGAGTTTATCTTAAGGTACTCCTAGAGCTGTTGCTGCTGACTAGAACAGCAAGCTCTTAATACATTTTGGTAATAAAACCAATAAGAAGAAAATGTCCCTATCTTTTTTGTACTAGCACTGTGACTGTACCGAGCATTAGAACACCAACAGGTTTTAAGTTTTTAGGAGAGTACAGGGATGGTAGTCAGTGTAGAAGCTGTGTCAGACTTGGACATCAGGAGTAGAAGACATCTTGTTTCTTTGACTTATGTGCCACAGAGTTACTTGCATTAATCATAGTTGTATGAAAGAGCATGCAGAAATAGTTACATTCCCAAATTTAGTATGTTTTTCTGTGACAAACCATAAGATGAAAGGTTACGGAGGGCTTTTTTCATTTGGATGTTGGTTTTGAAATTTTAAATGGTCCTCTAGGCTCTAGAGGACCTAAAAAAGTGAATGATCTTGCTAGCTGTTTTGCAGTATCGCCCAAATCACTTTCAGTTCAGTGTTGAGCATCTCTTTGTTGTTAACACTTTTGCGGGGTTTGGGGTTGTTGGCTTCGTGCTGACTTTTCTCATTCGTTGCTGTCTTTCAGATGGGACATCCAGGCATGCCGCATTATCCTCCCATGGGAATGCACCCGATGGGTCAGAGGCCACCAAATATGCCGCCGGTTCCCCACGGTATGATGCCTCAGATGATGCCCCCCATGGGAGGACCACCAATGGGGCAGGTAAGGCAGTTGTGCGGGATTATATTTTTTTCTTTCTTTCTTCCCGTAATGATGTCAAGTAATCCCTGAGGTAGGTAAGTCTCATACAGTAGCTTGCATGCGGTAAGGTTAATAATTCAGGGTATTGTGTGCCACAGTTCCTATCGGTGCAGAAACTTCTCATTTGGAACAGGTAATTGATGCGCTTTAATTATAAATGGCTTTAGGTACGAATCCATAATTTATTTTTTATTAAGGCTTTTTTGGTATTTTTCTTTATAAATTGAAGAAGTAAGGTTGTCTTACTAATATATACTAGAATCATAAAGTAGTGGTTCTTTTCAGAGGTAGTAATGGTAGAGAACCTCATGTTCCTTTAATTCTGGGCTAACTCTTACTTCTATGCAGATGAAAATTATAGGGAGATGGAAGGGAAGAAGCAATTACATTTTGAATTTTTGCAGAATTCCTTCTTGAATCCTGGGGAGTGGTTTATAGTACTGTGGAATACATTGTTGTTGCTAGTGTCATGCGATTGCAAAAGAAACTTGGCTGTTCAGATCTTCTCACTCCTCTCTCTGGCTGAAAAAGCTGCCACTCTTTTCCCTTAACTCTGTTATCACAGAGGTGCTATGACTGTCACTGGTGGCCTTGGCCAGTGACGGGTCCATCTTGGAGCCGGCTGGCATTTGCCTTGTCAGACATAGGGGACGCTTCCAGCAGCTTCTCACAGACGCCACCCCTGTAGCCCTCCTGCTACCAAAACCTTGCCGTGCAACCCCGAAACAATATAATAAATGCTGTGGTGAGACTACTTGTGATGATACTTTGCATAAGTAGAAGCTGAGTGTCATCGACTAGACCAGAACAGACAGAGGATGGCAAGAAAGTAGAACCCTTTGAGAAAAGCCTGCAGGGTCATGCTGGCAGCTCAGCATCTTCCTTTGCAGTATTGGGATGGAGTGTGTCTCTGTTTTTTGTTTTTTTTTTAACTGGTGTATAAAGGCTTGGTAGGAATCTCTTCAGCGTGGTTTTGCAGCCTATTACAGCTTCTGGTGTAAAAATAATGCAATTTTAAAAGACGAGGAGGATTTGACCATGAACAGGATAGTTAATAGTGTGAGCTTTTATGTGTGTTCATTAGAAACTTAAATAGCAATTATATTTTATTCCTCTACTTAACAGTTCTTTTGTAGCATCTATTCCACTGTTCTCACTCTTATATATCAAATATTTCGGTCTTTAATATTTTAGTGAGCAATGTAGAGAGCTCAGGACTAAAGTTGTAGAGTAAAAAGCTAAGCATAAATGGCACGGCAGAGAGGAGATCAGAGGCTCAGTTACCCTACAGCCATAGGGATGGGACAGGATGGTGATATTCCCACACTAGTAGAACTATTGTGCTGGAAGTATCAGACCCTAGTGGCTTCTTTCCTTGAATGACAAGCTTTTTCTTCCAGCAGATATCAGCGGTTTATTTGTGAGGCTTTGCAGGATGGGATGTTTTGTAGCTTGTTTTTCTCCTTTCTGAGGAGAACCCCTGTAGGACAGGTACTTTGCACACTTAATAGCAATGGCCTCCTTTCAGCATCATTCAGAAGAAGGTCTTTTGGAAAAGAATTCATTCTCCTTCCCAATTTTTTTTTCCTTTGCTGACTGTGGGTTGGTGTTATGCAGAAACAGAGTAGCGCACACGTTTCTTCAGGACCTGAGCCAGGGCTTTTAAGAAGTTTCACACACTCAGAGCTCCCGTAGTCGCAAGTAGCAGTGGGGCAAGAGTGCTTTCTTCTCCTGCTTCTACAGGATGGCGAGGAATAGGAGGGGCCGCCTTCCAGTCTTTCCTTTCTCCCTCACCCTCCCAAGAAAACCTTGTGGATTTGAGGGTGGAGCAGTAGCCCTACCCTATCCCTCTCTCTGCACAAGATGCAAGATGAGGAGAGTGGTAACCTGGTGCTCCCTGAAGATACAGGGGGACAGAGTCACTTGGCCAGCCTGCCAAGGACGATAAAGGTAAAGGGGCATAACTGAAAGGTTGAAGGGGGTTGACTTCTTGAGACCTGATTGGGGTGAGTGGCCAAAAGTTCATGTTCATAATGGCCTAAATTATATACTTTGTTCTTTTGGCCACTTTTTATGGCTTGTTAGTTCTTAAAAGACAGGATTAGCAAAAATAATGGGAAACATGCAAAATATTAAACACTTTTTCAGTAGCGTTCAGTGCATTGTTTCAGTGATGTATAACTTCTGCATAACTATCCCTTTGAGACTACAAGCATAAATACTTGAGCAAAAGCTAGCTTATCTGAGTAGCAGTTCCATGGTCATCGGCCCACCCAACAAACTCGAATACAAGTCTAGAGTCAAACTTTTCATTTCTGTAGTGTGGTACATCCCCATTACCAAGTTCACACTGTTAGATCATTTAATATTGTGTGTCTATATTAAGGGTGTTTTTCCAGACATTTAAAAAAAAAAAAAGAGTTCAAAATTGTTTTAGAGCTTTGATGCTTAAATTTAATAGCTCTCTTCATCTTGAAGTTGTTTGCAGAAATTGATTCTTCTCGTGTCCCTGTGGAGTGTTTTTTCCCATTTGTGAGGTAAAAGGAAAGGGAGACAGGTTGAAAGTTGTCAAAAAATGTGAGCAGAATTAATCTTAGACTCTGCGTTTACCTTTCCTTTGTTTAGTTTGTTACATGTGGCCTGGGAGTTTTGCAGAAATCTTTCCTGACTTTTATTTTTCGTGCTTTAACTTAGGATTTCAGTAAGAGCTTATTAACAGATCACACATCTTACCATTTGCTGTTGGTGATGGTCTTTATTAATATTTCATATCAAACTTTGGAATACTGTAGACATGTTATTCCTAGTGTCAATTTTGTTGGAGTGTGATGAAGGCATTCAGAATTCTACAATCCTCTCTTTCTTTTGGTTGCCAAGTGCTTGAAAGGGTTGGGTTTTTTGACTAAAAATAGTACCAGATAATTGCTTTTAAATAAAAATAAAAGCATCCTCAAAGTATATATCTGAAAAATACTATTTAATTATAGATGCCTGGAATGATGCAGTCAGTAATGCCTGGAATGATGATGTCTCACATGTCTCAAGCTGCTATGCAGCCTACAGTTCCGGTGAGTTTAACTTAACTTTCCTGGTTTTTAAAAGGTCTTTGCGTCAGCTGCTGTCGTTACTTCAGTACGGGTATGCCTTTGTTTTCTTCAGTTGGGTTATGAAAAAGGTATTGCTAACTGCAATGAAGTTTTATCTAGCTCTTTAATTACTGTAAAAAAAAAAGATTTCTGTGAGAGGTAGAGTTAGTAATACTTGTTGTCCTGTGGCTTTTCATCAGCCTTTATATTCATCTCTGCGTCTGCTTTTCTCTTCTTTCTTCTGTCTGGATTCTGCTTCTCATAATGCTTCCCGCACCCCTGGCCTGCTCCCTTGTCCCTCACCTGCTTGTAGCTGGGCAGGAACCAGTGTGAACTCTGGCTGCTTGGAGGGAGGGCTAATTGTCTGACTCCTATATATATCCCATTTTTTCTAAAAGTTTCTGAAATTTAGTGTGTTTGAGATCTTGAGCAAAGCTTGCTGAAATCAGTAAAGGTATGAAGAAAGAAGTTATTAGGGCAGAAATGGAGAGGGAAGAGTTAACAGATGTTACAGATGAAGTCACTCTGAAGTGGAAGAGGCTAAATTTCTTTCCTATTAACGTAATCTTTTCAGAGATTTAAAGTAACTCTACGAGATCCAGTTAAAACAGTTCTATCCACTTAAATTCAGAAATAAATTATTTTTTATTTTCTTACTGTGCAGATACTATGTCTGCAAATTAGACTTCATCCTTGTAGAACTCTGTATTTTTTGATAGTGCTAAGCACAAAATCTTTGCTAATGCTTTTGTTGATAATTTTAACAAATAAGTTTATTAATACTCCACTTGTTTTTTTCATTAAGGGTTTGTTAAAAGAGATCTTCATTAAGCAGTCCATCTGCTCTCTNGTTTTTTCATTAAGGGTTTGTAAAAGAGATCTTTAATTCCTTTACTAAATATGCTACGTGTAACAAGATGTATTGCATTAAGCAGTCCATCTGCTCTCTGCAGTAATGAGAGAAAGATCACAAAGACAGAAAATTTTTGCAAAATGAGTAGAGAAGGAACTGGTAGGAAAAGGATGTATGTCACCTTGAGGTCTGCTAGGTGACTTGAGAATTCATACTAGAGAGGGGATGTTAATTATCTTAACAGTGGGGAAAAACTTAAGTTTAGTGCTTGGGCTTTGTCAGACACTAGAGAATCTGTTTGCTAGTTACATGTTTGTTTCTTGCTGCTAGTGTGTATTTAATGAGATGTGAGCGTAAACCTTAGTGTAATTTAAATAAAAGTCAGGAAATCCTTAGGCAAATTCTTGGGATCCATGCTTTGTTAGTTCTTGTGCATGTGTAGGTGCTTCCTAACGCACCAAATATATTAGAAGCTACCAAGTAGGAAGGATGTTAGTGATTTTTCTCCATTTCCCATACAGAAGTTGTTGTGAATTTCTGACAAGTGATGCTCTTGGAAAATTTTGAAAGGATTTCAGACCTTCAGAAAAAAAATCTTAAAGATGTGATGGCCAAGAGAGACTTAAATGGCAGAGATCAGTGCTAAATCAGTCTAATTTTGAATTTTGCTGCATATTTTTACATATTCTGACAAGAAGGCAGGTTACCTGGTTTTCTAATACTGGATTAGGAATAAATATGGGTTGAATTAAGTCTGTGGATATATGATATTTAGGAGGCAAAGTAGCATGGCAGAGGGCTCCAGATTTTAATTTTGCCCTTAACCCTCTTGGTAGCAATAGCAGGAGCTCCCACCTTTGTACTTGTGTATGAGAAGACATTTGTCTGTCAGGACAGTATTCTTGTATCTCTGCTATCACATGTCTGTCACAGCCTGGAAAGTGGGTGTTTTAGAAATAAAAGAATGATTTTACCACTTGCTACTTGAAAATAATTTGTCCAAGAGTGAAAACATCATGACTTTCTTTGCAGCCCTGATTAGCTCGGTAAACTTCATGAGATTATTGACTTGTTTTGGCTGTCTGATGGAAGATACTTTCTCCAAGTGCAAAATACAATCTAAATCTCACTGAGGCCAGCTGGATGTTTTGTACTGGTGTCAGGGCTCTTTGGTCTTGGCTGTTTCATCCAAATGTGGTGGTGTTTCAGACCACTCCTGTGCAGGTTCACTGTCTGTTTTGTGATCTACAGAAGTCTTTACTTCCAGAAGGCTGATTAGAACCAGCGTAATTCCTAAAAATTATTTCAGTCAGATGAGGGGTCTTACAGTACACAGCAAATTAGAATAGAATTTGGAAGTTAAACATAGGCACAAAAAAAGAAGTGTGTCTGAAGGGTTACTTGCTGGAGACACAAATTTAACTACAGCCTTGCTTAACTGACAGTACTTACACTCATAAACGTATGCACGCACACACAGAGCAGCTGGAATAGTTAATATACAGAATGCACTTTAAAGGCCTAAAGTTCGTTGACGATTCACCTGGCTTGATCCTGTTGGATAATATCAAATGTAATAGATCCGATATGATTTCTTTTCTCCTTTTAACAAGTTTTGCTGTTTCACTTGAGGAGTTGTTTATTAACAAAGTTTGTAGCAGAGAGCTGAAAGATAAACCGTGGCAAAAGATAAACCTGGAGGCTGTATTTTTGCCTACAGAAAACAAAAGAAATTGAGAAAACTGTTCGAATTCTGTTAATCTTTTTTCCTTAGTTTGAAAGAATTTCAAAAGGGGTATCTGTAAGAGCTTTGGTTATTTGCGAGCAGTTTTATGAATGAAACACTAATACACTCAAAGGCTTATGCCACATAATTTTAACAGAACCCTACTAAGCTACTCCAGCAGAAATTCAGAATATCTTCCTTTTTTTTTTTCCTCCTCTCTTCCTCCCAACCTACTAACTTGGGAGATAAAAATGGATACTGGGCTGATGGCAGGGGACCCCCTGGTGTAATCTATTGTATGTATTGCCTTTCTGAAAAGTAGCTTGATGTTCTTAATTGCCTGTTTAAGGAACAGTAATAATTAAGTGGGCAATGGAAAGCTAGGAATCCATATTTAAGGCAGTAGAGCTTTCTGAAAGCACTTGTTTGGGTATGTTCTGTATTTATTGATGATTTAATTACAATTACCTCAGTACTTACATGTCTGTTGATTGTTTCTACAGCCAGGGGTGAACAGTATGGATGCGCAAGTAGGTAAGTAAAACCAGTTTGTTACCATTTCAAAATATTTCACCAAAAATGGTGAAGTATTAAAAAAAAACAAACCAAACCCAGACTTTTCTGTAAAATGTGATTTAGCATTTCAGTAACCAACATCTTCATTGATTCCCAGAAAAAATATTTTCTTTCAAACGTTGATTAATTAGAGTCTTTATATAGAAAAATAAAGAAACCAAACCTTTTTTAAATTATTAATTTTTTAAATTTTATTTTTAGGTGTAACACCTCCTGGAACTCAGGTATGTGAAAACCAAAATCCTAGCAGATTGTAATGGCAGTGTGGTATTGTGCATACATGGCTTTGCAGGTTTAAAAGAAAACCTTGTATCTTATTTTTCTTCTCATATGGAGTTTCTTCGCTTATTTAACTGCCAGTCTGTAATTAACGTTAGTAGTTAAAGTGTGTTTTCTGTTTCATTTCCGCTAATTTCTGAGCACTGAAGTCTATTTGTTTCGAGTTCTTCTAGTATGTAGGACAGCAATATGAGATACTTCTTGTGGTGTTTTATGTCTTTTTTGCCCTACCTGAACAGCAACTGAATTGTAGCCTACATACCCATGTTACATTAAAGCTGACTGGTTTCAGATTTAAATCTTTGCAAGTGTTGGGCTAGAGTTACTCAGTGTAGAGTTGGGGTTTTACTTGCACTGAAGAAGACTGAAGGTTGTTCCTCTTTCTATGTTTTTCCTCTTTTTTTTTTTTTTTTTTTTTCCCCCTTCCATGTCAGTGACCAATTTATAAGCGGATCTTTATTTATGTCTGGGTAACATTTTGCCTGTTACATATTAATGAATATTTTACTGTGGCCGTTTGAATGTGTATAGCAGAATTAGATAGACAATGATTAAGTTTTCCTTGCTGTTCCTTAATACAGCGGTACTTAAGCAGTCAAGGTTCTGGTATTGTTTAGTCCCATGTGATTTATTGGAACTTTTGTTAGCATTGTCAACTTACTGAGAGGTTTGTTACCAAACACTTTAACAATAAAAAGAGAATAGCCTATATAGTTATCCATAATAATTTTGAAAACATCAGTCTGGTTTTTGAAAAATGTAAAGTACTAACCTCGAAAGAAAGATTATCACAACTTCATCAATTTTGCTGCTTGCTAATAATTTACCTTAACTTCCACCTGCCCTGGCCATCTTGGCATTTCTCAAAATTTGCTTTTGTTGGTGTCTCTTTCCATGTTTGTGGGAACATAGCATAATTCAGTAGTTTAAGTAGAAATAAATATTGGGTAGGTTACATGGAAGGTGATTTAATGTAGGTTGAGCTTGTAAAAAGGATGGTGGCTTGCAGGCCAGACTTACTCCTTAAGTGATTTTCAGTGGTCTTCCACACTTTAGTCAGATGGGAAATTGCTGGTGGAACAGAACTGGTGCTGGATATCTTAACTTTGTATTGAGGCAGGCAGGCCATCTGGAAGTAACCTCAAATTTTAAATTTGTCTTTCCTGGCACCTTGAATGACCATGAATAACTTTCAGTCACTATCGGGTTTCTAGTTAAAATTTCGTAACTATTAAATTACTTCTCGAGAAGTTGCCAGACGTTTGCCTTTAGTTCTTATAGATGAAGAAGAAAATGATTTGGCTAGATGACAAGAGGCAGAATCTGTAAAAATACTTGTGTGGCCTCAAAGATAACCCCGTTGTAAGTTTTTGGTTGTTGCTTTGAAATTTGGAGATTTTGTACCTAGCTTCATTATTAAATATTGGTGACTATCAGTTGTGATTTTATTTCTGAGATTTGCATTCTGTGTAATTGAACAAGGCAATTGAACCTATCCTGAAGTTGTTTCTCCTCCGCCCTTGCCAGTAAGTGAAACAGCGTAGGTAGTTAAAGCTGTATTCCACCAGCCCGAATTCCAGAGAGTGTGTATTAAACTGTTGATGAAATGCAGTAGGAAGATACTCCTCAGTTCACACTAAACTCTTGAAGTCAGAATCTTGAAGCAAACTTTTTAGTTTTGAAAATGTGATAGGCTTCTGGGACTTTCACTTGCAGGTGTTAGGGTCTGATCCTGTATCCTTCTGCTTTATTTTCTGATGGTAATTGGCCTCTTTGGATTGCTGAATGGGAGGGGGGATTAAGAGACTCTTAATAGCTCTTGTCACAAAGAAGTAGTTTCTTAAAAACAATACTGACTTAAATGTGTTTAGATTTTGACTTTCTGTCTTTCCTCTGCTACTGAGTTACTTAGGGTATTTAATATATGCATTCAAATGCAAAACAAATATTAACCAGAATGTCTTTTCAGAGCTCTGTTTTGTTTCGCCCTCAGACAACACATCCCGTAGTTTGCGCAGCCCAGCAAACCGCTACATCCAACAGTTCTGTTAATGAAGAGCACTCTAAACAGGTTTATCTGCTTTCCACTTGTATTTAACTTTTTTTAGTGGGTTTTTGATAGCATCTCAGTCAATAATTTTTTTCATCATTAATGGTATATTTTATTTTTCCTAGAAATCTACATGGACAGAACACAAATCACCTGATGGAAGAACCTATTACTATAATACTGAAACAAAGCAGTCTACGTGGGAGAAGCCAGATGATCTCAAAACACCTGCTGAGGTAAACCAAATTCAGATGAAGATTGCTGTACCGTGTGAGTTTGTGCAAACGCAAGAACTTGCTAGCACAGCTGTCATGCGGGGAGGATAGCTGTGCCAATATTGATGATTTATTTTTTTTTTCCAGTGGGAGCATACTTAAAATAAGAAATGTTGCAAAAATGTTTGTATCACATTCCTTATGTTGTTGGAACTTGAGGCTGCAATATGGACTAAATTCTCAACAGTTTTCATCAATTTTTAGATAAATTTTCTGTATTAGAAAGACAGCTTTCTTTAATATTTAGATAAGTAATGTGTGTGTTTATCACTAGAAAGGATTTTCCTTGGAAAGTACATGCCTTGAAGTCATTGATCCTTAAGTTATTTCTTGATGTAGTTTGTGGCTCACTTCTAGCTATCCCTTTAATTTTAAAACACCATTGTAAGTTTGATTTTTGTTTTTGTTTTCTGTCCATTAGCAATTGTTGTCTAAATGTCCCTGGAAAGAGTATAAATCTGATTCTGGAAAGCCCTACTATTATAATTCCCAAACAAAGGAGTCACGCTGGGCGAAACCCAAAGAGCTTGAGGATCTTGAAGGTAATATTAATAAAAATGAGTAGGGAGGGTGGCAGTGAGTTGCAAGTTGTGCAGGTGCATGACTTTTTGCAAAAATTTGGTATCAAAGGATAGCAGTCAAACTTCTGTTAGAAATGAAATCTACTGAAATAAGCTATATGTAGTAGAGTTAATGCAGTGTGAGATACTGATGGACTGGGCTTGTCTCCTGTGTCCCCACCACCTCATTGCTGCCCCTTTTTTCCATTATACCCTTATTTCTGCCCTGTTTCTGTGGCGGCAGCACCAGCTCCCCCTCGTGTCCCTAAACAGGAACTGGATTACGATGTGACGTGCTGTGCGTTGTTCAGGGCTGGGTGGTCCTCTCTGTGTTAGCAGTACATAATGCTTCAAGTCATCTTTGGTTTTAGGGCTCTCGTAGGATTTGACTCTTCCTTAGCCACCAATCCTTTGGAAACTTGTAGGAATTTAGTAGGATTTGTAAAGGGGTTCAGACTGATGGGGGAAGACGAGAGGCAGAGGCACGGCTGTGCTAATCCTCATTCCCTTGGGAAATCAGGGTAAAAGGGTGCCCGACTTCTGTAATACAGCGTAGTTTATAACTGGGTAAGAATTACATTTTGGTTTGGTGTCTTGGAAGAATTTTGAAAACAGTGATGTATTTTATATTCAAAGCAATAGTACTGGCTCTCTGCTGAAAGCCAAAATTGTGTGTAAGGCTTTGACTTAGTAAGTATCAATTTGCTTTTAATTTTTGACAAAAAGTATTTTGAGAAAGTATGATGTGGCAAAAATATTAGTAACTTTTAATTGCCTTTTTGTATTATAAAGATAGTGTCCCTTTTTGTACAAGCGTCGTATGATGCTGTGCTCCTGTTTTTTGCTTTTAGCATGGTTTTGTTTGGTATTGTAAGGGAGATAAGATCTTGATGAAAAATCTACAAAATAGCTGGGGTAAGAAATTAGTATTTCAAAGTACTACAAAGAATAAGCATCAGTGACTGTTACAGTAAAAAAGAAGGAAAGATCTGTTTCAGTGCACCTGGCTTTCTGTTCTTTAAACTAGTCTTTTAAAGTTGAAATAATTATTTTAAAACAAGAATTTGTTCTTTATATACCCTAATATTTCTTTAATGGCATTTCTAAATTTTGTTTTAATCTGAATTGATTTTGGTCTTTAAAGGGTACAAATACTAAAATTAGTGATAGTAGCAAAAATATTTAAAGCTATCCTTTTATTAATCATGTTAACGGTAACATTTTACCATGCATATATAAACTATTTTTGAAGCTATATTTTGATTGTTTTTCCCCTTTCTCCTCTAGCAATGATTAAAGCTGAAGAAAACAGGTATGTTCTTATTGGTACGCTCACGTTTTTTACATTAAGCTGCTTAATTCTTAAAAATGGAATCTAGTCCTTGAATTTTAAAACATTCTCCTTGCAGCTTTTAATTCCAAATAGTGGCTTAATATATAAAACTCAAGCAGTGTATTCTAGGTTTCTTTTTAACTGAGGTGATTGATCTACGTAGATACACAGTTTTCAGTAAAGCATTTACTATCTCTGAGCTAAGATTGTTTTGTGTTCTTCTGAGAAGTCATTGTAACTAGACCTAAACCTCTCACTTCATATTTTATTCACTCATTTAAGCTATGAGTTTCCCTAAACCGTTAAGTCGTCCCCTGCTTGTAATGTTACTGTTCCTGGTTTTTGATACCTATAGCACAAAGCCCGAAGAATCAACTCCAGCGACATCTGCTCCAGGTGCTGCAGCGGAAGCAGCAAACACAACCACCACAGCCACGACTGCTGCTGAAACTGCTGCGGCTGTTACTACTACCACTGCTACTTCTGCAGCAACAGCAGCCCCTGAAGCAGAAACTGCTGCAGCTTCTTCCGTAGTAGAAAATGAGAGTACTGGCACAGCTACAGCTGAGGAACAGGGACAAGCAACTTCTGCACCTGCTGCACAGGAACAGAGTGCAGAAACTGCAGCTAACGCGGCGGATGACTCTTCCAAGCAGGAGGCTTCAGCAGAGTAAGTGAAATACAAAGCATGTGGTTTTGCTGCAGTTTTGTATTTCTTCTAGGATCTGGTTTATCTTCAGTTGTAGGTGGACAGGCTTCTTTGGCAGTTAACTGTTTCTTCAGTGAAATGTGAGTGTGAAGCAATGGCAGCAGGGAAGAATAATGAGTAAGAAAGAGGAAGAAGTATGAAACCTATTTTTAGAAAAATTAAACCCCTCCCCTTTCCCAGTCCTCACCCAAAGTTCTTAAGCCCTACAGAGAACATCAGGGGCATGAACGTTGTGGAAATTTCGATAGCAGTAAGTTTCCCAGAGTAACATTATATGCTTCCCCGTATGTGTCCTCTTCCATAGATGTTTCCGATTGGCCGGTGTTAGAAGAAAATGCAATAATAAATATAGCTCTATCTGTTCCACCAGAAATGAGATCCTTTGGTTTTTAATAATGGAGAATTGATTATTCAGAGAATTGTAGCTTATGGTTTTTATTCAAACAAAAAAGAAACATGCTTGGGGGGGGTGTGTGTGTGTGTTATAGCCAGCAGGAGATAATTAAGGGTAAGAGGCATATTTTTAGGTACTCCCCTTTGTATTTTTATATAATATATAAATATTCCTGCTAAATTTCAGTGTTACATTTTTATGAATAATTTCTAGATAATTTGAGCAGGTAGTCAATTGCATAAGTGATAATACTCTTCTGAAATGGTGTGCTTTTTTTGATCTGTTGTGTATGGTTTCTGTAAGGAAAAGTCTGGTACAAACTGTGATGTTTATCATGTGTAGCATTATTATTTTTCTTTGAGTTGCTATTTAAAAAACTTTTATTCTCTCTGATTATGGTGGTTTATAACTCTTCAGTGGCACTAACTTAGGGGAAAAAAAAAGCTTAAATAATAAAACTATTGAATTTTATATATAGTGCTGCTTTGAAGAAAGAAGATGACGATTCCCAACCAGTTAAAAAAACCTATACGTGGAATACAAAGGAAGAAGCAAAGCAAGCATTTAAAGAACTGTTAAAAGAAAAGGTATTTCAGTCAACTATTCTTAATGATTTATTGAACTACAAAAGCTGCATTTGCCAGAAATTTCTAGACTTTTTTTCATGAAGAATTTCTCACTGTGGTGGAAGAGGACTTTTTTACTAGACAAGAAATGAGGGAAAAGAACACTATAGTAAAAACAACGCAGAGGTTAGACCTTTTTTCAGCTCTTTGGGTGAGTAGGGAGGCATTGAATTTTCATCAGTGCTCTCAGTTCAGTTTTTTCTTAATTTTCTTCCTTCTACATAATCCCCATGCTAACACAAACTTGTAATCTGGTCTTTGTCCCAAATTCAAACTGGAACTCTGAGTGATTTGACAGGCAGCTTCACTAGATGCTTCAGAGACAGACAGTGCAGAGGTCCCTATGGAAAATGGACAAACTGAGATTCAGTATGCAGTGTTTCCACAAGCTAGTCTGATTTAAAGACACGGGGGTTTTTTTCCCTATGAAGTAGTAATTCTAAAAGTGTATTTGTGTTGCGAAAATTATAGTCATATTTTTGTCTGACAGTGAGGTAGATTTCTAGTAAAATGTTGCCTTATTGACTTAGCCTTCAATTTTTTTCTTTAAAACAAAGATGGAGATGAAGTGGGAGTAAAATGAGACTGGCTTTGGTTTTCCCTCAGAGTATGTGGGATCTGTTTGTATTTTGTGTAGTCCGTCAACATAGTGGTACAGCAGACAAGCTTCCAGAAGAAATTATTGCAGAAATGGCAATAATCCCACGAGTACGTTGTTCCATTTTCCATGTTGACTGTTAATAAAATAAAAAAATAAAAAATGTGACAATGTTGTCTTAACCTTGAACGTGTAGTACTTTTTCTGACGGATATTTTTTAAGGAATTGGTTATTGTTGGATGTTGGTTCCAAGCCTAATTAGTTAATGATTTAATGTCTTCACAGCGAGTCCCATCCAATGCTTCTTGGGAGCAAGCTATGAAAATGATCATTAATGATCCTAGATACAGGTACTGCTCGATTCTTTCCTCGTTACTTTTCTACACAAATACTATTTAAGGTAGTTTTACTTTACAGATGTAAGTTTTGATTATTGTAATAGATGTTCGTGTATTTGTGAACATATACCATCATCAGGGAACTTCATTTCCTACGTAAAGAAAGTCCTAGGCTTAATTCTTCATTTGGAAAAGATGTGGCAGTTCTTGGTTGCATTTTCTGTTATTTATATTATTTTCTTGGGAATAAAAGCGTGCATTTACAATGACAGAGCTGAAGATTTTCTAGGTTACTTTTTGAAATGAGTGGCAGAAAAACGGTTGATATCCATGATAACAATAGTATTGTAATGTCAACTGTATAAATGCAACCTGAAAGCATGATAGTAGCTTGTGCTTTATTATTTACTGCTTTTATTAGTAAGTGCTTGGTTTTATTGCCTTTTTTTTTTTTTTTAAGTTCTTCTGTTATCTTTTGGCTCTTTGGTTTTGTTTTTCTAATTTAATTCCCTTTTGCATAATTGACATTGTTTTCCTCTTCTTTGACATGAAGTGCTTTGGCAAAATTAAGTGAAAAAAAGCAAGCCTTTAATGCTTACAAAGTTCAAACCGAGAAAGAAGAGAAAGAAGAAGCAAGATCAAAATACAAAGAAGCTAAAGAATCCTTCCAGCGTTTTCTTGAAAACCATGAAAAGATGACATCCACAACAAGATACAAGTAAGACCAATGTTAACTGAAGTTCTAGCCTTCACTAGCTTGCCACACTAATAATCAAATCTTGCTGAATGCCAGCCTGCGTATGTGCTCAGCCTGGAAAAGCCTGTAACTAAAATTTTTATAGGAACCCAAATATTTTCGGAGAACGTGTTAAAGACCCAGGTAAAAACCAACTTAAATGAGTGATGTGCTGCAGACAATAATGGTTTGAGCTTCTAATAAGTAGAAATGTAACACTGAGAGGAGTTTCCTATTACATCTGCCATTAAGAACAAAGTAGTTCTTATAGCTTGTTCATGCCCAAAGGGAGGTATATCTGATTGATAAGCCTGTCACTGAAAATTCTGTATATCTGATTTCATACAATGTTTGCTAGAACAGTGGCCAGAACATGTAGTAGCCCTCAGATAAAAACACTAATACAATGCACTGCAGGTGAACTTCCACTCCTGTGGAGAGGAGTGCGTAGTGACATCTGCTTTAATTTTTAACTGTTTCCTTTATAAGAGGTAGAGAGGTGTCACAGAAAAAGTTGCCTGAGATGAAATTAGGGAAATGTCATACAAAAGTATTACTACTTACATCAGAGTTTCTTTAATGTTACTGTAAGCTGATGGGACAATCTGAGTCTGTGTTCTCTAGTAAATGATTGTATGCTTTTTCTTCATTTCGTACAGAAAAGCTGAACAAATGTTTGGGGAGATGGAAGTCTGGAATGCGATATCTGAGCGTGATCGTCTTGAAATTTATGAAGATGTCTTGTTTTTTCTGTCTAAGAAAGAGAAGGTAACTTTCTTTCAAACTTACCTTTTCACTTGTTACCTGTAAATTAGTTTATACTAATGTAAAGAAGTATTGCAAGCAGTGCAATTCTGACTGTTGTTCAGGGACAATCAAAATACTAACAGCAGGGGAGGATTCTGTAGGAAACGCACGGAGAACCAAATGAGAATGTTGCTGCATTAGTGTGACCCATATACTGCTTACAGGGTACAGGTTACCCCATCTCCAAGCAGGGAGAGAAAAAGAACAAAAGGGAAGCAAGGTTTATCAACTATGAGACACTACAGAGAGGGAGCTCCAGTTTAGCAAGATGTGATGGGACAAGGCAAAAAGCTTTGGTGGAACTCTTCAAAATTATGACAGATTCTGTAGACATGAATTTGGAGACAGTTGTTCCTTATTTCTCATTATACAGTACATAAAGGGTATTCAGTAGAGTTAGGAGGCAGAAGGTGATGATGCCAGATCGCTCTTGTTATCTTTCCTAGTTCATTGCAGTCTGCTGCTGGACAAGGTGAACTCCTGATTTGACTCTGTATGGCAGATAAAACAGCAGTTTCTTTGAGAGGTCTTTGTTTTTACTGAGATGTGTTGCTGCTAATTTTGCAATGTATTTAATTTTTAGTACAATTTTAATAACTTATATGATGGCTTTTATTCTGAACTGCTCTGAATCAGACTGAAACTGTCACAGGCTAGTTCATCTTCAGTGCTAGTGACGCTAGCACTCACAAACATCCTTGGGTAGACAGAAACCAGACAATTAGAAACAAATAGTGTAGCAAGACTGTTTCTGAAATTGATGTGAGACTAGTGTTAAGGTCCACACTTGCTCAAAAAGCAAAACAAACAGAAAGAGGCTAGCTCTCCAAACAGCACTGCTTACGGGATTGCCTGTGATGAGCATGTCTGGTTTAGATCTGCTCTTCGACAGCATGGCAGGCTGCCGTGCCTTGTTCCAGCACTGACTGTTCACTGAATGCAGCGGCGGTGTCCTAGCAGTATCTCTAACAGAGGAGCACTGTTTCATGAGCTTTTCCCATCTATCAGGAGCAGAGATAATAGTACTGAAATGTGTTATTTGTGGATGCAAGCAGTAATAGTATGGAAAAGTTGTGTATAGGTCCAAATTGTATTATGTTGCTCTACGTGTAAATGAAAGGTTAATTTTGTGTTTTCTTGGACAAAAGCTTGAGGGGTCACATGGTTTTGTTTATACAACCTCAAATTTAACAAACAAAAAAAAAAATTTGCATTTTCTCCTCAGGAACAAGCCAAACAGTTACGAAAGAGGAATTGGGAAGCTTTGAAGAACATACTAGATAACATGGCTAATGTCACTTACTGTACTACTTGGTCAGAGGCTCAGCAGTATCTGATGGACAATCCTACATTTGCAGAAGATGAGGAACTTCAGAGTATGTAAAAAGTCTTTGCATCTCTTTGGAAGAGGGAATGGATTTGTCTTTAGCAGGGAGGACTCCTGACTGGGCATGGCTTGCCCAGTCCAAGGCTGCTATGACAGCTGCTGAGCAAGACTACGTCAAGGACTCGGTCTTGTTTGGTTCGTGGGAAGCAGATGTCCACTTCAAAAATCATTCCTGATTAATCTTAATGATAAAACAGAGGATTCTTTTTTTCATGGGGATTGAACTGCCTTAGTAGCTGTTAGCCTTTGGAATTTGACGTAGTAGTTGACGACCTAATCTGTGTTGAAAATACTTAAACTACCTTCTGCTAGACTGAGTGCATTCCTGCTGTGTTTGCTTTCCTAGAAAAAGTAATTGGTTTTGCTCTTCTAGAGTAAGAAGGTAGCTTTTTCATTTTGAGCACATTTTTCTTACGAGTCAATCCTTTACTTTAAGAGCAGCATATGCATTTATGCAACTGCTAAAGCACTTGACAAAGATACTCTGTTCTTGCTTCTGCCCTGTGTTTGATACCTGTGGTGATACAGGGAAATGCACGAATGCTAATCCACAATACTTCCCTCATAAAGGCTTCTGTGCTCTGTACCGGCAGTGATCATTTTATCCAGGTTGGGGGCTGTTGGGTTTTGCTGCTGCCCAGGTCTTAGTCTATTTCAATGCTCAGTGAAACTTCCACTCACAGCAACAATTGGCAACTGTTACCTCGTAGTAAGAACTTTCTGCAGGTAGTGGGAAGAAATACCTAATTTTTACTCTTATCGCTCTGTTACCTGTTGCTAGACATGGATAAGGAGGACGCACTGATTTGTTTTGAGGAACATATCAGGGCATTGGAAAAAGAGGAGGAAGAAGAAAAACAGAAAAGTTTACTTAGAGAAAGAAGGCGGCAGCGTAAAAATAGAGAATCTTTTCAGGTTGGTGCACTTTCTTTTTCTGTCCTAGACGTGTCATGTGATTAGCTATACTGTGCGGGGTTTTTCATTTCTTAGGGTAGGCCAACAAGTGCATATAATGCATCAGTTATTGGCATTGTAGCACTTTGTCTGCTGTGTAATACATCTGTTTGCCAGAAAGCTGCAAGAGTAGGGGAAAGTAAGAGGAAATAGATTTGAATGGAAAGGAAATGCAGTTGGAACATGGTAAATGGCGGAGCAAGGCAGGAGGAAATTATGATGTAAAAAACTGGGTTTTTTTTCTATCACGTTTTAACAAAAATGGAATTCCGGTTATCAAGAGTATTCAGCTGTTAGCCAAGTAAAAGTAAGATCACTGACTGCAAACTTCCATTTCACTTGTATTTTTTTAGCTATTTTTAGATGAACTGCACGAGCACGGACAATTACATTCGATGTCCTCTTGGATGGAGTTGTACCCAGCCATAAGCTCTGACATGAGATTCACAAATATGCTTGGTCAGCCTGGTAAGAATGCTGTCTCTTCCAACCCTGTAGAAAGTGAGATAAAGGGCTTGGATTTGGGGCAGAATACAGCAGGGTTATTTGTATATTTTTTAAACGTCTAAAAAACGTGCAGCTCTTTTATTAGAGCTAGCTTTTGACTTATCTAGTTTTTTCATCAGGATCAACAGCACTTGATCTTTTCAAGTTCTATGTTGAAGATTTGAAAGCACGTTACCATGATGAAAAGAAGATAATAAAAGATATCTTAAAGGTGAGTGGGGAAAATGCCCCATTACGTGGTTTCTTCTTTTCATGCCAAATATATCATTCAAGTGAACTCTTTGCTACTGGGAGATGGGATTTCACATTGCGTTTAACATCATGTGCGTTAGCACTGAAGTGAAAGTTCCTGATTTGCCTGATGCCAAAGAAGCAATTTTCTTGCAGGATAAAGGATTTGTGGTCGAAGTGAATACTTCTTTTGAAGATTTTGTAACGGTCATCAGTTCAACTAAAAGAGCTACTACTTTAGATGCAGGAAATATCAAGCTGGCTTTCAACAGCGTAAGTATTAATATGTAGGAATGTTTGAAAACTTATGATATGAAATCTCTTGCAAAAACAAGAATTGATGCTTATTTTCACTGTATTGCTATGACTACTTTTGTAATACTTGAGAGAGGTGCTGTGCTCTAGAGTTGCTTATGCTGATATCAGTTCCCAAAATAAAGATTGCGGAAGGATATCTTTATTCAAAACATAAACATTTCAACTTGAGAAATTCTGTGGTAGGAATTAAGTAATGTTCTCTCACATGTAACTTCTCTCATGAGGGTTTTTTGTGTGTGTTTCTGTAGTTCTGGCTTGCATGATGTATTAACTCTATTTTAGGTTCTGTTTGAGAAACAACAGTTGCATGCTTTAAAAATAAGTAATGAGTTAATTTTTCTGTGAGCTGAAGTGACTAATAGAAAAATCCTAAAGGTGAACTGTTGCTGAGCTTTCCAAAAATTGCATTGAAGTGAATTATTAGTCTTCCTTTTTGATATCTTTCAAATGATCTTACAACTTCTATTTGATGTAGCTGCTGGAAAAGGCAGAAGCCCGTGAAAGAGAAAGGGAGAAAGAGGAAGCTCGCAAAATGAAGCGGAAAGAGTCTGCCTTCAAGAGTATGTTGAAGCAAGCGACTCCTCCGATTGAACTGGATGCTGTCTGGGAAGATGTATGTATCATTTCTTAATTACAAAAGTCTTTCCAAATATATTTCACAGGCTGCTGCATGCTAATACTTTCGAGTAAACCAAGATTCTCTAAGCTCTTAGTGCTTCTGTTTGTATAACTTGGACCGATAAAAATTGTCCTGTCACTTCAGTAAAATCTGAAGTTTGTTGTGAATAATCTATTGATAGTTTTGTTTGAAAACAAAACAAAACAAAAAAACCCTAAACCCAACCAAAAAACCCTAACTCCCCAAAAAACTAATCACACAAAGCCCACGAACTTAATTTAAATGGAGATAAAGTGCTCTGCTTAGTTGAAAGTCTATAACTTTGTTCTGGTAAGATAACCTTTCCTCTCAAAGTATACTTTTTATAAAATGCATGCTTTAACAAGCTTGCAGGAAAAATGGGTCTGACCTGGCATGTCTCCATCTGTTACAGTTTTCCTGAAGACTGTTTTGGTTGTAAAGCTGGCATAAAGTTTAGCCTTGTGACAGTACAATGATTTTTTCAACTGGTGAAATCATGTCTTCTTTTTTTTTTTATTATTACTTATATTTCTGCATGGCTGTATTTCATATTAGTATTTCATTGCTATTTTTTGTACAGATCAGAGATAGATTTGTAAAGGAACCAGCATTTGAAGACATCACTCTGGAGTCTGAAAGAAAAAGAATATTTAAAGATTTCATTCATATACTAGAGGTAATTATTACTTCATTTTTTCCTGGTTAGAGAATATACAAAAAAAATCTTAGTTGATAGGCTCTTAAATTGTTTGGGAAGGGAGAGGGATTTAACAGCATTCTACTGATTTCTGCTACAGTGGACATTGTGCATTAAATAAAATAACAGATATTAAAACCTCATCTTGAAAGTAAGGAACTAAAGAACATATTACAGTTGCTTGACATTATTTGATACACGGTGGTTCTTTTAATCTGCTTCCCTAGCAGAACTTTCTGAAGTTAATTTAGCATCAAAATTTCCTGGTTTATTTCAGAAAAATTGTGTCTTGCTGTGATTTCATACAAAACGTGATGAAACTTCTGCAGTATTTTATTCACTACAAGCCTGGAACTTCAAGAACATGCTAAGCTCTGCAGATGTAGCTTTTCTAATTATTATTACTGCAGCCCATTTTTTGCTGATGTGCAAAGGGGATGATGTATTTTAGTCTTGCTCTTAACTTGTGGATGGGCTGCAGTAAGAGTTAAGCTGCAGAAGTTTTCACAAGTCATTCTTGTTGAGTAAGGTGCTGATCTTTCCTAGATAACGTGAGATTTGATTTGCAGCATATGCTCTTTGGGGGTTTTGTTTCATTTTCTGGTGTTTGTAAGAGATTTTAAAATGGCTTAATTTCAGAATTTGGCAAAGCTAGGTGCGCAGTTTTTTCTAGGCCATCTTGTGCAGGGGCTTTAATTGGAAGCACTAAACCAGGGACCCAGGGAATAGAAGCTGTGAAGTTGTGTGCTTCTAAATGCTTATTACAGTGTTAACATGGCAATACTGGTAGCTGTTTACGGGGTTTGACACAGAAAATGCTTGGTTTTATTTTATTACTTTTACCACTGCTAGCTGTAGATGTCTTGCGGATAATGAGAAACATCACTACAGTTTCTTGCTGTGTCCTACAGATTATAACACTAACCTTCTCTCATACTCTAGCACGAGTGTCAGCATCATCATTCAAAGAACAAGAAACACTCGAAAAAATCTAAAAAACATCACAGGAAACGATCACGTTCTCGTTCGGTAAGGTGTTTGGTGATGTCTTAGAATCTGCTTCTGTTGCTATTTGTAATGCTGCTGTTTCGCTAATCACACTGGGTTTGTATTTCAAGGGTTCGGAGTCTGAAGATGATGATAGCCATTCAAAGAAGAAGAGGCAGCGTTCAGAATCCAGATCAGTTTCTGAGCGTTCTTCCAGTGCAGAATCTGGTATGAGATTTGTTTTTAAATTAAAGTTAGTGTTTTATTGCTGGGTCTTTACCATTTTATTGAGGCATTTTTGTTTCTCCATGTGTCTGCAGAGAGAAGTTACAAGAAGTCAAAAAAACACAAGAAAAAGAGCAAGAAGAGAAGACATAAGTCTGTAAGTGCAGTTAACTTTTTTGAGTTGGTTAGTGGACAACTTGACACCTTAAGGTTTCAGTAATCCACTTTGTGCATCTGTAATCATCCAGCTGTCGTCATAATAGGGACTGTGTGACATCAGGCTGGAGGAGGGTATTGCAAACATAGTAACTTGCTGGTTTTTTAATATATATATATATTTCCTGTTGGCTGTAAAGCTTTTCAAAACTGATGTATTCTTTTGTTCCTGTAATTTCTGAGCAGTTAGCTGTGCTGTCCAGTGGACAGCGTTCACAAGGAGGAGGAATATTAATTGTTAGCCATTGACTAAGATACTAGTGCTAAAGGGTTGTGACACAAACGGGCCATGTAAGCTTAGCAAGGTTGGGATGGAACGTGGAATAAAACCAGAGTCGTGCCACCATTCAGGTGTGGCCAAGCAGCCATGTAACAGAAAAATATTTCCCAGATTTCACCTTTCCAGAGATCTTACTGAATGAACGATGCTTGTGCACAGAAGAGATTTATCATATGGCATCCAGCATGTCCTGTCCTTGCATGCACTGGGAATGGGGAAGGTTCTTCTGCATTCAGCAGATCTCTTGCCCTCTTCTTTTCAAATCACTTTCGTGATGTTTTTGCATTACTTACTTCTGCCATGGTTAATGGGATGTGCTTCATTAGTAACCACTTTGAGCAATTTTCCTAAGATAGTCTGACTTCATTAAAATATAGACCTTTCTGAGGTGTGGTTATTCTATAAATTAGTATTTCCAATATTTAATATTCCCCCTTTATTTACACAGGATTCACCAGAATCAGATGTTGAACGAGAAAAAGACAAAAAAGAAAGAGAGAGAGAGAGTGAAAAGGATAGAGCTAGACAAAGATCTGAATCAAAACATAAATCTCCTACTAAAAAACGACCTGGAAAAGATTCTGTAAGTTTTCTTGTTTCCTTTTATCTGATGCTTTGGGCTTTATGTATCAGCAGGGTGCTGTAGGGTAGTACACCAGCTTTATCGGTTTGCCTTAAGTAAGGTGCTAAAGCTTTATTAATGTCCCATGTATAGATAAGGGACCAAATGTTGAAGCAGAGCTTAATCGTACAGATCCTGTTCCCTCATGTAGTGGGTTTTGGGTTTTTTTTTAATCGATGTGTGAAATTACTATTTGATTAAGGTGTTATTTAATGTTGCTTGTTGACATAAAGTGTGAGTGAGGGACATTTATTTTATAGACAGTACGGAAGCTTGGTCCGTACTGTGACAAAGTAGTATTTATGAGTAAACTGCTGTTCTTTTTTCTGTCCAATTGGCCGGATTGATCTCAGATGAGCAGCACGGCTGGTTAAACAGCCGAGGGGCTGCAGTCAGGAATTGTAGTGGTTGCCATGCTGGGCTGACACGGGAAGGAAATCTTCATGGAATGAACTTCCACAGTTCTTGCCCCCTCCAAGTGAGGAAGTCCTGTGGGAGTGTGCTTGTGGCTGCAGCCCCGCTCTTGGCTGCGGTGCTTCTGTGTTAACCTGTTTGGAAGGGGCTTCGAACAGTGTTCTCATCATGTAAAGGGGTGTGAATGAAAAATGTAAACTTTTTTGGGTTCAGTATCTTTGGGGTCTCTTCAAGGGGCAGCTGTTTGTTAGTTAGACGGTGCTGGTGTCCTTTTGCGTAGCACCCCATACGTTCCACCTTTGAGAGGAGATGGGTGGGCATGTGTCCGCTTTTAATACTGTCGTCTTAAAATAAGCCTCCAGATGCCTTTGAAAAACCCATTTACAGGACGACATCTATGGAGAGCGTGAACTGGGGTACGATTAAGCAGATGCAGTCTACCAGAGTTGCTCAGCTGAGTTGCTGTTTCCCCCTTGTGCCCCCTGTTCTTGTGGCTGCTGCCACTCCTGGGCTTCCTGAGCACGACGCCGGTACCGTGCGGAAACAGCTTTAGACAGTGTGATGCTGAAAAGCCTCCCATGACATCGGAAGTGCGCGCCAGGGCTTCAGCTGGGAGGGAGCCGTCATGCCCCATTCTCCCGCCGTGGTGGGGCGCAGGCTGTACGTACCGGGCAGTGAATCCTCCTGACCGCTGACCTTGCTTCTTTCCGCAGGGGAACTGGGATACTTCTGGCAGCGAGCTGAGCGAAGGGGAGTTGGAAAAACAGAGGAGGACTCTTTTGGAACAACTGGATGAAGATCAATGAGAACATTATTTATACCAAATATGTTTACATTGTGGCATAATAAAAGAAACCAATGTCTAATTTGGGACGTGGGTTCTGATATCCTGAGTTCCATTGTTGAAATAACAGTGGGGTGGTTTTACCACATCAATACTTTCAAGTACTATTATTATGGGCCTGGCATCAAATCTAGAAAAGTGAATGCAATTGTGTGTGGGAAGCCGAGTGTCCGTCCTGGCGCTGCCAGGCAGGACGGGTGCTCTGCTCCCGGCAGAGAGCGCCCTGGGGGGAGCACAGCCCCCCAATTGTGGCACCTTTCTAGCAAAGCGTCTCCAAGTACGGGCCTTCCTAGAAAGGCAGTAACGCTGCTTTTCCTGGCCAGTGTAGGCAGATAAAATTTTGGTTTTAGAAAGAGATTCTTAATATAGTTTCTTGTGGTTTAATTTGTTTTATGACTTTATTTTGGAAAGGGGAAGGCAATAGAAGGGGAGTAATGAATCTGTTTCTTGATCTGTACTGCAAAAAAAATCAGATATTAGAATTGCTCTTTGTGAACTGCGTCACCGGCCAAACCCCGTTGAGCTCTTGTACAAAGATGTGACTTCCTGGCTGAGATTCGTGTCTCAGTGCGGTCTCGCAGGGAATTTTTACAGTATATTTTCAAAGCTGGAGCCGATGGGAAGGTGACCGGCCCCTTGTGGCAGTGCCGGCAGAGGGTGCTGCCTGTCACAGCCGCCGCTGTTCCCCGAAACTCCCCTCCGGAACAGCGACGGCTGTTACTTCAGCATTTAGCTTCACGTTAAGAAATTTTAAAGATAAAAAACAAATTGTAAATTAATTTCGATGTGTTGCCTTAAGAGCCTGCTGAAGAATGTACCGCTGCATTCCAAGGGCAGCTGCCTGTGTCCAGAAGGTCCCTCTGCAAGGGAGGAGGAAGCAGCGGGAGCCCAGTCTCCTTCTCCTGCTCTGCCCAGAGGTTGTGCCAGCCCGGCCGAGTGGCGGCTGCGGGACCCCCACGCCTCGCCAATGGGAGTATTTTTGTACATTTTTATCAGCTATTAAACGTTGTCTTCTAGTGTGTACTAGTATTTATTTCTAGTTTCAAATACTCTGTACAGCTCTGATAAGTGATTACTGATTGTTGTGCTCACAGTAACTGTTGCAAGAGTCGGTAGAGTTCTGCTTCCTTTTCAGGGCATTTTTTCCTCATCTTTGCCCGCGGTTCCTGGCGTATCCAACCCCAAAAGGTCCGATTCACACAGTGTATTTTCTTGCGAGAATGTTCTTATAAATACCCTTGGAGAGCGAAATGGGTCAGTTGAAAGGGAAAGTGCTGGCCGCAGCCACTCCGCTCTCCTTGCGGGGCCTGATGGGGTTTTTCCCAGGACGTGGCACTGGCCGGGTGCTCGGTGTTCTGCAGAGCCCGCTCACTGCCCACTCCCTGCCTCTCGCTTAGGGCAAAACCCCCCAAGTTTGGGCAAAGGGAGGTGGGTAATTCTTTGTAGCCAGGTATTTGCAATGTCACGGCCTGGGCGGTTGGAGTGCTGGGGGCCGGGTGCTGCCCAGGGTGGGCGAGTCGGGACCGTTCGCAATCGGCCCTGACTTCACTCACGGGTTTTGCTGTCCCGGATTTGCATCTTACTGTGGAAGGGCATGGGCATGGGCAGCGATGCCCTGGTGAAAAGCAGAGGGTTTAGCGAAGCTGAGGGTTAACTTGGTTTGACGTCGCTGCGGAGCTGGGCGCAGCGGCAGAGCCCTGGGCTAATGCAGCCTTTGACAGGGCACGATGTTTGCAAACGCTTCAGAACTGATGTACGCTATTTTGTTACTGCTTTGCATTTCCAGAACTTGCTTAAGGAAAAAGTGTTTCTAAATAAATACTACTTTTAAAAGGTTTGCCTTTATTTTTCCATTAAAAATAAAAACCTGTAAATGTAAATTACTCTAATAGTTTTGTTTGTATGTCTTAATTGGATTGTGCAAAAGAACTGCATCTTAAAAGGAGGCTGCTTTCAAACCAATCCCAAGGCATCTTTTAGTTTCTAAGGGAAATGAGTTCAGGCCTTTTTGCAGTTTTTTGTTTTGCTTTGGTTTTTTTCCCCCTCTGCTGTTTCACAGCCTGACCTTGCAGTGGTGGCCTGTCACCGGTCTGGTAGAATGGTGCCTGCGTAGCCCCGTTGTTGCACATGGTGACTCTCCTGCCCAGGCAGCGCGGTGAGGCTCTGAGCTCAAACTGAATTTTGGCTGTGAAATTGAGAGGATTTTTAGCAAGAGCTGTGATTTTATGATGTTGCTGGTATCTATCGCAGCCTTTAAATTTGTCTGTTTGAGTCGTGCTGTTCTGTGCAGCTCCCGGTCCTGTCCTGGGGCAGTTTAGTTCCAGTCCCCTCGCAGCTCCTGCGGCGCTGTCAGCACCCACTCACCCCATGCACTGTTGTATTTATTTTGTTAAACCCTTCTAAAAACCCAAGCTGAATTTGGGCTAAAGCATGAAGTCCTTCAGGTTTAGGCCTTTAACTATTTGTGCTGTTGTTTTTCACGTATTTATGGGAGCAGATGAACCGCCACTCGCTTTCCCTGAGGGGTTTTGGCATCTGCTGCGGCCCCGGGGCTGTTGGCCCGATGGGGCCGTATCCCCTCCCTGCCCGCTGCTGGACCCGCGACCCAGCGAGTGCCCGCGGGTAGCGGAGCGAGGGGTTTAACTAAAACCCGCACCCCAGGCAGCGCCAGGCTCTCCCTCCGCCCCTCCGGCTGTTCACCCGTCCAGCACCACCCCAAAAGTGACAAACCCCCCCAGGGCTGACTGCCTAGTAGTGTAAATAGTTTATTTCATCTTATGCCAGGAACAGACCAGGAAAGTAACATGAACTGCTTTTATAAAACACTTCTAATATTGCTAAGAAGCAGGTCTATTACTAGAAAAATATTAAAGAGAACATGCCAGCGTTATGTTCTAGTGGTATGGTAATTCTTGTCGCCAATTAAAAAAAATACGTTTGAGCTTAATGTGAGTGCTAGTGCTTTTAACCATTTGCCTAAGAATTTATTAAATTAATTGTCAAATTTTCTTAGGAAGATTAAACTACCTGTCACTGTCAGTGAATGAAGGTGAGTTGGCATGTTCTCTTTAGCGTGTCAAGTACACGTTGCTGTAAATGCAAGAAGGTGGCAGTTTCTAAAGTAAACTTCCTGTAAATAGGTAAGCAGAGGTCAATGTGGTAACGTTGAGCCCCAAACTGTCCATTTAGTTAAATATAAAACCAAAAACTATAAGTTAAAATAACATTCAGATTGTATAGCACAGGCTGATGCATTATTTTTTTTTAAACAATATTTACAATATTACCCAGAGGCTAAGGTGGGAATAAAAGAGAAGTGTAAAAACCATAAAAAACTGCACCAATTTTGTAGCAAAATATCTGTACATTTAAAAACAGATTATCATATAACTACACATTATCCAAGGGGGAAAAAAAAAAAGGGACCTTCACCAGTGGTTCACATAAGCACAACATAAAAGAAAAAGAAATTCAGTGGTTAAATACTATACAATAAACTTTACAATTAACATATCGATGCAGTGAGACCAGGAAAGATAAGCTGTAAGCAAAATGTATCTTGGAAAGTACAGATTTCGCTTCGGTCCAATTCTTCACTTCTGAGAAGATCACGTTACCCTGCCGGCTTCATCCTGCTGCCCCAGGCCACTGGTGCGAAGCGGCAGCGGGGGTCCCGCGGGTGCCACGGTGCCTCTCGTGCCCCTTTGTGAGCTTTAGAAACGCACCGTGTGGCCTCTGCCTAGCGCGACGCTCGGGCTGGGCTTCCCTTCGCTGACCGCCGGGTCCTGAGCAGGGAACTCGAACTGGATTGTCCAAGGAACTTGGAGCAGGGTGTCAATCCGCCAGAGCAGGGCACGGGATGATTCTCCGCACGAGTAACTGAACTGCAGTGGTCCTCAGACTCCTAATACTGATTATTGAGATGTTAATACCTTAGTGCTAATTAATAAATACACTGTTATTCGAAAGCTGCCTCCAGCTGAAGAACATCAACATGCCTTAGCCACCCTTCTCGTTTTGTGCATTTGCAACGCGTTGCCCCCAGCACCCCGCGCCCTGGCCCTGCGCCCCACAGACAGCACAACCACGAGGTGAAGGCTCACGGTCGCTTGTGACGCATCGCGTGGTCGCTGACGTACGTGGTACCGCGTCCTAGCTATGGGGATGTTCAGTCTGTGCGTGGTGGGAAAAGGTAGGGAGCTCTTCGTGGGGCTATTTCCATATTACATATGGAAAGTCCTTAAATGTCTTCCTTTTTGAAACAAAAAAACCAAAGAAAAGCCAGTAAGTGCAGCTGAAGCCCAGGGAACTCCCCCGGTGGACAGCACAGGAATGCGTTTCCAAGCAGAGCACGTCCCAGTATTACCTGTTCACAACCAGTCGGGATGCAGGTCAGGTCCGCAGGAGACCAGTCACTAAACTTTTATATAATCAAACCAAACTAAACACCCAAAAACAACACGTATTTTACATTTTGGTTAAAAATACTGAATAATGTATTGGTGTAAAAAGATACCCAATCAAATCAAGTCCTATTGCTTCGATTAATTTGAGCAGGTACTTCAATTTTAGGCACTTGTTAGCTACGGTTGAGTGGAGAGCCCAGCGCTGATGTTCCTATGCGTTTTCTAGGTCTCTGAGCCCTTCAGAAGGTAAATGGTCCTGTTCCCAAGGCTGTCAGTGAGCGGCAGACCACAAGAGTTCACACGGACAAGGTACCCCTCAAGCTCCCCCTTCCCTTGACCCCCGCAGTCTCCAGCTCACATGGTTATCTCAGCACCGTTTGCAGAGCGCAAGTTCTGATCATCAAAGCGCCGCCGGACGCTTCTCCTCACCGCGTCGGCCCGTCGGTATGGCTGGTTTCTAAGATCTGCGGAGAGGAAAGCGGCGTTTGTAAACACGCACGGCTCGCCCGCGTGCACGCACACACGCACACACGCACGCACACGCAGTCTAGACAAGGAAAAGTCCTGCTGGAAGCCAATCAAAGCAGCTTGTGTAGGAACAGGAGAAGGGACTTCACCCCAACAAGAGCAGAAGGGAGCAAATACTGATGTGCCCTTTTACTACGCACCCAAGCAGCAGGTAATACTGGTGAAATGCGCCAAACCGCTGGTGAAACTAAATGGAGTTATGCCGTCAAGTTAGCGTGGCCATCTCTCCATCCACGGGCTGCTAGCGGTCGTTAACGTCAGGAAGGCAACGCCGACTGCACTCAGTCTGCTTGCCGTATGCCTCGGGCCTTCACGCACTCCTCAAACACTGGTGGGAGCCGAAGGGGTTTGCTACGGCTGGCGCTCGCTGGCGATGCGTGACCCGGGGTACAATGCTGCGAGTGTTCAGCAGCACAAGGGCGGGTCTCTGTTCACTACACCCCGGTTATTTAAAAGCGGGTGCCCTGAGCAAAAGCAGCTGGCACGCTGCAGCCGGCTTGCAACGCTCCAGCTGCCGCCCGGCCCCACTGCCACCATCTCGGCCAGCTGCAGAGACGCCTGTTAGCTGAGGGCAGCGGGGCGGCCGCCCTCTCCCTCCTCCTCCTCGCCAGCAGCAAAGCCCGGCCCAACCCGCCCTGCGGCTGCCGGGGAGGCGAGAGCTCGGGAGGGACGAGGAGGGAATGCTGAGCAAGCGATGGAGCGGACAGCGGAGAGAGCTGGACGTGTTGGTGAAAGCCTGTTAGGTGTGCTGTGACACGTGCTGTTACACGTGCAGCTATGATATGCTGAGCACACTTGGTACACCTGAAGACTAATTCAAGATAAAATAGTTCTCTCCTGGAAAACAAATTTGCGTTGGACTGGGCAAACCCTCCCTCCAGTTCCCGGGTGACTTATCTCGGTTCAAACACGACTCCCAGACTTCTCGGCTCTCGCTGTACCCCAGCAGAGGCACCTTCACGTGAGGCTGCCCTCTCCCAGCGCCGTGCTTTCGGCTGCCGGCTGTCCCTCTCGCGTCCCGTGCGGTGGCAGGACCGACACGGGAGCAGCGGACTATGCGGGGAGCTATGGGGATGAAACAAGACTGCCTAGCTGGGGCTGAACGTGGAAGAGAAAGGGCCAAAATGGAGGGAGTAGGATGACGGTCACCAGCCCACGGCCTGTGGATCCCTGCACCACAGAGGGTGAAAGTAAACGGTCTCAGTCTCCACTGGCCTTGAGGCTCTCACCAGTATTACGCTTAGCCACATCTACCAACAGGCTGCCTGGCATACAGAGAGAGGAGGAAGCTAAGTAAAAAGTGATGCTTGCCAGCTCTGTGTATCCTCCACCACCGGTGTGCTAGAAGAAATCCTTACCCTCGAGTGAACATTTGGAAATTTAGTGATATTATTCTTCTTTAGGGCTAAACAGAAAAAAACAAAACAAAACAAAACAAAACACAAAATGATGGTTAAGTAAAAAATGGGATGGAAAATGAAGAGCAAGTCAACTCAGCGTTCAAAACTCCCAGGCACGTTAGCCCACAGAGCGAAGGGGGTAAGGCCAAGGCTACGAGAGGAGGTTAGACACGCGGAGAAAGGACAGGAGGGCCACCCTCGCCTCTCGCTAACCAAATTCCAAGCTGCTTTGAAGATTGGCTCCAGGAAGATACTACAGCAATTAACTCGAAAGAGCAAATAACCGTTGAGCTGGTTATAGTTTGCAATTTTATTAGAAGCATTCATAAAAATACATATTGCAAAAGTGAAACACTGTTGTCTCCTTAAGCCGCTGAGTCCTTAAATCAAGACAACAGTGTTAACAGACATGCTGGGTTAAACACACCCTTCTTACGCTTTACACCACACGATGTAAATTAAGTTGCTCAGTTCCATGTCAAGCTTTTCATTGTCACAGTTTCTGCCGTTCTGGCATGCAGCCGTGTGTTTCCCCAGCTCTGCTCCTTCCCTCTCCACCTGGTTCATGCACCGGTGCCGCGACCGAGCCCAACCCCGGCACTGCACAAAGTCCAAGCGAATTGGAATTGGTTAGTGCTCAGTGAACTTCTCTGATTTTGTTTAGATAAAGTTGGCATGGAACTGAAAAAAGTTAAATATGGATGTGACCTAAAGAGAAAAGATTTTATGCCGCTCATTTTATCTGGCATCTCACATGCAGACAAACATGCAGGTGCTGGTTAGAAAGTCTAAACCAAACCGCTCCTCGCAGAGGACGTACGTTACCCCAGACAACCCTTCCAAGCCAGAAAGCGAACCCCGAGAACGTCCCCCCTAGTTCATGCAGCCCATAACTTTGCTTTGGCATACAGCTGATGTGTTCCATGCATTTTACATAGGTAGATCGGCGTACAGAGAAAGGTCTGTAGGCCAGAAGAGATGACATAGAAAAGCCAAGTGAACGGTCACTTTTTGACTGCGTTTGATCTCCTCAGCCTCGTGAACTGCAGGAAACCTGCACCAAATCTACCGTGACCTCCACCACTTGCTGTTCTATGGCATTTGTCATGAGGGCGAGAGATGCCTTTGGAACGCAAGGATGGCCAAAAGCATCAAGCGCAAAGTCGATGGGATGGAATAAAAAGTTACTGAAACACAAGAACATGCAACAGAGGTGACATAAATACAACTTCAGGTGGACGCTGGACATTACTATACACTCAACATTCACATGATCCTGGCTGAGATCCGTACAAATGGAGAAGTATCAAAAAATCTACAGCAACCTTTCTTTTTTCTAAGAGCATCAGATGTGAAAGAGGAATAGTTTAGTAATGGAATTCCTCAGTGAGAACAGGTTCGCAGAAAAACCGAGAGCCCCGCTTGGCGGTTCGAGCGGTAAAGGGCACAGTCTTCAGCACTGCATGGGAATAACAGCCAAACAGACAAACAGCCGTGAGAAGCGGATCTATCGCATTAGTACAGTGTTAGTGCTCGGTTACGGACACCCAGGGACGCTTTACGAGTTCCAACCAGCTGGCTAATCGCGCTGCGCTGCAGTAGGCTTTGGCAACAAGGCCAAAGTTGCGAGTCTTTGAGTAAGTATTTCTTATATGTCATCGTTTTCAATGGGTTTAGGGGACTCCTGCTAAATGTCCTCCAGAAAAGGGTGTGTTGTTACACAGTGCTCTGCTCCGGATCAGCACAGCTTTGCTGTGCATCTGATGAGGCACGATCCAATTGAAAACAACACTTTGGATCATTTCGATACCACTGACAGAGATCTCACAGGCCATATTCAAGTGATCTGGGTCCTACCTGACTTTCTGGGCCTAACCTTTATTATTAGATGGCTTGAGGGCCCCAGAGACACCCCCATAGTGGGTAATACTGGGCACAAGACTATAGGAAATGTTTAATTAGAGTCTGGCACTCCCTCCACTGGACTGCCTTTTGCACGTGGACGGTCTTCTGCCACACAATCTGTTTCTCCCACAGAGCAGGAGAACCACTTTACCAATTAAACAAGCTTCCAGGAGTCTGAAGGAGTTGTACAAGCAGTAACAGATTAGCTATTATAGCGACTCTACCCTTTAAATACAGAATATTATCTTAGGAAGCTATTAATCAAGGTTAAAAAGAGTTGTGAAAGCTTCAAGCATTTCAGACCTAGTTGGGCAAAAATTCCCTGGCTTTCCTTAGTGAGTGGTAAAACAGCTCTCCTCCCCTCCTGCAGGAAAAACTCATGTGAAAAACATTCGGGAGCAGTAGCCAAGGAAATCCTGCCCAAAGACCTTTTCTGGAGCTACTGTGCAATGCAAAGTACCAAAAAGCTATCGAAGTGTTAAAATCATGGTCCTTTCACAACACGGGCGAAGAACGTGCAGTAAAATCAAAGCACTGCAATCAGAGCTGCTGTACAGATTAAAAATTATTTGATTCCTGAGCAAAATGCAGTTTAGAAGGCAGCTCTTTTTCTCAGCAAATATTTGCACCAAAGTCCTGACTGTCTCTGCCACGACAGCGGGTTCTGCGCCCCTCCCTCCCGCCCCAGGCTGGGATCAGTGCAGACTCTGCCTACCAAACTGAGAAGCAGTTCAGGGTCATAAATCATTCAGGTCTAAGTGATCTGCTGTAACTGTGCAATAATGTGGTACAATTACTGTTAGTACATTTTAATGAAAATGTAGGCTCTTAATAATGTTAAACATCCGTCATTCATTCCATTTATGGGGAAAAAAGGTTTCTGGGAAAGATCTGCATGGCATGCATATCCCCACCAGAGCATCTGCTGAGATCAGGCACTGAACTGGCTACTCTAAAGATCCGAGACCGAGTACGTCCCCACATGCTGAAAGAGAAGAACTAAGAAACAGAGCGTGTCCAAGGTCTGCGCAGGCAGCATCAGCAGCGGACACGTAAAGGCAGGTTACTGGGGTTTGTTTGTTACATACCATTAACAAAAGTTTCTATACTGGATTCACATCACATAAACAATGGCCTAAGCTGTGCTCGAGTAACACTTTTTTAAGAAGTACACGAAGCGCTTACAATAGCTACTAGACAGATAAACATTTTTATCCTCTGCGAAAGGGCCTCCGATTATGGAACAAGAGGTGTTTACCTGTTATAATATCTTCAATAGCACCATCCTTCCCTTCATACACATGCCTGTTATCCTTGACTTGCCGCCGTCTGAGCTCTGCAATCAGCTCTTGCTGCTGTCTCTTTGTTTTATGTGAAGGAGACTGAAAGCAAAGAAGAGAGGACTTGTAAGGCCTGACCTCCAGCTACCCTGCTTCCCTCTTCCTGCGCGAAACACCGGGCGGATCCCACTGGTAGCAATCAGCAAACAGTAACTGTCCTTTTTCTGCCCAATTTTGCAAGACCGGGCACACACACGTGTGCAGTTAGCTCGCGTTCCACGGAGAGGACGGGTAGAGTCCAAGTTAACCTGGCTGCCAGGTTGCTTTTCCTTCTCAGGTTTGTAATCTCCTTCCAAGCCTTCTCATCGCTCGGAACTGGAGCTCCAAGCTCTTACTTCTGAAAAGCATTAGGGGAACAAGGAGAACAGGCTTTCCTTCCGAGGGAAAGAGCTTGGCTGGGATTAAGGATCCCAACAGCAGCTGTGGGAAGCAGCACCAGCCCACTAAGTGGCTGGTTTAGAGCCATGGGAAAATTTCTCCAGCAAATCTGAACTGTTACCTCAGAAAAAAAAAAAAGTCAGGAAAATTCCTATAGAACGGTAATGTGGGGCTCAGTCCTGCTGCATGCTCCAACACAGAAGGGTCTGGGGACAATCGTTCCTTGTCCCTAAGCGATGGGAGGCTCTGCACACTGAATGCCAAGGAGTTTTTAACAGATACAAGGCCAGAGCAGGACAAAGTTTAGCTAATGGCAACATGGACAAGATGACTTTCTGTCTCTACTGTTTTTCTTAATTTTGCAGACCTCAAAGTAGCAAAACCATATACTTGTATTGTTTTAACTTATTTTGGTTCTCTCCCCATAAGGAGAAAACTTCCAGCAACTCTATTGAGAGGCAGCTGTGAGTTGGACAACTGAAGTTCTTACACAGAGCTGAGGTTTCTGAACTACGAGGGAGAACACAGGAACACGATAGCTCCTGCCCGTAAGATGTATGTGTTTCATACCTTTTGGTCCTGTTGCTCCATCAAAGCTTCTTGCTCCATAAGTTTTTCCATTAACGCCTGTTCCTGCTTTTTTCTCAACTCGTTCTCTTCTTCTGCTTGCTATTTATCGCAAAAAAAGCACAAGTTATAGCTTCCAATTGCTATAGGGAACCTAAATATTACAAGTGAGTAACATTATCACTTGTTACCAAGGGGCTTTCCAAGGAAGCAAGACTAGGTGTAGCACTTTAGCCACCTCTGAACAGTCTGAAAAACTGGGCTGGGAGAGACCTTCCTAGGTAGCCCAAACCGTCCTCTCCCAGTCCCTAAAGACACGTATTCAGGGTGGAAGGTGTGAGCTGCCGCCACCCAGACATTCAATTTCTGAGGGTCCCTCCAGCGTCTCACAGTCGTGTTGTCTTTCAGCCCTGAAAATAATCCCAAAACAGCCATTTGTGCTGCCCCAGGCTGGTGCTGCCGTGCTGTCAAGGATGGCTCACGTTGTGCCAAAGCTGGAGGGAGCCCTGAGGTGTTTTGTTGGGAGCCTCGAGCCACCCCGGTACCGCACTGGGTTCAGGCGGGCAGAAGAGAAGAGGAGGATGCCCCTGCTTACCTTGTAGGCCTTCACGAACCGGACAAACACTGGGAAAAAGACTGAGGGGGGTGTCGTCTTGGGATTCTCCCCAAAGTACTTCACAGCATCATCAAAGGCATCCTACAAAAAGCCCAGGTTTACTGCACTGCACATATTTCAAGATAAACTCACCGCCTTTACGGCAGTATTCAGGGTGAAGGGTCTAGATTTCATCTGCGTGTGAAACCCTTGGCTCAGACCAGCAGGTCTACACCGAGCACTTGAATTCAGGAACAAATACACAACATTGCTGCACCTTCTCCTCCCCACTGTGTTTATAAAGCACGCCCTTCACAGTGACATGTATCACTGACACTCAAGAATAAAGAAATACCTGGGCTATTTTGGCATCATCCTGCAGTTTCTTTAGCTTCCCTTCGTTGTTCTGAATGAACTCCTTCAGCATCGTGTTGTGGTCATGCATGGTGTACTCGCGCTTCGTCAGATCCAGGCCCCTCTGCAGCTCCTTCACATCCAAGAGGACGTTTTCAAGAGACACTAGGAAATAAAACAAAAATGCTGCATCGCTCCTGCTGTGCAAATGCCTGAACCTGCAGCTTGAACAATTCCCCACCCGGAAGAGCCCCCACAGCCCACGGGTGGTGTGCCATGAAGTCTCTTGCATGCCATGCGTGCCACCACCGCTGGCCAGCACAGGAAGGTAATGGTACCTGCAGCAGCCTTCTCCACGTAATGAAGTTCGTTGTAAAAGAGGGATACATGCTGGTACTTCTCCTTGACCACGTTTGAAATATAGTGCAGCAGGGTCTGCTTTCGGTCTGTTGACTTTGTTTCCAGGAGCTGGGGAGAAAAGGCAAAGAGATTGCTGGGTGGAGGTGCAGCAGGCTCCAAGCCAAGCGACTCCACCAGTGCTCCTCCATCAGATATGGACAGCTGTAAAAACTCATTTAAGTGTTTAGCAGGTGGTTTTCAAGCTGTGGTTTGTGGAGCCTCTAAAGATGTGTGGCCTTCTAAGGGGCCCCCCAAACTGATGATAAGCAAAGCAAGCTCATACCACCAGCAGCCACTCACTGTCTTCATGAAATGCATTTTCCCGTGCGTCCCCACAAGGCACTGCCCTCGGCACCTCCGGTTTACTTACCAGGTCTAAACTCTGTAGTTTAAATCCATATACAGCCCCTCGCTTACTGCTGTTCATGTAGTTTCCAAGAGCCAAGATTATCTGCCAGGATGAAACAGAGCAGAGCATGAATGGAGGACAAATACATGACGCTTTAGAAACTTCTGGAAGGATAGCTGGTACGAGAGCATCCAGGAACAGTTTCCATACACATAAGGGGATGCACCAGTGAGTGGCGAGCTATTGAACATATCTAAAATCAGACCCACCTCCAGTATTTTCTTGAGCTTTTGGGATGACTTTATTGAGACAGATGCAGCTATTATTGCATGAAGTTGCTGCAAACACAGAAAGAGCTTAGGTTAATAAATGTCCAACCCAAAAGTAAAATTAAAATCTAAACACTCACATACTGAAAAAACTCCTCTTGTTTTTCATCCATACCATGGGCCCTCGCATGTATGTTAATCCTGCCCTGACGCATCAGGATTTCAAACGATTCATTTGCACTGCAGATTTACCACACTCAGATGTGGTTGGGTAAAAATGTATTTACTTTTCAATCCTTATGGCTGCGAAAGACGCATCGGGCTGAATGGGACACACTTCAAAGAGCCCACGGACCAGCACTGATAATACCTTTCCCTGATGATACAAACGACTAGATTTTCATTTAAACTAGTTTGAAACTTCCACAGGGTAAAGGAACAGGATGGTACGGAGCAGTCCAGGCTACGAGCTGCCATACACACAGCACCTAGGACATCGGAGTCACTGATGTATGAAAATATAGAGAAATACAGAAAACCACTTTTTCAGTGTTTCTCGTCCTGTCCCCATAGAACTCACAATCACCCCACAACACTCAAACCATCTCTCTGTCTTAGAAAAATCAGAATCTCTAGAAGCTTTGCCGTGTGGCTGCAATGCTCCCCGCAAGCTGAACCCCCGGGAAGTCCCGATCCCCACACAGCCAGTGTCCCCAGGGGCTGTCCCTCACTCACCGGCGTCAGCATCTGGATGCTTTCTGCAAAGTTGCCTATAAACGCCATGATGGTCATCTTCTGCATCAGCCTCTCAATCTTGCTGAACTGCATCATGAACCGGTCTTCATCGGACAGGTTCTCGATGGGTTTCCTTTCCCGCTCGTAGAGCCGCAGAACTTTCACTTCGTTTTCAGTGGGCAGGAACCGCATGAGGCATTCAACAAAATCCACCGGCAACGTTTTCAGGTCAAACCTGCACGATAACAAACCAGAAGAAGCAGCGTTACGACAAGGCTCTACACAAAATGATGGAAAAGTGAAGGAGGTGAGAGAGCTGCCCACAGCAGCTCTGCCTCCTCTGCTGCTCAGCTGCACGTCAGCCTGAGCCAGGAAAGCGATGAGAAGCTGTAGGGAAGCTGTGAAGTCACTCCTGCTTGTGTGGCCCTGGCTGGGGTGAGGGGCACGGTCCTGCAAAGGGAGCTCTCCCCACAAGAAGAGGTGAACAAGGGTACCGTGCTGATGTGCACGCTGCTGCAGGGCACCCTGTTTCTGCTTCCAAAGCTGTGCCCATTGCCCCCAGCCCTCCACGGCCACACCTCATCCTTATCAGAGCAGACAGGCAGGGAGCAGCAAACAGCAGTTTTATTTAATTAGGCCAGAGCCCTGTAAACCCCAACTGCTGAACCTGCCTCCATCTGCAGCAGGTTTGGGTCACCCTCCTCACCAGCCCAAAGATAACGCTTGTGGCATCCAAGTTGTGCAGATATTCCTTAATGAAGAAATGGCAGAGGTTTGTCACGGCCACGAGTGCTAGGTGCCCCTGGATGGATTCCAGATCAGCCCCAAGGAGCAGGAAGACCTGCGCTCCATCTCTGGGAGCTGCTGGAGTTGGCAGGTGAGGGTCCGTATCAGCGCGGGACAGGCACAGCCGAGCCCCTCGCTGCACTCCTGCGGCGGGGGTCTGCCACGTACCCTGGGTGTACACCTACATCGCACTGGGCTTAGCACTGCCGGGGCCATTACATAAACCTAATTCTATGCGAAACCCTTCCAGTGCACTCGGACTAAAGTCGTGCTTCATGGAGCACACTAAAATAGTTGCCTCTTGCTGATACTCTGGCTTTTGAGCGTTCATTATAGCAGAAAGTACTATGCAAACAGAACGAGAGGTGCAGCATGCAATGGCATACTGTGGATATACAGGAATTAGCTTATTTTAAAAAAGTATTAATTTATTAAGCCTAAATAGTGATACAGTGACATAAAACTGCAAGTTTTTTATTTTAGTTCAAGGGAATCTGATTTCTGGGAATTCAGAATGGTTTCATCCTTACTCCTGGATTTTTTCCAGATGCAAAAACATTTACATCAACTGCCAATTCCAAACCATTCCACTTGACAAAAATCACAGTAAATCCAAAACACGATTTCTTTGCTGACAAGTGTTTTACTTACACGTGAATAGCTTTGCATATTTCATCTGCTGTCTTTCCAGCTTTTCTTAATGTAATGGCAAGATTTTTGGCCCTGTTGGCATCTAGTAATGTGACTTTGTTTGACCCTTTCTGAGTTATCTTCTGCTTGCTTGAAGTAAGATCAATGGCTGGACCTTGGGCTTTTGTTTTGAATATTTCTTCAAATTCATCCACATTTAAATCCTAAAAAGGAAAGAAAATGATTTATCCCTCCCTGCATCAAACACTAAAACCCGCGCTGCCTAATACTGTGCCAGAACTGCAGTCCAAACCCCGCGATGCTGGGACTCCGTCAGAGCACTCTGATCAGGGGCTGCAGGAGGTAACAAACACGCGCTCCTGAGTTAGCGATGGGGAAATCTGGCCTCCAGCCCCGACGGTCCCATACACGTTCACAAGTTCAGGAAAATATCCACGCTAGCACTCGGGCTTTACCCAGCCACATGCCTCTCCAGGGCGTGGGGAGCACGCAAGAGCTGCGTATTCAGCTCAGCTCTGCTGTTTTATGCTTCTGTCCCTGGCACCCACCCAAGCCTGACTCCTACAGACCGGCCCAGCAATTTTAGGCTGGGAGAAATGCATCGTCCTCATCTCGGCTATCTGCTTTACACAAACGCACACAACAGGTATGCACACTTTATCATCGATGCTACCAGCTACCATCCCTAATTCTCAACCCAGGTGCTCACGCTGACCTTACCGGGTACCAGGGGCCACTGGATGAGCTGTTTGCCAAAACAATTGCTGCAAGCTATCCCTGCAAAGACCAGTTTCACTTGTGTTATGGACAGAAGTGGGAGGCAGAAGGCAGCAAGCAGCACTCGTACCTCCAGGATCCTCTCGTCATCTATTTCGTTGAAGACCGTCCCATTGATCTGGTTGGGTTTGAGGGCGACCCAGTTGAAGACCGGCATGCGGAACTTGGTCTTGATCGGCTTCTTGATTTTCACAGCTTAAAGACAGCAGAGGAGAAGAAATGACAAATTCCGCAACTGCTGAAAAATTCCCCAAACTGCAGCTTTCAAGTCGGCATTTCAGCACTGGAGGAAGAACTGGCCAGAGCTAAATTATCACACTGGAAAGCCTGGAAAGATCTCGCTGCCTCGGCAGGCAAACGGTGCTGAGAGGCTTTCATCCAGCCCCTCAGCTCTGTCAGGCCCAGCCTCTGCAGAACCCGACTCAGTGCCAGAGGCTGTGAAAACTTCACTAAGGAAATGTATTCTTACTTTATTACCGCATGTTGTCTGGCTTGATTTAAAAGCCCAGGCTATTTTTAAATTTTTAAATGGAGACAGTGGTCGAATTTAACTCTGTCCTGCTGTCTGCGGAGCCCACCCTGGTGTGAGCTGATGCACAGCTGGTCTGTGATCTGTGTCACAAAACTCCATGCTGAGTAGGTGACAAGAAGCAAAAAAGGCCCTTTCCCAGGGTTTTGGTACAGGAGCGGCCTCTCCCACTGCCTGCTGCAATGGGGCAGTGCTGCTGTGCACCAGGCTTCTCTTCTAAAGCTAAAGGGGGGGGCTGCAGCACATGTGAGCTGTAACATGGCTGAAACATCAGGTTTAATCTTCTTGCACTGAGCAGAACCAGGAAATGATTTAGTAATTTACGCAGAGAAGCTATGAAAATGAAGACTGACTACTCCTATTAATCCGTGAACACAGTATGAAAAAGCAATGCTGGAGCAAGGGAAACAGCACTTTTCTATTCCTATTCCTAACAGGTCTGGAAGGTACATAAATAATTTCTGTAATTCAGATCTCATTTCTTTGTATCTTGATGTAAACATGAAGTTGTGAGTTGCTACAAAATCAGGATGTTCATTAAAGTCATCAATCAAGCTTTGGCTCCCGAATTACTTAGAAAATAAACTGTTTCTTTCCAAGCTGCAAACATGAAACAGAAACCCTGGTCCTTCCCCTCCAGTGCCGGAGAAAAGCCATTCAGCCCGCAGTGGTGGCCAGTGGCAGAGACATGCAGGGCTCAGCCCCCACTCCGGGACACTCAGCCCCGCAGCGCACCCATGCAGATTCACCGCTCCCCCCAGCCGAGGATGGATCACGTTCGGTTTAGTTGTGTCCAGTGTTTGCTCCTGACTCCTGCCTGCCCTGCATGCGGAGCAGCAGCAATCTTGCTAAATATTCGATGCTCTGTAGAGAGGCTAGACGTTTCCCCTCGGTTTCAGAAGATGGCTGGGTTCCCAGGTCACAAAGCACTTAGCAAATAATTATTTTACTTTCCCCTAACAATTCTGTATGTATGTTTTTGCCAGGATAGAGACGACCTATTTCAGGGGACAATCCTATTGTGCACCAGAGCTGGAGGAATGCTGAAAACATTTCTCTCGCTTTGTCATTCCATTTTTAAAACAAGAGTCCAGCTGTGTGTCCATGTCCCTTTCACTCTCGCGTTCATTTTGCAGGGACATCACAAAGAATAAATTACTGGCAAGAGTAGTTGCATGCAACAAAGAACCGTAAAGTGAATAACAGGGAACATACACAATATTCAGCTGTGTATTTTGAGAATTATATTTATCCAACTGGAAGACATGAACACACATGATCAACTTATGCTCATCTAAACTAAACGGTTTTACTCTCTGCTTAATTCATGTGGTTACTTCAAAATAATTCCTGAAATAAAAAAAAGAAATAGCTTTTTCCATCTGAAACATCCATGAAAAAACCACTTGCGCATACATTAGAATAGATTATCAAGTGCTCCTGGGTTATTTCAGGACAGGAAAGGAAGCTAACTGCCTCACGGGCCAGTTCCTGATGTAGCTAATCAAAATCTCTTAACATTTCCCTTCCTCCTCCATTACAGAGCCCTGGCAAGGTGACATCCCCAGGACTCGTGCCGCTGCCAGCAGCGTGGTGGGGATGCGGTCATGGCTGGGGACCAGAGCCCACCGAGGGTACTCGCAGCCGGCGAAAGCCGCTGCAGCTCAGCGCTTGGCCCCTTTAGGACAAGTCTATCCTTGGCGTGACCAGTGCTGAGAGCGTGGCTCAAGGATGGCTCAAAAGAAACCGCATGTCTTAATTAGTTGCTGAAGTGCTTTGCTGAATCAGAGCTTCCCAGGTGCCAAATCTTGATGGTTGGCAGCATCCACAAAGCTACTGCATGCTCCTGCTCCAGCTCCGGCCAGCAACCGGAGCCTCCCCCATCCCCACCGCCTCCCCACGGGCACACACACAGGCACAGCACAGAGGGAAATGTGGGGAGGTGGGTAAATACTTAGCAGAAAGCAACCTACAGAAGAGCTTGATTGGCCCATCTTATCAGGAAGCAGAAAGAACAGAGAAAAAAATGTTAGCAATGGTCAGAAAAGCAAATTTTGTTATTTCACCGACACCTCTCTGACCCAGAAAGTTCCTGCCCTGAGAAACGCTCCTTTCTGTGCAGCCATTGTATCAAGAAAAGGCGCTTTCACTCTCCTTCCCTCTCCTGACCCACTGAAGAAGAAAATACCCATCCCACCTGCCTTCGGGCATCTCACCCAAACACCTGAGGGTGCTTGGCTCTGGGGGCTTGCCCCTGCTGTCGGCTCAGCTCAGAGGAACCACGCGTAGAAGCGGTGCTTGCTCTGCTCCACTCCTCCTGTCCCCACACCATACCACAAGGATGCCAGGCTAAGGCGCGGTGTCTGGGCACCTGGCGGCGCAGCCCCCGGCAGCCCCCCGAGCGCTGCCGCGGCCACATCCAGCATGGCAGCCCTGCTGCTCCGCTCTGCAGAACCCGCCAGGGAGGGAGCAGCCCCAACCTCAGCTGTGTCGTGCCTTTTGTGATTTTTTTATTTTTTTTTTAATACACCCTGGAACCCATCAAGTTCCATGATGCTTTTTGCTTTCAGAAGAAGGCTGGAATACTTAATCAGTTTTCAAAAGAAAAGTTATTAATCAGAGCTCCTTGGTTTCTCCTTCTAGACTTATATCGTGCTCTTGAGATTTCCTGGAGGGGAGCAGTGCGATACCAATTAGCATTTACTTGCTTGGCATATGTCAGAGTGCATAAAAACATGATTAAAGACTGTCAGTAAATTTCTATTCCTTCCAAACATTTACAAAAAGTTTGCCATTTTTTTGCACAGATATTTCTTCAAGTCCTCAGAAATCAAAACCATGAAGCTTTGTGTTTCTTTCAAAACCATATTTTGTTTGCTTAAAGCCAAAAATGATCATATTTGAAAAATATTTTTGGCAATAGCTTTAGTTTCACTGGAGAAGCCATCTCTTCCAGACAAAACCAAAACCGTTCAGTTCATAAATGCTCTTTCCTTTTATTAACCCCTCTAAGTATCACACCAGTAAGAGATAATTGGTATTATTTAGGTGATTAACAAAGTCCCATCTCAGTACCCTGTACGCTCTTGTTGATGTGCCCTGACCTTGCCCTTGCGTACTTTGCCAGCAACCCACAGCATGCTGGGGAGACACGTGGGCATCTTACCTGCAAGCCCTGAGTTGAACACCACGGTGGGAGAGGCCGTCCCGGGCAGGGGGGGTGCTGACGGCGGAGGCGGTGGGGGCAGCGGAGCCGCAGGAGCTGTCTCCAAAGCTGGACCTGGGAGAGGAGGTGGCGGTGGTGGAGGTGGAGGCGGCGGTGGAGGCGGCGGTGGAGGCGGCATTGACACCGACACAGGACCATTTTGCACTACAAAATGAAGTAAAAACACCAGGGAGTGAGAGTGCAAACACGGCTGGGGGACCTCAGCATCCTCGGCTGCTCCAAGGTGCCATGACCTGCAGCCTTGTCACCACTGAAGGTGGTTTTGTCAGTGTCAGGCTGCTGTGCCCGTCCCCAGCACAACAAACTGCACCTCCCGCCAGCCCGCCTCCTGGGACAAAACACTTCTTACCTGCCTCAGATGCCACAGCTAAGGTGGGTAATGGCGGTGGAGGTGGTGGCAATGGTACTGAAGATGCAGCTCCAGCGACTGGTGCGACACATGTGCCAGCGGCAGCCTCTGACCCTGCCGGCACCATCCCAGAGGCCAGAGCAACAGGAAGAATAGAGATGTCCCCATCACCTTTCTTCTGGATCTTAATGGTTCCCTGCTTCTCCAGTTCATGGATCTTTTTCTCCAGTGTTGACTGTCGCTGGATGGCTTCTTCTTTTTCTTTCACCATTTTTCTCAAGGTGTGGACTTGGGTATTTGCATCTTTGTAGATTTCCTGAGAGTGCCGCACGAACAAGAAATTTGCATTTGTATTGACAGAACAGAATATCAATACCAGAAACAGAAGAACAGCCTGACACAGGACGGTCACCGCGCCAGGCACTAACAATGAGCTCTGATGCAAGCCGTACGTCTGCACTAGTGAGGAAGAATTCATTTGGGCAACGTGGACTACTGGAGGGTGTCCCTGCGCATGGCAGGGGGTTACAACAAGATGATCTTTGAGGTCCCTTCCAACCCAAATGATTCTATGCTTCTATGGTTTTATGATTTTGTGGTTTTCCCAAGATAGCAGCAAGGCTATGTATAGTCCCAGGTCCTGGGAGAAATCCCACCTTTGGGCACCAGCACCCGGGGGTGCACAATTTCTCACCATCACTTTGTCATGATGCCTCTCATTTCTTTTGCTAATCTTAAAATATGAAGTGTAGGTATGCTACCTCAAATTTGACTTCAGCAGATCATCTGACACCTTACTCATTGTTCTACCTATGAGCAGACATTGGCTCATAAAAGGAAGCAGGAATCGAGCTCCTGATCTAGAGGGGAGATTGTACCTGCAAGCACAGACCCACAGAACCAACCCTAGAAACACCACGCTTTGGGATGACACTCAGGCTGTAGTTAGTTAATATTATATTAATAATTTTTGTTACTAAGGTTGTAAACCAAGAAGTAATGAGTCTGGATTGTGCACAGGAAGCTGGCTGCACTTGAGAGCACAGCACAGGGCACTTACTCCTGAAGGACTCCAGGTCCACCTCCAACACCTCTCCGCAGCCAGCCACACGTGCAAAACTCCCAACAGAAATGCTACAGACCTGAGCAATAAGAGGTACCTGTCTCACTCACCAACTTGCTGGCACATTCTGAGAGTTTTGTGTCCATCTTTTAGTGCACAGACTAGTAATCCTACTTGAAATCTGTCCTAGGTTCAAAATTAGGAAGCTAACAGAAGTCAATTAGGAAGGTAACAGAAGTCATTACCTCCCAAACACAAAGCGCACAGGAGATTGTTCCCTAAAGTGTAACACCCAGCCAGAGCTTCCCATCCCACTTACCCGAATGACATCCAGTTCTTTGTTTCTTTGCATAAGTTGCTTTTCCAGTTCCACAATCTTTGCCATGGCTTCGTTCTCCGTATCTTGGAGTTTTTCTGATAACTATCGTTCAAGAGAGAAATAGATCATAAAATTGGATAAAAGTAGTGTTCTCAACCAAAATGCCAGGAACACTTGTTGGAGCAGTGGTATGTGATAAATTACTGATATTCCACCAAACTCTGAAGTCTTTCTTTGGACAGAGAGAGTTCCTGCATGTGGTCGGGGGGGCACCAAGCACCCCACTGAAGGTCCCTCTGATGATGATTGTTATCCTTCGGCTATGGCCAGCAGGTAACCTGGCCAGACTGTAGCTATGAGCCTACTCTACAATAAAGCACTTGAAACGCAATTATTCTCATACACACTAAGTCTGATCTGAAACCCAAACACCCCACAGAACACAACAACGGCACTGTTGCAAAACCAAGGGATGCTCTAGTGGTGGAACCTATAAATATCACCTCTCACAATGAGGCTAATTTGATTTGTAATGAATAAAAGAGTTTTTTTTCTTTTTTCCTCCATTGTCTTTTGATTTATTTTTATCTCTTGTCAGACCCACAAACCTGGGATCTGAAAGCCACACTGTTCTTGTTGGCTTTTTCCACCACCACCACCACCACTGATGCCAACTCAAGCAAGGCTGCAGAGGTGGTGAGGTGGCACCAGCTGCTGTGTTTTTGAGATAAAACTTCTGCAATTCTATTATTAATATTTTTGTCAACTCATGACAGAAAATAACATCCAGACTCCTGGGATGAGTCTAGTTTATGTAATGAGATCAGAAGCAAGCCCTTAAAAATCTGCCACCAGAGTAAACCATTAAGTTTGCAAACAGCTAAAAGGAGTAGATCTATGAAGCAAAAAATGGCATTTCTACCGAATTACTTTTCTCTAGCAGAAGACAACCGTGGGGGGACACAGCAAGTTGGTTTAAGAATGTATTTATTCTAAGTGATGGCCATATAGGAATGGCAACAGAATGACCCTTTTGTCTTTTTTTTTTTTAAGTATGGAAAACATTTTAAATTTACAACAGCCAAGCCATGTCTTCCGGACTAAAGTACCTGACACCAATACGGTACGGGGCAGAAAAGCCGTGAGCAAACACTGAATGTCTGCACAGCACTAATTTTTGGTCCTTTACCTCTCTTTAATGTCAAGCCCCACATTACCAAGGCAATGCAACTCCTTTGTAAGGAGCTGGAGCTTGTGTCAGATTGGAGAGTAAATAAAATGACAGAATAAGATATTTTCTCATCAGGTCAATAAACAGCTTATGAACAGAACTTTGTAGCAAGTGGAGCACCCGATAACTAAAACAAGCAGAATATGAGGTTCAAAATATAGCATGAAAGCACCCTGAGATCTCCTGAATTCCTTCACTTGCCAAATATCTGATTATTCCCCCAATCCCAAAGCACAGTAGTCCCAAAGCGACCCTCACCCCAAAGGCTGTAGCCCCACTGCGCCTGCGCTTCCACCTCCGAAATGGGCAGTAGTGAAGCCCCTGCACAGAGTGGGCTCTGAACTGCTTTAGAGACAAAGGTGACAAAGTGTGGTACTAACATGGGAAATGTTTTCTTCCAGTTCTTCAACTCTTTCCAGGGCTGCATTCTTGGTTTCAGCATCCTCCAGTAAAGCCCCCACATCGAAAACGTTATCCAGGTAAGCTTGAATTTGCACCTGCAGTTTGTCGCTCTCCGTGTGTTTCAGTTTCTGCAAACCCAAGAAGAGAAGAGTGTCACTCAGCACCGCCGGCCCTTCACAGCAAGGGGGCTGCAGGCAGCAAGCAGGGTGGGGAGAGCTGTGGGAAAACACTGCGCACTTTAACGTTAGCTGGGGTCAGGAGCGATAAACAGTCATTCTGGAAGACCAAACATCCAGAGCTTTCAAAGCTAAGCAGCATCTTATTTTCTGCTACTACAGAGAATATTACTGCTTTCCTCCGTGCTTGCTCCTTGACCGTGGCAAGCTCTGAATCCACCACCCAGCCCTCAGACGGCGCGAGCCCAGCAAGGCGGGCGGCTGGCACTGGCCCTGCTCCTGCCCACGGCGGCCACCCACTCGTTGGCCGGTAGGCAGAGGTGAGGCCATCGCTTATGTTTGGGTTCGAAGCAGCTGCGTGGCGCAGAGCAAATCCTCTGCTTGCTCTCTCTGACCTCGCACCGGGTCTGCCATGGTCAAAACGAGCATGCTTTATCTCCCGAGATAACATCAGAGCACGCTTTGAACTGCCCTGCCTGTTCCCGAGGGACTGCAGGGTTTGTGCCACCCTGGGACCCCAAACAGACCCGTGCTCGGTGTCGCCATACACAAATACTTCTCACAGACAGCAAAAAACCTCTCTGCAGAAGTCAGCAGGGACACATCAACCCCTCGTCAACACGAGCACTGTTTTGTGCGTGTGCTCCCAAGGGCAGGGACAGGGAGAGAGAGAAAAAGACAAAAGGGGAAATATAAAAGCAACTTTCTTCTGAGAGAGAGCAATTCCCACAGGATGCCAGAAAACACCTGGCTGTCAGGAGAAAACTCAGAGGACTTTTTCACACGGAGACGGAGGGAGCCGTGGCAGCACCTGAGCCGGGGCTGACATGAGGCCTGCAGCCCATGGCCGGAGGTCAGGGACGTGGCACAGGCAAGGACGACTGCGGTTCATCCTCCCTTTGTTATAATGCAAAGCTACAAATTTAGCTCCCAGCCTGTAATTGCAGTTAGTTGCAGCTGATTTTCCTTCTGCAGGGGTGGCTCCAGGCCACAGCCCCCAGCCAGCGGCCACGGCACTGCATTTTTAGCAGAGACTATGGGACAACCCCGCTCTGCCCTGCCGAAAGCTCTCGGCGAGGGGGTCTGAGGAGGTTTCAGGCTGGGCTGGGCACAGGGGGATGTGGCGTGGACCCTCCACGGCCGCAGGTGGGCCCGGCCGGCAGCCCCACACCGAGCTCAGCCCTGTGAGGAGCACAGACCCACGCTGCGGGGCGGAGGAGGCCCGGGTGGTACTCACGTCCAGGTACTCGTCCAGGCCGAGCTTGGTAAATTCGTACTGCAGGTGGACCCTGAAGTTCATGTCCTCCACTGAGTGGACAACGATGTTGATGAACTGCATGCAGGCCACCTGGAAGGAGAAGAGCTGCATGTCAGAGCAGGCCATAGCGTGGCCCCGGCTGTCCCCTGAAAGCCCGAGGGTCGGAGCGGGCTCTCCTGGGGCCCCGGGGGTCAGACACGGTGAATGACCACATTTCCTTGAGGTTAATACGAGGGGAAAATGCGATCCGCTATTCCACAGCTTTTTTCCAAGCCAGTGCTGGATTTGGGCTTATGGGGTGTTTGTCTGCTGCGATAAAGGCAAACGCGGGTTCCAGAAATTAAGTCATGTCTGCAGAGTCTACCTTTACTGCGTGCCGGTGAATGCTTTCCATGCCAGCTCGCACGGCCAGACATCGTACAAGCACACAAGCTCTTAAGAAAACAATGCTGTTTCTGAAACGGCCTGTAAAAGTGAGATTAATTTTGCAACTGGAACCCCTACCTTAGGAAACGGGACTTTCACAAAAGGCGCTTTGTTGTTTGCAGAAAGCATATTTCCAAAGCTGTGGTTTGGTAACTGAACAAGGGACCAGATCATACGGGTTGGCACCCAAATGCGTTCAAGCAGAGCGAAGAAAAGGAAAAGGCTCTCAAGTGAAGCGGGTTGTGAGTGGAAGGAGGAAAACCTCCCACAGAGTGGCAGGAATCGGGCTGCAGACCCCAAAATGTTTGCTCTTTATTTGAATGTAAGGCATGGCCAAATCCTGCTCTGCACAAGTATCCCCAGCCCTCGTTCAGCTCACAGATGATCATGGCTGTCACCTTCTGAGCTGCTTTAAGAGAAGGGTTGGGCTAGTCCTTGCCGGGCTTCTCAAGGGCACAACCCTATCCTCCTGGCAACTCTGCAGCAGGGGTAACACCAGCTTCTCCACATCTACTGAAAGACTTCCCGATTTCTAGAATGAACCTGGGAAGAGAAGATCAAAGCAACCTGATTTTACCTGCAGGAAAAGCCTCCAGGAGACCCACGTCTCTGGGTCATTTTGTTTGGGTCACCAGTTTGCCACAGGGAATTGGGCCGATTCTCTGTGATCTGTTATAGGGCCCAGAGGATGGCAAGCATCTGCTGCACAGTGGTGGCCTGTGACCACAGGCCTGGCTGGGATGCCCCAGGCTGTTCCTTCCAGCCAGAGCTCCCAGCAGCCGCAGAGCTGCCATAAAAACTTTCCCAGCCGAACTGCCTGGTACTGCCCAGCTTTGGAGGAACCAGGACCACAGGGACACAATAAAAGTCAGTCAAAACCTTTCAGCTGCATCTTCCCATGTAGACCCTGACCGGCTTTAACCACTCTGTTTCCAAAATGACTTTAACCCTCCATCATGCAAAGTTGTAAGACTGGTAACAGGGACAGCCCCAAGGAAGAGAAGAAGGAAGACAGTCTAAAGACTCGGTCAGGAGCTCCTGTGATGCCTCCACACCTCCACCTCTCAGTGTGTACTCGTCTCTTACATGAACAACCCAGTCCATGCGGTTGGAAACCTAACTTCAGGTTTTGAGCCTTTGCAGGACCCTTTCCAGTTCCTGTTGTGAACTGTGGTTCCTCCTCGTGCCGGTACCAGCCTTCGCCAGCTGAACCCTGCTAGCAGTCTGGTCGTATCACCCAGAACCAAACTCCCTTATTTCAAAAGCGCTTTTGTTATACTTGCACTGGGTCTCACAACATTAGGGCCAAATTCTCATTTCCTTTCTCAGATCCTTACATACACAACTAAGGAATTCATCAAGTCAAAGAAAGCTAATCTAAGAAAGTTGCTTTTAAAATGAAGTAAGTCAATGTCAACAGCAGGAACCTTCTCTAAAACACTTATGCCTTTTTGTTGCTCTTTCCTCCCTGTTGATCCATGCCATTAACCGCAGCCCCTTCTAGCTCCAGCTTCCCAGACAGCTCTTGTCTTCTCCATTTAGGGCAGCGTGAAAGCCAGGTCCTGCAGGAATAGCTCTTTGTTTATGTTCAGTTGTTGCAACTCCTTCAATTACTCGAGCTCTAACATTACGTCCTGGAGCCTCCGGCACCCTTTTTATCCCGTCCTGCAGAAAGGAGCACTAGCTGCCTTGGGAAGACCCTGGTGCAACCTGCAGGCTGCAGCAGCACCGCTACCGCAGCGATGCCGGCGGGCAGAGGCCGGCGGTGCTCCCCGCACATCAGCCAGCGCTCGCAGCAGCACGCGGAGCTTGTTAGGGCCAGGTGGTGACAAGAACGAGTGGATCTGCCAGATCTGCCAGCTCTCTCCTCTAGATGTAGGCTTGTCATATAGTCAAGCCCTTAGTTGGTGGAAGCACCCCAAAGATGCAGATTTTATTAGTATTTGGGCAAGTCCTGAAAAAAAAATGTATTTATCCTTTTTCAAGTAAAGTTCACCACTACCTTCAACCTATGGCCTGAGAGATCCAGGGAGTTTTCTTACAGGCCAGCCAGATGGATGCCAAGTATTCACAGCTCACTGGGCGTGTACTGACACACACATGCATATTCCCTATTACATCCTTACAATACACCATTTCAAATCTTAAATAAAGATGAGGAATGATTATTATTTTTAGAACAGTGGACAAATCCTGCAGCTTGCAGCAAGCACCGTCTTTCTTCCAGGCTGTGCTAAGCTGTGCTACTCTCCCGCTCCCCAAATATGATTACTGCTCCCTGTGAGCAGCGGAAAAATAACTAAGAGTCAGGTATTGAGAACTGACAAATCTTTCTGTTAAATTACAGACTAAACTGTATGTACACATACATACTTAATGTATACTGTGACCACCAACGTGTCCTTACTGGGACTGCAGTAATAAGGAACAAAACCAACTGTAACATGTCAGAGAGTCACTGAGAGCGGCTTGCTAACTTGAGTAAAATTGCAGGAATTGCTGTAAGGTAAGATTTTTATTTTTTTTCTTTTTAAATAGAAGCAAGAGGCCATCCTATTTCACAAACACCACCTCCTTCCTATTCTGCTGCCCACTCATGGGTGTGAGCCTGGCCTGGCCATCAGGGCTGCAAGCCACTGACACCCAAGCGCTCACAGCCTGTAGGAATCAGCGCACTGGGTGCTTAACACCTCTTTCCTGGCAGAAAGAGATCTGCAACCAAAAGCTCAGCACTGAAACAGCATAAAGTGTCACAGATGCTTAGCAGAGGCCTCAGCAGAACGGCCGGTGTGACCAGGCGGGAAGCCCTCCTGCTCTGCTCTGCCCTCAGATCCACAGCACTGGGCACAGGCAGCGCAAGGAGACTGCGCTGACCGTGTGTCACTACTGCGTTCGTTTTGTAACTAAAAATGGGACTGTCATTTCCCAGACTTCTGACACGAGCACTCACTTGCCACAGATTTTAAAGAAATGGATGCAGAAGTATTTTTGATATTGGACACACCACGGGCTAGCTCATCCTTACTGTCACGACCTCTGCCTTTCACGTGCTGCCAACGTGCAAGCTGGGGCTGGTGTCTGTGGTGCCAACCAGAGCTTCCTCTCTCGCCCGTCTCTGTTGTGCTCCAGGGGAAGTGGTTTTGGTGAACAATCATGCATATGCACACTGAGGACTCAAACGTGGTGCAGACTACTGCTATATTTATCAGCAGATAAGGACAGACAGCAGCTGCAGCCAGTCTCCCCCACACTTCCCTGTCTGCGACTCCGAGGATGTTGGCACACGGACAGAATACGCATCTTGATATTGCAGAAGCTGCTGCTGTGCTGCAGCCAAATAGCACATGGGACCAAAAGGCCACTTTCCTCTTACCTTCACTAGGGCACAAGGCACTTCTTGAAGGTAACGGAATTGAACGGAAGCTAAAAATGAAACGCACATTATGTAGTTTGGAATGCAAAAAAATTGTATTGTGGTAATTTTAGGCCAAGGATCAGAAGGCAGATACATCTCTGGCTACGACAGCAGGACCAGACACGGTAAACACTGAACCCAAAGTTCGCTGATGATAAATAGCACTCACCATAAAGTCTATATTGTTGTCTTCATTTCGGAAGTGCTCCATCAGTTTCTCAAAGCGCTGTTTCTCTCCACACACCTACAAAAGAATCACCACGTGTTTGTTAAACTACAGCTTGCAAGAGAGAGTATTAAAAACATTTAAAAAGCAGCTCATCTGCTTGCTCAAAACCTCTCCGTCCAGGTTTCCCCTCTTGTTAAAAATATTATTCTTCATGACAAATCCAGCTGAATAATCATATGTGAACCTGCACTGCAAGTCTATGGGGTCACGTACAATTATCACATAATTCTTCATATCTCTTTTCCTCCTAAAAATTTAATCACGCCCACTGATGGTACAAATGTAAGCAACAGACTTGCACCAGGCTGGGCCACAGGAAGACTTGGCCTCTCTCACAGTTCAGGACTGGCTTTCCACTGTAATATAATGTAATTAGGAAGAAGACCAAAGTAGAGGGAAGAAAAAAAAAGAAAATTATCACCAACTAAATGAGGAGTGAAATATATTGGCGTAACTATCAGCTGGTCAGAATTACAGAGCCGTAATACAGGGGTGTTGGCAGGAAACACAGACGCAACTTGAGGGAGAAATAAGATCTAAGATAAAGCAGGTCTCAGGATATTGTTTAAATCCTATTACTTCCTAGTAGCTTCTCTGTCTCAGTCCTACTTCTCTCAGCACACAAACAATCTAGAGCAATCCACACCAAAATCACAAAATATTAAATAAGTTGGAAAATGAAGGGAGCAGAGGTGAGCACCAGGAGGTGCACCCATTTCCCTGTCCTCCCTGCTTAGCAACTGCATCTCCTCCCTGTGGTGCATCCTTTGGGGTTATTTTTTTCTATCCCTGCATGAACAGATTACACCAAACACCTAACCCATAGGGGTAGGAGCTGGTGCACAGGAGCTGCCCCTAGCCCAGCCGTCCCAGCGACCCCAGCCGTCCCAGGGAGCCCAGTCATCCCAGTGAGCCCAGCCGTCCCAACGCAGTCAGATGGGAGGTGATGGGGACAGTGCGAAGGGTCTGGCACGTTCCCGAGTCCACAGGGAGTTTCCTCATACTCTGCACCATGAGCTGACTTCTCGCTTGCTGGATTTTGGCATCAAACTGAGCAGTGAATTCAGGAGGAGCAGAGGCATGCTCCTCTGAACAAAGCAGTAAGTGCCTGGGTAGGCTCATCCATGCACAAAGTGTTCAATGCTGTTCCCAGCTTCCCTCTCCTCAGATGCCTGCTGTTTGCAGAGGGACAGGAGAAGCTCTGAAAGAAGCTGCTTTGCTCTTAAAGGTCCTGAAAAGCAGAGTCCAATCATCTGGAGGACTGAAAGTTCGCTTCTGCTGAGGAACAAAACCCTCGGAGCACAAGAGGCTCCTTCCTTCCTTAACCAGATTTTAACCGAATGTCCCAGGAGCACAGGGTGCTCCTGATCCAGAGCAGGGGGGACAGCAGCGGGACATCCAACCCGGGCTGCCCAGTTAGGGTCTGCCAGCTTCCAAGCAGCACACCCCTCTGAGATGTCAGCTGCTGTTTCCCTTCAGAGCCAGCTCCTGGCACAGTAATTACATGAAATTACCCAAGGAACAGTAATTAAGGGTTGGCGGGAGCACTGCCTACTTCTTCTTTAGCAACTAACCTCTCAGGGGCAGAGGCCGGTTCTTTGTACATAGTTCTACGTTTGTCTCTCCCACAAGGAGACCAAATCCCCAACCAGGGTTTCTAGATACTCCCAAAAAGCAAGTTCTTCCCAAAGTATGCCTTATTATTACTATTCCCATCTCAGCTTCTTCTTTCTAACTGTCTGTCTTACAGCATGTACCTACACAAGGATTAAGGCACCGAGCAGACCTCACTGAAGTCACACAGAGTTTAGTGGGACCTCAACTGAGCTGACCACGAGATCTGCAAAGCACTGCGAGCAGTGGCCTGCTGGGCAACCTCTCGCCACGCTTTCTGCTGTCGGTTATGACCAAATAAAACATACTTGCGGTGTATGTGATACATCTTCTGTCATTCCTAAGCAGAATTGCCACAACTGGGTTATTATTCAGATATTTGTGGTCAGTACCTGACGTCAATGGGAATTCTGCCACTGGATCTCTGTGAGAGGAAGGGGACGCTGGTTACGATGAACTATTTGGTAACACTACCACCACCATCCACGGCCACAACCCCACGAGTTGCAGCTAATGGGCTCCGTGCAGGCTCAGCGCCCCCAGTCACACAGCCTCCGGTAGGCAAGGCGCTGAAGGCGCATACGGACACTTACTAAAGCTGGATTTAAATGTTCCCAGCTGAACCTTATAGACTGACAAAGTAGAATAAACGCACTTAAACAACAAAGCATGCACCCTCATGAAAAACAGATTACACGTGTTGGTCAAGCAAATTATCATCATCTTAAACCCAAAGGACTCGGCTCTTTCTACAGCTTATGCCATGAATGTGGTTTTGAAGCATTAAATGCCTTTACATGGGCTGCTGCTCTAGGCCCACAAAACACACATAAAGGTGTAAGATAGAGTAAAACAGCAGAGACAGACCCTCTCCTGGATGGAGCAAGTCTCCTTGGTATTGCCTGGCCTGCAGTTGTGCAAGGGACGAAGTGTGTGTGAGCTGTCTCTCTGCTTGGCAAAGATGGGGTGCCTAGGACACAGAATGGACGGGTGAGTTTGGGGAGTTAATACCATTTGGCTTCAGGTTGTAAATCTTCACTCTAATCTTGGGCTTTTCTTCAGGAGTAATCTTCGCAAAGCCTCCCTACAGCGTCAGGAATCACCTTGCTGGGAGATCAAAGCCCAAGCACCGCACACACGTTGCTGGTGGTTAGAGCAGCTCCAACGAAAACTGAGGGCAAGAGAGTGAACCTCCGCCCCGGCCTCCCAGTGCGCCGCGCTTTGCAGCTGGTGCCTTGAGAGCTGGCGTTACTGGAGCAGAGCCTTAGGCTCTGCAAAGCCACCAAACGGCCAAACTCAAATCCAAAATAGCCAGGAGCACCCCTGGGAAAACAGGGAGACGGTCGTGTGCATTCTGGCACAACTATCCTGGTTTCACAAGCGTGCATTTAAAAGCGAGAGGTGGGATGAGCGCACTCCGGCGGGGACCAGAGCATCTCTGCAGCAGACAACAGCACCAGCACCTGCCAGCATCCCGTCTGGCTCCCTCGCTCTCCGCATGCAGCATTGGGAATGGTTTCATCGTGAAGAAGCTCAAGTTCCTTGAACGTGCAGCGATGTGATCTACTCTGGGCACTTACCACAAACACCCTACCGGCACACTCTTACCGAGGGCCCACCAAAAGCACTCCTGGCAGGGTGCAGCTCTGCTGCGGCGTACGCCCATCCCGGGACACACACGCTTCTGTGCGGGAGCAACTCATCCTTCAGGAGGAAAAGAGACGAAACACTGCGAAGAGGTTGACCTCCATCAGGAAGACGCAAAGAGAAAACCAGAATCTGGCCACGTTTCAGGAACCTACTGGCACTGTAAGGATCAAAGGCAGCAGCTGCCTGCCAGTGTAATTTGATTTCGGAGGCGTACGCTGGGCCTGATCCAACTCCTGCTCAAAGCCAACCCGAGGAACCCTCTCCTTCACTGGCACCACCGGCTGCTGAGATGCACTCATCCCCACAGTGTTATCCCAAGCCATTTTTTTCCTCCTCTAGTAAATGGGATGGTATTTCAGTTCAACCAACTGCAAATTCTTCCAGCGCTCTCCGTACACTCCCCTCCCCACAAAACAGTTCAGAGTCAACATAACAAAAGTAAAAAGTAGGTTCGTCTACAACTCTGAGCTCTAAACAATCGCGTCTCTCTTGTACCCACTTCAGAAAAAACAAAGCCGATTTAAACAAAATCATGTATTGTGGAAACAAACGTAACAATGGTGCATACAGTCACTCAACAATAAAAGCCAGAAGGATTGGTTTCTGGGAAATCTAATGTAAACCGTTCCACATGGATGAGAAAAGCTGACATAAACAACTACAAGCCATTTATGGCTGACTAACTGAATTAGGGGGCAACCCAAAGTGATACAGCCCCGGCAGAGAACTGCCGATCCCGGGACGTGAGCAGCCCTGGCTGGGATACGGCAGCTGATAGCAAGAGGAAAAGCAACAACAACCTGCGGCTTTCGGTGGCTGCGCACAGATATTTCACACTACGATCAGCTGAGTCAGTGCGGGGAACATGTGCGTTTCAAGAGACAGTGAACTGACTTTCATGAAATGATATAATTTATCCTGGAAGATTAAAGAGAGTGAAACTGTAGATGAAGCCTACAGCCTGAAGATTGGCCAAAATCCAAGATGAATGCTGAAATCAAATCCCACCACATAAAACCATATGTTGCCACTTACATTTGAATAAATTTCCAAGGTCTGTCATTTGAAAGTATGGCTGGGACTAAGAAAGGCTGATCTTTCTTTTATTAGCATTATTCTGCGTAAGAAGCAAGATTAAACGGGTTACCACAGCTATAAAAAACCTCTGTCTCTACTTAGGCTGTGAAAAAAAAAAACTTTTTAGGTTGCATTAAGCCCACGTCATTCTAGAAGAACAATGTGGCTTTATGAAAACCACCCACGAAGGGTCCTTTCTCTGGAAAGGCTTTGGGTGCTAACGAAGTAAATCCGTCACAGATCTGTTACAAAGGTACAATACGATCCTATGAGGAAGCAAAAGGATCCATTATGAAAAATTTCGTGACGATTATATCCATATCCACCTGGCAATGCTCTCAGGTCACACAGTTCACATCCAGACCACCCAAGAGCAAAGATCAGCTACAACAACCCTCGCGTTGCTCCTGCTCACGCAGCTGGATTACTGTGAGATGCTCCAGAAAGGCAACCTGGGCAGACAGCAAAAGCCAACAAGGCTATCTTGACAAACTGAAGATGTTTTCATGTGCGCTGTCAGACAGAAAGTGAAAATCCAGGCTGACTGAAGCATGTCCATTGTCCTCCTACCTCAGAGAGTTACCTAACGACACGAAGCACCACCTCGTTTCGCTGGAGAATGGAGCTCATAACCAAACCTCACAGCAAGGAAACATAGCGTGCTCCATGTGGAGACGGCAGCGAACACAGGCAGTATTTCAGGCTTTGGAGCTGCAGCTCGTTGGCCAACAGCACAGAACGCACACTACGAGACACAGCCGCCAGACTGCTACCTCCTCCACATCTGCAGGACTGATGCTCCTACGCCCGAGATGCTGCGCCCCATCCAGACACAGGAACTGCCTACTGCAACCGCCTCCCCGCACGTGTCGGTCTGTCAGCAAAGGGGGCAGAGAGTGACAGCGCTGAGCTAGAACACATGTTCCTAGGAAAGACGTCAGTAAGCTCACCAACTCACAAAACGCCCCTGTGCCAGGAAGGAGGTAACATCTGGTGATCCCAAACTCCATATGGAAAATTAAATCAGTTTGGCTGCATTTGCACATGGTCTGGCATAGCAAAGGCAGCTAACAGTGACCTCAAGGCAGGGAAAATGATTCTCTGAAGGACCAGATCAAAAACACCGAAACCTTAGCAAAGGTTGTGCAATACAGGGCGTGTTCTGTCAGTGCAAACGTTAAAATGAGCATCTACCACGTGTTGCCCAAAGGTTGTTTTAAGCTGCTCCCCCCTCCTTCAATAACCTTTTGAGTTTTGTAAGAGCGAGGAGCAAATTTCACAGCAAATATGCCCTGTTGTACACAAAGGCAGCCCATACTGGATGTGGTGTTATAAATAGCAACCCAAAAATTCCTGGGCCCCTTTGTGAACCTTTTCTCCTGTCTGTGCTCCTTTGTCCGGCGGCACAATGCTGGCTTTCTCTCCCCCACAACAGCCCACTGTGACCAGCAGATCCCACCACCGGCAAGCAGCGCTCCACAGGAACACTTTGTTTGGACTGATCGTGCTGACATTTTTGCAGTTTGCTGAAGAACAAAAAATCAGTTTTCCCATAAGTTACTGGTTAAGTAAACAGTTATTTAATACTTACTAGGTTAAAATACCTTTTACTTCTCCACCAGCAGGGTTAAGGCGCTCTCAAAACACTGCTGCGGTGCAAAAGACAACAAACGTATTTACATTTTCCAGCACTTGCGAACAGTTTCTCCTAGCACTGAGTTATTATAACGGCCCGTAAGAATAATTCAGAACTGCTGTTTTCAGTGCCGCCATTCATTATTCAAATAGAGAAATGTGACTCTGAATTAAGCATTGTGAAAACCGAGGGCTGAACAATATTGCCTCACTTTGCCGATGGAGGTGAACAATGAGGTTCATTGGCCATGCCCCTGCCTTTCAGCTCGCTGCCCGGCAATTCAGATGAACCCGGTCTCCGTAAGCTCAGCATCGATCGTCAGAAGCAGGCGATGCGCGAGGGGATTGCAAGGCTTCTCACCTGCCAGATATTCCAGAGCAGCAAACAGAAGTCAATGACACTGATGTTAAAACAAGAGGGAGGGCCGGTGTGCCAGACCCCGCTCCTCTCCCATCCCCAGGTCTCCAAGGAGTTAGGTCAGCTCTTCTCTCCCCGGCACATGGGGAAGTTCAGATGCTAGAATAACCACCAGATGATGAGCTTCCCAAAAGTTTTTTGGAGCACTTCGATTTAATTTTTGGCATTTCTTCTTGTCTTGGAGCAAAACAAGGTGGTTTCTTGAAAGGTATGGTTCATCTTAGGAAAAGTACCTCAATTCCGTTTTTATTTTTAAATACTGAAATTACTTCCAATGCAGAGAAGCACACAAGCATACACTCACCTTCCCGAATTCAATTATTCTGGCATATGCTTGTATAATAAGCAATTTAACTGCTTCGCTGGATGAGAGCCAAAGTCAGGAAGTGGTGTTCCCTGCAGAGAGCCAGGATTATTTCTGGCTGGCTTTCTGTCTCTCTACAGATCCCACTCAATTCTTTTGCCTCCTCAGTTTGGATCCATTTTAAAACTACAATTGTGCTTATAAAATAGAGTGGTAGAGTCCTCTCGTCTTTTCCCAGAAATATTTACGTGTTATTAAAGTAAATTCTCCTATGTTCAAAATGGGAGATTAACAAAAAGCTGCATCAGGATCTAGCTTGTGCTCCTTAAAACCTTCATTCAGTGCTGTGAAGTACACTCACAAACTGCCATTTTCAGATCTTCACTAAAGCTGAGGAAATTAATATTTGCAAAAAAACCCAAAATTTCTTTGTAACTGCTTTCATTATGCAATCACATTAGCACTATTGGGTTGTCTTTTTTTTCAAGATATCTGTGAACTTACTGAAGCTATTTGTTTACTGGCTGCTATGCTTTCAGTAAATCAAAAACATGTAAACCAAGTAAATAAAACAGCTAAGCAGAAATGCCGCAAAACATTTCAATTCTGAAGCAAGGCCATAAGTGAGTTGGAAAACAGCTTTCTGCACTTGTAGTCTCAACAAGCCTTAATTCTGTTGAACTCGAACTTTTGTGTTAACTCTATTTCTGGGTGTTCTCACCAGATTTCACAATCGTGCTCACAATTCGCCTGCCCACGTTATTTCTGCGCCTTAGCTCTGCGGAATCCTCATTTAGGCTTGGTGATAGCCTGCGACCAAACGCGCAGCTGTGGAGCCGGGGAAGGAGCCTGTTTCGGGTGGTGGTGCCACAGGAGGTCTCGCCACCTGCTCCCCAGGGACACCCCGCGATGCCGCCCGAGCCCCGTGTGCAATTAGGCCAATTCAGGTATTTCTGGGGCCGTACGGTGCACTGAAACCTTTGCCTCCAGGCTCCGTCAGCGATGTTTTCTACAACTGAAGAGAAACGGGCTGAGAGGCTCTGACTGTAAGTAAAGTTCCTTAAAAGTAACCCAAGAGTCAAAGGTGTGTGTATATACACATATATGTATGTACATACATGTGGATATATAATGGGCAAAGCATTACATAATTTTTACTAGGAACAGACGACCGTAAGAAACTTGACCATGAAGCAGACCTAACCCATAGCAGAGCTCGGAGCTGGCCCCTGAGGAGTCCAAGCCACGGTCTCCATCAGGGCAGCACACCCAGGGTCCCTGGGACAGGGCTGCAAGAAAGAGCTGGCCCCAGCTGAACGGCACACCGGCCTTCAGCAGGACGTGACGCAGGTCAGCCGGGCGAGCAGAAACTCCTTTACGTGCTGCGCTTCCAAGAGGAACGCAAGCCATGTGGGGTTTTGGCACTCAGATCAGAAAAGAGAGAGGAAAACGCACCCCGAGTTAAAAAGTGCTCTTGTACGCGAGGGATGGCTCTGCCAAGGTGGGAGTCGGAGCCCGACACATGTGGCTGTGCAGGCAGGCACCTCGCCGCTGCGGTCCAGCCTGGAGCCTTCTCCCCTGCCCTGCAGACAGGGACAGGCAGTGACCAGCCGCTCGTCATCCTGCGGATGAAGGGACGTCAGGTCACACACCTCTGCAGAGCTCAGGGCACTGTAATGTCACCCTTCAGTATTTGCCTACATTTAAAACTTATTTGCCCCCAACTGAAAATGCCAGCCACGCGGAAAGCCAAACTTTCCCACACGCTGTTTCACGCCTCTTGGGCCAGGTCTTGGGTTCAGTTGACTCCAATTACAGCTGCCCTCTCGGACGGAAAGTGCTTGGGCTTTCAGCCTCCTGAGGACACCTTTATCTCACCAGGGAAGTCCTGACACGAGAACAGCAGGTTTGCTTATCCTCATATTCTTTTTCTCAGCTCTGGAAAACCTTCTTCATCTTCCAACCAGTATCAACTGCAGCAAAACATCTCCCACGCAATTACTCTTGGCATACAAGTATATAAGAAGTATCCAGTCAATGGCAGCGATGATTAAAAGATCTTCTCAATCTGTAGAATCTCATCAACATGCAAGCATCGTTCCTTGACAAGGCAGGAATGAACAAAAGCATTTCAGTTATGGCAAGATGTCAGTAGAACGACAGAGAGCAAGGACAGCTTTGGAACGATGCTCGTTTGGGGTCCTGAGTTACCACCGCGTGGCTATGCTGTGGCTTACGCAGCATCATCTCCACGCCGCGTCTATGTGAAGTGAGCAGAAGCGTGTGAGAAGCCACATACTTGCACGGTGCTGGCTCTCACCATTTCTGATGGCCACGGGTGGATTCACCAGGACACCAATGCGCCTTTGCAAATTCAAAGCAGTATTTCCAGGAAACAGTAAGGGGAGTAAGCAATGAAATAATAATAAAAGAGAGTTTTATTATTGGCAGTAAAAGACAGCAGTTTGATTCTCTGTATACTCACACATGCAATCACACTATTAAAATGAATTAACTTCTCTGAATAAGCGTTAGGAAAATATCTTGTTTTCCAACAGTGCACTCAGCCTGCTTCAATTTAAACGGGGCACAAGCTCTCAGCATCTGGTCCGTGACCCTCGGAGCTCCCCCAAGGCTGTCTGGTGGCTAACCCCACTCTCCTTTTCTTCCCCTGGCATTCTGCTCAAGTGCATTTGCTCGTCCTGCAACACAAATCCCAGGCAACTTGGATAAAACCACGTAGCCCGTTCTCACAAATCCATGGAAACCAGCACAAAGGGCCAGGAACACTGCTAAGGAAGCCCACTGGCAAGCGGCTAAAAGCAGGGGTCGCGGCTGTGCCGAAGAGCTCGCCCAGCCAAGGCTGCGATATCCCATTCAAGATGCATCTGCCTTCAGCGTGAGGTGCTGGGAATAAGAGGTGGCTGCAAACAGAATCGGCAGCAGGCCAGAAAGTATCAAAAAGATAAAGGAATAGCCAAACGCCCCGGCTATTCCCATGGGTTACCTGTGGCACAGTAACTCCAAACTATTGCCCACAAATACAGCAGAATTCAGTCAAGCATCACTCAGAAAAAGGACCTTTCCAGCTGCAGAGTGCGGGTGGCCGGAGCACACCTGGAGTCGCTGGCTGTAGGCAAAGGCAAAGCCCCCAGCACCACCCGACCTCCTCACCCTTCTTCTGCGCTGGGACCATTCAGAAGCTGTTTGAGGCCTGATGACACCAGAACAGCTGCAGCCAGCCCAAAATATCTGCTAGCCTTCCTAGAGCTTCTCATAACCAAGATCTGATCGTCCTGCAAGTACAAACTTAGCCGAGCAGCTGAGGCATACCTTGGTGTAGAGGCTAAGAGCACCTGGACTTCAAAAGCAATGAGAGTTTTGAAAGTAACGTCTTTGAAAAGAGAAACACAGGGTGGTGTAAAAATCCACCTTGCTCAGGAACAAGCAGGGACAGGGTCTTCACAGTTTAATTTGAACTTTCTTTCCCATTTAGCCCAGATCAAGATCTCCTGAAAACGGATGAGCTGAATTTAGGCTGGAAACTGGGGACGATTCACCCAACGTCTGCACTGGCCTGGAAGGAACAACCAAACCCAGAAGGCGTGTGTACGTTTGGGGCATTTCTCTCTCGGAGAGCTCGAAGTTGCCATTCTGTCAATGCCAAATAGTTCCCAAAACAGAGAGTAGGCTGCAGAAAGCAGAAAGAGACTGACCTAAACCATCCTCTGCTTGTACTCAATGTGCAAACTCCTTCAACATCATAGAGAACACAAAGACAGATGAGAAACTAATACTGTTCCATACAATACAGATGAGGATTTCATTGCAACCGCTTCCAGTCTTTTGGCAAAATTAAAATAAAAAATATGTTCTACAGCTCTGCCACTCACTGCCCTGAAACAGGGGGCTCGCATTTCCTACCACCAGTGAGTCTGCATGAAGTCTGGTTTCCTCAGCTGCAATGATATTTGCATAAAACTCCTGCCCTTCCTTCCATCCATCCATCCATCCATCCATCCATCCATCCATCCATCTATCCCAACCTTCCCTCTCCTGGTCTCCATTCCCCATCAGTAACAATGGCTCCAGATATTTTTTTCCCTGTTGAGTTCAGCTTTATTCAGTTCCATCTCAAGCTCCTCATTCGTTGTACCTTCTTGGTGGCTTGGTGTTTTCAGAACTGACCTGTTCAACATGACCTGACCCTGTACGGAAAAGCGAGCCCTGGGCTACGTCTGTAACGCACAGAGCCGAGTCCCCTGCAAAGAGAAACAACCTGCGCACGACAATCAATGATTTGGGGTGAAGGAACTGGACAAGAATCATTTTCAAGAGGCAGTTTAACAAAACAAACCGTCCTCCATTGGAACATCCAGAGCCCAGGCAGAAGATTGGGTGTAAAATCCTTTTCAAATGAAAAGTAATTTTCAAAGAGAATTCTCAACAAGATTCAGATCAACTGCAGTTTTCCAGCTCAGTCAGACCCTGAGAACCAAATTCTGTTCTCATTTACATCAGAGCAAAGCTCAAAGCCTAATGAAATATTTGATGTTCACCCTGATGTAAATGAGAGCAGAATTTGGTCCGAAATATCCTGTTTTCCCTACTGACTTTATTACAGGGTGAGCGTTAGGCAGGAGTTCCTGTTTCTTTTGAAGTTATATTATGGCAAGAAGATAGAGTGGCAGAGATCGAGTTCGACGGGTCTGATCTATCCTAAATATGCACACAGCGTCTGATGAAAGAACCACAGAGAAGCTGCGGCAGCCCTGCAATGCATACTTACAGAAGCCACACAAATATTACTGAGCTTACAGCAATTTAAATTGGAAGTATACTGCTAGAAATCTAACCCTGGGTACTTTACGTGTCAGCAACTCAGAGATTTTTAATATACTAGCTGAATGAGTTATAAACATGGAAACTTGAAACCATTACTGAAAAGTTGCCCAGGAGGAAACTGGAAAACAACAGCAGAGAGCAAGAAATAAGCAGCGTAATTGCATAAAGGGAAGAACAGCTAAAGGCAGAACTGAGACAGGTAAAATCCCCTCCTTGCACGCTCGCTCCACCTGCAACAGCCGACAGTTCCACTACAGCAAAGGATCAAACACAAACAGGAATGCAGTAACTAAATAACAGCAGACAAACTGCACGTGTTACAAAGGGAGTCTGGAACGTCAGCAGGAGAAAAGAGAGGTGACAGAGCCCTTGGCAGAAAGCGAAGGAGCAAAGCCTTGACTGAAGACGTCAGGAAGGTAAGAAAGCACGTGGGACTTGGCGCACCCTTCCCTGTGACAGGCAAAGGGCCTGTTCAACGGCCCTTACCGACCGTCCCCACCGGTGGCACTTCGGCTGCAGTCAGCTCCCGGTTTATCATTAACCCTCACGCCATCCTCCCTAATGACTCCTATTTCTTCTATAATACAGTAGCAATAAGCCACAAGAATTGAAGACTGGAATAGTAACACTGCACTTTGCATGTTTACAGTGCTTTTCCTATTTAAAGTGCTCCTCTCTTATTACCCAGTTGTTCTTCCTACCAATCTCATCTGCATTTGCTTCCATGATTCCTTCATTTCACAAAGGTGCCAACAAAGACACAGATACCGGCAGCCTGCCCAAGGCTACAGGTGAATAAACCAAAGAACCAACACACAACTTGCAGTTCTGTGCCTGCAGTAAAGGACTGCAGACCCTTCCCCATTCAGCTGGAAGCAAAACGTCTTATTTCTGTGTTCTGGCCGTCCCTTCCGCTGGTGTAACCCAGACGCCAGGCTTTCTCCACGGTTACACAGTACTTCCAACTCAGCTCCCACTCCACAGCTGGGGAAGCCTCGCCAGCAGCCGTGCCGTTCCCACCGCCTCTGCCCTTCGGTAGCTCTGTGTACACCACACAGCTCACACCTAGGACAGGTCTGGTCTTGCAAAGCTGAGGTTTCTACAACAGGCCCACGCTGGAGATCACTTCAAACCTTTTGCTCTGGCTCTGCATAATGACGAGCACTTCAGAAATACAGTTATTTGTCTCCGACATGCAAATATTTACAGTGGATGTAAATCAGAGATTGGTATCTCCCCATCAGAATAATTACACAAAAAGTAAAAAAATTAACAACTTGGCTTGTTGACCATCTGCATTAACCCACTTATACGAACAGTGGCATTAAGGAAAAACACGCTACGTGTTTATACATAGTCCAGATGGGACTCATCAAGTCTATTAATTTTTGAGCTGGAAAGTCTCGATTAATTTTTTCTTTAATAATAAATTCACACATATATCCAAGATTGAAAATAAACTACAACAGCAGCTTTCTAGGACTTGATTCCCCCGCTAGTGCTTCTGAACCTTCAGACAATCTCCTCAAATCCCATTAACCACTGCAGGCAAACATGCCGTAGGCTCGAACGTATACACCTATGGAATACCTGTATTCATTGCAGCAGTGTTCCATCACAGAGACTTGATTTTGTAATTTCTTCACAAACAAAATTCCTACTGATAGCAAAACCAGGAGTTTTGCGTTTCAAGGGCTTGTGTAAATGGCTCTGAAAATGGGAGGTCTAATACAGCGTTCCTGGTTGTTTCAGAGACAGAAGAACTGAAGGAAAGCTCTCAAGATCTCCCTTAGCTTTCCACTTCAGGGACACAGCTTGACTGACCAAAAGGTAAAGGGAGTCATTCACAGTCTGGATTCATCTTGTTGGGATTATGGCTCTTTTACGCAAGCATGAACAAAATGATGACATTAACACTACCGTCTACTTCTTTGCAGCTCAAAGTGACTTACGGAAAATCTGCAGTTTATGGAGAATCCTCACTGTAGGAAATCTAGCTGAACGAGAAAGCTCCAGCCAACAGTAAGAGAACTATTGACACGCACAGCAGAATAACGTACCTCCTTAAAGTTATCAAACGCGGACAAAATGATTTCATGCCCTCCTCTGACGAGGCACACAGCTGCTAGAAGTTCTAAGACAAGGGCCTTTGTCCTGCGAAGAAAAGAAACGGCGACAGTCAATGACCACCACGTGCCAACCACCTTCTTTCTCCCTGCTTGCAAAACGGATGCGGAGACACTGGGAGACGTAGTTGGCATCCCGCATATTTTTAATCCCTTGAAACTAGTAAGCCTGCAAGACGCATAATGCTGAGCATCACCAGATCCGGGGCATTTTGTCTCCCCAGGATCATGCAGTTTTCCCCCATTTTAATGCTTCTCAAAACATGCAAAAATTTAAATCGCAAATTATACTTGTAGAAATTCAAGCAAACCAAGGGCAGTTGCCTAACTCTGGGAAAGGCAGAGCACGTCAGCCTTCGGCAGCTGGCACTCCCGGAGAGTTCACCTGCACAAACCCGGAGAGGAGGCAGTTTTACACGCGCCAGGATCACCGCACATCAGCCATTAGTCAGCCGTCTTCACCACAACGCAGCCCACTTCCTCTGAGCCCAGGTTTTAATGAATGTTATTGCAATTCAAATCTGTATTTTTCCTGATACAAATCTGAATTATTTTCTACGAGAGTTTGTGTTATTCATAGCCAAAAAACCAAAGACAAAGACGTGGTTCACTGCAGTAAATATAGGATGCCTTAGGACGTCCTTCCCCTCTTGAATCAGAAATCTGGGCAACTGATTGACAGCGGTGCTAACACAGGCATATTAATGAGAGAAGACAACAGATTATTGAAAGAAAAGCATGCAGCAGACTCAGTGTAACTCTAATGTAAATAATCCCCAATACTTTCTCACAGGGTTCACACAAGGCAAAAGCACCAACTGGACTTTATGGCCAGATGAGCTCTGAGCAGATAGTAAAATCATGCAGACACATAGGAAATTAGTCTCATGCTAAAGCACTGACTCAAACCAGATGTTACAGAAAAAGAAATACCTTTTGGCTTTCAAAGTGTCAAGGTTATCTTTGGAAACCAGATAAAATGTTCACTTTCCTAGGAAATTTTAAATGTATCATTTTCAATTCTTACTCATCAATGTTTTTTCCTGCCACAAGAAGAGAATCCAAGCTCTGATCAAGGAGTTCTTACTACGGATCTTCAGTACTGTCCCCTCCAGGGTGGGCTCTGAGCCGTGCGTGCGGGACAGGGGAGGGCGATCGCTGTGAGCGCAGAGCCCCGGGGGTGCCCGCGTCTCCCATGCTGGCCGGAGCGCCCACACGTCTGAGGTGAGCACAGGGAGAGGACGAGGCTGCGCCCATGGCATCCGTTTGGGCACAACCAGAGGGGCCGAAGTCCCTGCAGACATCCTCCACCCGGCCTGCCCGCTCCTGCGGCACTGAGCTCCACACGTCTGGGGACGGGGTCAGCTCTGCAGCATCTCAGAGCTGCTGCTGCTTCCCTTTTTGTACCAACCCTAAGCACTCAAACCTCCGGTTTCTTCAGAAATTATCATGGGGCTAAACCAAAAAGACATTAGGTTTTGAACAGCACTAATATTAAGTTTTGTCTTCAGATTATTTTAGCCACACTTGAAAGTAATTTTTTTATAAACAGAAATCTAAATAACCCGCTTCTTTCAAAAATGAAAACTTAGGCTCTCTCTTGATCACCTGACTTCCAAGCAGAGGACACAAAAAGTGATAAAAACAATAAACTTCCCATATCCTTCCCATTTATCCTGTGCCAATGCTTGCTGACGTAGGGCTAAATAAAAGGAAGGAAGGAAGGAAGGAAGGAAGGAAGGAAGGAAGGAAGGAAGGAAGGAAGGAAGGAAGGAAGGAAGGAAGGAAGGAAGGAAGGAAGGAAGGAAGGGACAGACCTACTTCCATCAGGACAAGATTTCAAGCGGTGCACTGTAAGGGAAGCGGATAGCCTAAGCAAAGGCTATATATATACATGCATATACAGTGCTGTTTAGTTTTGTCTCACCCCCTGGTTTTACCTTTCCTCCCAAACACCGGTATGTCAGCTTTGGTTACTTAAGACATGCAAGAGGTCTGGAGCTCCAGGCTTTGCTGGAAGTGGCTGCCAGGGTGAGGAGCGTGCGCAGGGAGCGGAGGGGACACGGCCTCCCAGCGTCGCTTCCACTGCCCGCTTACAGAACTGCTGTTGTGGCTGAACAGCACCTCGACACAGAACAAGAACTAAACCCTCACTCAAAGAAATTCAAACCTAAGGACCCTTTAGACAAAATTCTGTAAAGAAGATTTTCTTACTCTTCAGGAAAATCCCATGCTAAGCTGCTCGTGATCAGCAGAGTCTTCTCTGCACTACGATAGAGTTGGAGTGCTTAAGCAGCAAACTTTGAGCTGAAGAGTCAATTGCTTCTGAAACCAACAGCGCTAGATGGCAATTGCTCATCTATTTCCACCATTACACAGATTTAACCTGATGTTTTGCTACAGGTTTGTGCATAAACATACGCCTGAAAATCCCTTTCCGAGTTACTCTTTACTTACCTACTTCTTAAACTCTCTAAAAGCAAGTGCAGCCTACCTGGGATTCTTGTTGTTCAAACTTAGTGCAATTTCATTAACGGCATGTGGATGCGACATGACCATATTGAACCCATACTGAAAGAGAAGGGGAAAATACTGTTTCAGCTTTGAGACTGAAATTATTATTTTTTAAATCCAAAAAATTACATATCTCTGACCAGATCTGGCAGCAGCCTTTCACAATGTTGTAAGTCAAACAAAACGTTGTCGAGTTTACCAAGTCAGCCCCAACATTTCCACCTACCGCCGTGCCTAACAACTTCGCTGCCACTAACAGTGTCCAAAGTACTTGGTTTGGCCACGTCAGCCAACAAACAGGGCTCCAAGAGCTGCTCCTACACTGCTGCCAACTCCTCTGCTCGTCATTTCCTCCCTCCAACTCCTTTTTAATTCCGACAGTCGAGCGTGTCATTTACTCTCTAGCGAGCAATTTGCAATTCAGCTGCAAAAAACGCTCCTTTTCCAGCACGCGCGCTGCCACAGAGCCAGTGCGGCGTGCATTTCCTGCACAAGCACCACTGGCTTTGCTCTCCAAAAATGAAAAAAAGAATTGCTTTGCAAATGCTGTATGGGTTATGAGCACAAGATTGCTGCTTGCACCCTTCCTATCAGAGGACACCCTGCAATCCCAGGGAGCTGGTATTCCCAAGGACAGAGTTCACAAACGCAGCCGTGTTAGAAACACCTCGTACGACCACACAACTCATACAACTCATAATAAAGGTGTTGACCACAGCCTTTCTTTGAAGCACCTGACTTTTAGCTGTTAGTGATTTAGCAAAAAATCCCAAGTCCCTGAAGCTACCTGGGCACGCCATGTGATCACAGTATCCCACTGAAGAGAAAGGAAATTCAGGAAAATAAGATCAGCTTTGCTCTAGTTTATTCTTTGCCTTGCAGTTATTGCAAGTGCCTTGCCATAAACATGCAGCAAGAGTGAAAGCTTGGATCTTCCATCAGCGTATAGCTCTTCTGAACAAGCTAGTACTAAATTCTGAGACAAGTCACAACTTCAGCCGTGTAGCTGCGCGTCCAACCCGCCGCTGCAAACTGAGCCCATCGCTGCGAACAGGAACCGGCCCAACACACAGATGCTCTTCACATCTGTACTACACCGTCTGCGTGGGTACGCGAGGACGGGGTTGTATTGCTCCCCAGCTACACTGCCTAAGAATTTGGTAAGAATTGAAACCTTTGCGTCAGTTTTACTTAACAATTCACCACTAACCTTTTCCTGCCCCCTCCCAACAACAAAATAGTCATGTGGCCCAAAAGAACGAAAAGGGAAATACCTGGTAATTCATTATGGCCCGTAAACACATGATGCAGACGTGAACATCATCCTTTTTACTCACTAATCTGGAATTTTTCAGTGTTCTTCGGCTTGGCAAGGTGTTATACCTGCAAACAAAAACAGCTCTCATCAACCACAAGACTAGTTGTAGGCAGAAAGAATAAAGGAATGGAAATACTCCCACAGCGGGTGAAAATGCAGCCATCTTTCAGGTCTGCAGAACGTACAGCCACTGGACAACACACATGCAAACAAAGCAGAAAAAAGGTCACAAGCTGTTTCCACCGGCAGTGACCCCTCCAAAGCCAGGTACCTCCATCTCTCGTGGCATGCAATGGGGAAAGAACCATCCACCCGCAAGCAGGGGTATTTCGCATTTTTTCCCACGTGCTTTACTCTGTCTGAGCACCGGCACAGCCTTGTAACGGAACTGAACATTTCTAGGCATCAGCAAATGTATTAATTCCCGCTGCATTTCGTTTAAGAATGGTGCCTCTCTTCTATTCTGCAGCTGAGCTTTCTGAAAGCCCTCCAAATTATTTGAGGAAAATACAGCCCTTAGGAACTTTCCTCAGAACAGAGGCATTAATTATTTTAATTGTAACCTCTAACTGGTAAATCAACCTTGAATTCAATTAAAGAAGTACATGGAATAAATGCAAAGGGAAATCTTTAAATCTGTCATTGCTACGGCATAGTAAATGAAAACCACGCTTCAGCTCTTCCTGAGATACTGCTTTTTTTCTTTAAGAAAAAACCCGCTGCATGAGCTGAGCACAGGAAACTGGAGACACGGAGACACATGAAATACATGTACCGTCTTGCATTTGTGAAAGCGGATAAGCAACGAGAGGGTTCTGATTATAGTCAAGAAACTCCTTCAACAGCGATGCCCTAACTGCTGCCATCGGCCCATGGTGTCCGTGGTGCTGCTGTGCTGCCCAGTGAGCCCCAGGACCAGCCCAGCACGCAGGACAAGCCCCATCCAAACCGCGGGGGGGGCTGCGGGTCCCCGGCTCTGCCAGGACACGACAGGTCTCTGCAGAGCTGCGCAGGTCACCTCGAGCAGCCCCAGCCGGCAGCACCGCGGGCGATGCCGACAGCCAGGGTGAAGGATGGTGTTTGGGGGTGGAAAAACATATTCTTTATCCCGCTCCCTCAATTTACAGTGTAAAAACAGCCTGGAGGGAAGATGCAGGCAGGTTCTCAGTTAGTTACAGTGCGGCAGCAGCCAGAGATTTGCTCCTGATTTACACCGGTGCAGGTGAGAGCAGAGACCAGAAGGGCACCGGGTCGCCGGCTTCGAGGCTAACGAAACCTCTAGGCAGGCAGGGTAATACTTCTGCAGTCCCAACTATCGCACTTGGGCCTGAAAACGGAGGAAGTAAGAATAAAAATCCGCTGATAGGAAGACAGAAAGAAAAATAACGTGATGCACATGCAGTGATGTGCAAATTCTGACATTTGTTATGCAGAGAGCAACTCCACGGGGGGAGGAAAGAGAAATTCGTAGACAGAGCTTGCCTGGTGGGGTAAACACAACCTCCAGTAAACACAGGGCTGCTTCAGAGAGCTGCGCCTGGCCTCACACTTGCCAACACCACCTCTGCCGCCTGGAGCACACACATGGGAAGGCTTTTCTTCGGGATTACAGCATCCTTCGCTCTCCCCGCAGTCCCTACCCAGGAGTTAAAGGTATCCGTGCTGGTTCCCAGCAATGACTCAAAGCACAACCGCAAACACATGCCGAGGCAGGGTGCGAAGGCGAGCTGGAGAACAGGAGAGCTTCCAGGGGACACCAGAGCCAGGCTTTTCCATCTGAGAACTATCCCAACGCTCCAAGAAAGTATGAGCGGCACGGAAGGAGTCAGCGGGGAACGATCTGTCATTACTTCTCATTAATATGGGAACTGTGTGGCATCACATCTAATTATCAGGTGAGAGATGAAAGCAAACCTGGTGATTTTCGAGGCACTCCTCCACACAGTGCTCGGGAGAGCGGGAGCTCTTCAGCGGGACTGCCCCAGAGCCTGGCATGGCCTCCAAGAGCACTTACACCAATTCACAGAGAAAAAAAATCCATCAAGAACGAATAAGCACGAGATGCAACCCTTAGATCAGGAGGCTTACATCTAGAGACTGCTGGAAGCGGGAGCGTGTACCAGGAGAAGCACCACCAGGTATCTGCTCTGCTCACATCTAAGTGCTCTAAGCACCTCCTGCACTACGCGTCTGCTCCCGGGCAGCGTCAGCGAGGGTATGAGATACGGCTTCGGAGTTACCACACTTCACTGCCTCCTCTTTCCTTCCTCTGCACGTTTTGAGTGCATTTGGGGGGCTGCCCTGTTTATCACCAATGCTACTGTGCAAGTTACTTGTCTAATCCATGCTACTCATTTTGTTTAACAAAGATGTGTAGCTTTGTTAATCAGTGATTAACATCATTATTATTAATAATAATTATTTTAATAATAATAATAATAATAAAGGTTAATAATAAATACATGAACAAGTACTAACAGTCTTGGTTTATTCTGGCTCCCTGGCTCACTCTCCGACACAAAGAACATACTTGCCGATTTTCTCACGTTAAACCTACAAAACGGAACGACTGAGGTAGCTCGTGGGAGGGTCTGGGTGCCCCGTGTGCGGGGCAGTGACCACCACCCAGCAGCACCCTTGCCGCGTCTGCCTCTGCGGGAGCCTTCTCCGCTCCACAGCTCCAGCACAGGACAAGAGCGGAACACGTGGTGAGCACCGGAGCACGGTGCACAACCGCCCTGCCCACGGAGAGCCAGCGACTCTTGGGCTTCAGCAATTACTTCCCTTTGCTTTCATTTTCCAGGAGCACTGAGATGAAAGAAACCCCAAAATTCAAATCAGAATTCAGTCAAACTGCTTTTTTTTTTTTCCCCCCATATATATGAATGCATAAATCAGCTCAGGGTACTCCAGCTGGATTTCAGGTTTGCGGGAAACATGACCTAGTTTTGCCTGAGAAGAGCGAGTGGTTAAAGCACGGGAGCCGGGGCGATTTGGGGATCAGACCCCGAGGAGGGCGCAGGCCGTGCCTCGGAGGAGCAGGACAGGACCAGGCGCTGCGGGGCTGGCCCCGAGCCACCACGAGCACTTTGGGTGGGGTGCTCCCATCCCATGTGGAGCTCCGGCCGGGGCTGTCCCACTGTCCTGCCTTCATCCCTGCGGACGGACTGACTGCCCGCACACAGACCCTGCGCTCAGCGACTCATTCATCTTCCCAGTCTCCCTTCCTGAGACAAAAGAGGAGCAGCGCAACCTTTAACTGGGAGCCCTATGTTAAGTCTGAACTGGGAAGTGTGGAAGTGCTGCCAGTGTTGGCTGCAGAATGTGTAAGGACATCGCGCTAGTGGATTTCCATACATTCATTTCACTAAACACGAAAAACTGCGATAAAAAGATTTAGAAGTCATTTCTAGACACACAGAGATCGTTCCTACAATGACTTATCTCAGCTTTAAACTGCTGAAGGCTGCATACATTATTTTCCTTTAAATTTTAAATGAGCAGAGTAATTAGATCTTTATCATCCCACTGATAGAAGAAAAAAAATCTTCCTCAGTGCCTGGTGTATCAACTCCTTACATTTCAGAATGCCTTTAAAGACCTGACAAGAGTTTTCCCAGCTGTAACAAATGGGAGCAAGTCTCCTTAAAGGAATACGTGGGCTGCAGACATCCCGCACGGCACTACCTGCCCGCAGCCGGGAGAACTGCTGCTTTGGAGTGGGGAGGTGCTCGCTCCGAGGATGCTCGCACCAGTGACCAGCCAAACAGGCAAACCAGAGGTAGGTGTTCTCCTCTTCCCAAAACCCAAGGGGACCCTCCCCTCCGGGGAGCCTGTCCCAGGGCAGGTCCAGAGCCCCAGGCTGCACAGCCTGCTCTGCGCCGTCTCTGCGGCAGCCCTCCCGCCTTCCCACCATCCCGCACGTCGTCAGTCAGCGGTGTGCTGCCCAGCCATACCCTCGGCGATATTCAGAGCCCGCACCTTTCCGCTCCGCCCGCATTAGTTTACGATTAGGCTGAGAAACGGGTGCAGAATATGCAATCGAGAGCTGCAGTGCAGAGAAAATATCTCCAGCACAGATGGGATTCTGCCCCAGATTTAGATCGCTTCCCTTCAACAGATGCAAATTTCTTCACACAGACATGAATGCCAAGAATTAATGAGGATTTTTTGTTCAGAAACTCTTTTACGACAACTCTGCACACTGGAACTAAGGTCCAAGATGCTTTCTCCGTATTAGTGGCCATCGCAACGACCCCTGATGTTATCTGTATCCCTCCTAACGGCAGAGCGGACTGGTGGTCGCTCTAACACCTCCCTTTACGCAACATGAGCCAAACCTGGGCGGATGATCTTCTTTTGCTTTTATTTCGTTTTTTGCTACCAAACATTAGGCTGATCCGAGCATCTGGGTGAATTGTTGGTTTTGATTTCCTGTCTGCTGCAGGTCAAAGATTATGTCACCAAGAGTATATTTATCCTGGTAATTAAATTCAGATGGTTCCTCTTTTATTTCCTCTGCCCCTCCTTTAAAGAAGAACTATAAAACCTCACTTCTGAAAAAAGCAGAAACAGAAAACCTGACCACGTGCAAGCTCCTGCAGCGTGTAATGCTTTCCTCCTGCAGCCACCGGCGGTGGGTAGGGGATGTCACGCGTGGGATGGAGCTCCTTCCTCCACAGCTTCGTGCCCTGGCTGCTGGAGGCTGGGGGAAGCAGGCAGGAGCCGGCGCTGCCACAGCCGGGACAGTGCACCCGCGTGTGAAAAGCAAGGACTGTTAAGACCGAGGCTAAACCTGTGCTGATATGATTTAAGGTTCTTTTCCTCACCCAGAGCTTGTACATTGCTGTTCAGGAATAACTCATTCACCAGTTATATTCAATTTATTAACAATTCACTTAATTCAGTGCTACCAAAGGTGCCACCATGAGACCTCTGGAGACCAGGCTGCTCTTTCACCCACCAGCCCCCTAGAGAAAGGTGAGAAGGGCCATTCAGCCCAGCCAGCTTGAAGAAATTAACTTTGCTGAACTACTCCTGCCTCCACGTCCACGTTAAACATGCTCAGCCAGAACTGCTGAAAACGTCCGGTGTGTCCTGGACTCATCCAGCTTTGTATAACCGAGACCTAGAAAACACATCACGCAAGGGCGTCTTCTGGTGCAAAACAGCTCACACAGACACTGAAGACCCACAGATGGATAATTAAAACACCTACGCAGCAAATTATGATACTCAAAGTAAATAAAAGCCCTTTCCACCATGGTAAGTGAGCACAAATTTCAGTACAAACTCCTGCCATCTCCACCAACTTCAGTGGAAGAACTTCCATGCTTAAAACGAGGACATGTGCCCAGTCCAATGGCGTAGATAGTCTTCTAATGCACCACACGCATACCGAATACAAGTTACAGCTGGTTTCTCCTATCATTTTTACCTTATTCTCTGCTAAAGAATATCATGCCCTCATTTGTCTACACTGGCTCCCTCAGCGCAGGAGCAATGAGAGCTGAGGACAGCCCAGGGTGGACCTCACCGCTCCCCTGGCTGCTCGCCCAGCTCTGCCTGGGCTGGGACTCCTGCTTTTCACTGGGGTTTGGTGGGGTTTGGATTGCCCTTCTGCAATTTTCTTGTAGGTTTGGAGATGGTGGTGTTTGTATTACAAAAGTCCTTCTGACAACAGAAAGGGACTTTGCCAGAGGAAGATCTCTGTGCTCCCCCCCCAACTTTGTGTTTCTCTGATCTCCTCTTAGAGCAAGTTACAAGCTGGGTCTGATGGCCGTGGGGACCTGAACTTGCAGCCCTCTCATGGGATGAGGCCTGGAGAGGGGATGACCACAAACCTGCACTCAGCGGTGGCTTCACAAGCACTAAAACCAGGGAGGTGCCATCAGCCCCTCCACGCGTGCCAGGGAAGCCAGGGCAGGTAGCCACACTGCCCAAAAATGTCTCCTTTTGCCACTTCACACAGGGGTGACAAAGCTGGTTTGTGCCACAAATGTAAAGGAAATAAATGACTTTGAGCCTGCTGGTTTTGTCCTCATCTAACAGAACTTGGGAAAAGTATTAATCCGTAAAGCTGAGGAGATCTTTACTGTTTCAAAAAGGTGAGAAAAGAAATCAAGGTGAGTCGTGGTCAACCTCCCTCCCCGCAGGCTACGCAGCCAGTGTGTGACCGCAGATGTAACTGCCCTCGCAGGTGGTGCTCAGCTCCGCCACGGCACATCCCACGTAACCTCCAGCGAGGGAACGAGCGTGTTTCTTCGCTTCCAGAGGCAAAGGCAGATGGGTACCACGGGGAATCCTCCCCAGCTGGGCCAAGGCATTACCTGCAAACACCCCACACCGCCAAGCAGGGGAGGCGGAAGGGGGTGCACACCGCGATGGAGCTGCCACTGCCTGCCTAACGCCTGGCCACGGGCTGTAAAAATCGTGGTCTTCAGGTAGAGAAACGAGAAGAATCACAAGACTGACAACCGACTGCTCGAAAATATGCTCCGGTAAATTAACATGTTTCTGGCAAAAAATGATGACGACAAAATCAGCTGGTCCTGAGGAGTGCAAGTGTTAATGGCGAAGCCCAGTTCATTGTAGCGTAAGAAGCAGTGCCGGATTTTAGCCCATTCAAAGCCCATTTATGGATTAAGATACGTCTGCCTGGATCACTCTCTCATTACGGACTCCACAGATTTTGAAGAAAGAAATGAAGTTTCTCAGTTCAATCCACATAAAAATTGAAGTATTTGACTCGGAGGAAAGGGAATTTTTAATGGGCTGGGACGTTACAAAGTCTGCATTAATATTTATCTGACAGGAGAGTATGACTCTTAGGTGAAAGTAATGTTCTTACCCCCCAAAAAAGCAGCAATAAAATCCCTAAAGGTTCATCCCCATTTTTATCCTTCTGCTCTCACTTTGGTGTTTGCTTCCCAAATCCCAGTGCCTCCTCTTAAAAAAAAAAAAAAAAAAAAAGCCACCAAAACCCTCAGTTGCCAAGGAAACCCAGTGAGCTGGGAACTGGCAGGGTTTAGTGCTACTAAAAAGAGCCACGGGAAGCCAGTTAAAGTCACAATCAGAAACTGATAGCCTCAGCCGCGCGAAGGAACAGACAGAAAGCCTGCGTGCCCGCGTCACCGCCGGGCGCGTTCACACCGCAGCAATCTCGCCCCGGCCGGCTGCTAGGGAATTGCTCGCGATGATGGAGCTGCATGGTTTGCAAACGTGCCAGGGGTACAACCCTGCCAGTGCGTCCTCGTGTTGCTTTCTGCTTATCTCCCCTTCCTCTTGCTGTGTTTAAAAGCGTACACTGCACAGCAGCTAGGACCGTGTGGGTTTGCTGCTATTGAACCGAGGCGGGCAGGAGAGCAGGTGCCATGACACTGCCATACAGGCAACAAAAATGAGAAAAAACGGTGTTAAAGCTGGCAGGAAACACTGTCTCCCCAATTCTTCTTGCTGTATTAATAAAAAGGAATCCAGGCCAAATCTGGTCTCATTTTTCATACTGCTGTGGCATAGCAGGGATGAGTCCAGCTCCTGAATTTTAAATTACCCTGTTAAGACTGTCAGCCTTCTCCTTTTTCATCCAAGAGGGAGGACTGCTTCTTCCTTTCTCTCCATTTTAATGGTTTTTGTAACAAAGACAGAAGAACCTATGGCCTGGGTCTCCGCATGTCCCAGACACGTTCTCTACCCAGCGATGGGGCAGGAACCTCCTGGGTCTGACCAGAGACGCCATCCTGCACACCCTCCTTACTTAGCAAGCACCTAGCTTCTTCCCAGGAAAAGATCCTGCTTCAGTTAACCAATATTTACTAATTATACAAAAAAATCCTTCTTAAAAACTTCCCACCTATTTTTAGCTTTTACTTTTTTTTTAATACACGTAGTCTCCAGCTATTGAAGGACTACACATTTTGAAACACAACCAAAGATGCCAATGCCATGTAACTGTCAGACAGTTTCTGCCCAGGTCTCCTGGGTGCAAAGCTGGCTCTGCAGGCAGGAGGGGGCCCGCGGCTGAAAAACACTGCGCTGGGCTACATTTCTGTGCCAGCTGTGGATATGAGCGACATCTCTACTCGTAAAAGATGAAATAACATGGACAATGACTAAGGGCTCTACGTCTTAGGTATGAAACTAGGAATACTATTTGCAATATGATAAACAAAACTAGGATCCTGTTTCAAAGTAAAACACATTTTATTTTCTTTAAGAAAATCCCACTCTATGGAAGCGAACTACGCTTTGAAGTTATAATGTGATAACCACACGTTTTGGAGGCTGAAAACTCCCTCCGATGCTCAGGCGGTGGCTTTACCAAGGCGTGCGATTACCAGATTATACGGCATGGGGAGCAGTGCCAGCCACGCGGCTCCCATGCCCTGCACAGCCCGTGCTGCGTGGAACCTTCCACCTGGGACTTACGAGATTTTCCGGCTCGAAGCCTCATCAGCAGAGCGAAAAGTGAAGCCGCTCCAGAGGCAGTTGGATGAAAAGCAGCTCTGGCGGCGTTTGAACTGAAGGTGCTCAGGCAGAGAAACCGATCTGATGGTATGTGAAAGGCGGACGAGAGCAGAGGAGGGAAGGATGAGAGAGAGAATTGGAGAAGAGCGTTTGAAAGAGGGAGGGGAATGAAGGATGCAAGGAAGGAGACATTGAAATGGAAAATAAAAAGGGTAAGGAACAAAGGGGGATGTGAAAAAGGAAAAGGATGGAAGGAAATTAAGAGAAAAAAATGTAAGAGACATGTAATGTATACCTGACTTATGCATTTCTAGCGTAACTAATCACAAGCACGCCTCCCAAAGACAAGAGAGCAGAATCAGACATCCTCCTGCAAGCACAATATTCTACCATTTCTCTGTCATAGTAATTAAAGATCAAAGAAAACAAAAACGACTAAGAACACCTTCGCAATATTTTCAAAAAAGTAATCAACTGGTGAAGTGATTTTGCTGCACCCTGCAGCCTGTATCTCTTTACCAGAACTGTGTGTCCGTCTCCTCCTCTCCACTGGCCGGGGTCTGTGAACCACATCTTCCAGGTACCGCATCCGCTACCGCCCAGGCTCTCACTTCCCATCAGCTAAAGAGCCAACGTTACCCCCGGCTGACAGACCAAAACTGAACCTCAAATGGAAGGTGTAGGAAAAAGCTGCAAGTCCTCACCAGCTCCATCTTTTTTGGACTCCTTTATGCTTGCAGTACTATGTAGGAAAAGTCCACAAAAGCCAAAAAAAAAGTCAAAAAGCGTACGAGTAAATGCCATTCAGCCCTCTGAGCTGCACCCCTAGGTAACAGGGCTGCTAGTCTAGAGGTGCTGCTCAGTATGTTTTACAACGGTGAAGCATCGAAGGATGTCACAGAGTTGACTGCCGTTCAGTCTGGGGACACGATCCTGCCTTTTCCACAAACTAAAAACCAACCCGTGTTTGAAAAGAGAGACCTCACAGTAAAGCCTGGTGGTACTAGAATTTACAGCAGGTTTGAAGGATGGAAGTGGCCTTTTAAAAAAAAAAAAAGTCTTGTTCATAGCAGCACGGAAGGAATGTGCTGCTAGAAGAGACCGTTTTGGACGAGACACCAGATGGGAGCTCCAGACTGGCTGGGTCCATGGAAATCTTGAGACACTCTTTGGAGAAGAGGAATTGCTTCCTCTGTGCAAGCCACATTGTACCTGACGGAAACGCATCGTGCCTCCTTAGATCATTCTGCCACTGGAAAGGGAGACAGAGTTATTCCTGTCTCTTCCTCAATCGCTGTGTAATGCTGCCCCGTGTTATGAGCTTAGCGCTTCTCTCCACCTCAAAACTGTTAGTACAATGACACGTTTCCTATTTGTGCCAAGCCTATACTGTGAATAGAGGGAAGATGAAAAATGTTCTAATTGGAAAACCATCCTGACTCTTCTCACTTGGGTAGTCACTGTTTGTAGGTCACCCACTGCCTGACTTAACTCCTTACCGTAAAGTCGAGTGTCTGCCGGAGCGGGAAACGCTGTTGCCAACCGGCGAGGGTAAATTGCTGCCTCTGTGCAGGTCCTCGATAGATCGGCTCCAAGGTTTGGACTTGTCCATCGAGTTTTCCACATTGTTCTCCAAACTTTCAAAGTCAAACCTGAGAGGAAATAGAAATTCCAATGCCGGCTTAGATAGAAAAGATGCACACAGCATTTTCCTCCCTCTTCAACTTCTGCAGATTTTAGCAGGTCCCAGAAGATTACAGACAGAAAGGAAGAAAGCCATGCGGGCTGACCTCCCTTCGTCTGCAAATCAGTGCAAGCTTCAAACGCGTCGTGCAGCAAATCTGGACCTTGACAAAGGGAGCAGCTAACCACACAAGCATACCATCTCAGAAGGATCAAACAGCTATGGATTATTCTACTGCAATATAAAATAAATACAACATTGGCTGCTCTGCTGATGAACAACCCTGCCTTGAGGAAAGAGGGAGAATGCTTAAAGCTGTCTCCATTTTATTTCAATACGTCGATACGTTGTGCAAGTATTAATTCAGTTTCCTCCATCAGTATGTGACCGAGCGCTTACACTGGCTTGCTGGCCCTCACGAATCTCCCAGCATGTGCAATATATCACCATGATCATTACGGATTTTCTTTGATTTTGTTGCCCATTGTACTGCTATTTCAGGCAAAAATTGCTTGTTCCCCTTACAGCTTTTGAGGTTATTACTCATGTTTACCATGTTAGAGGGGAAAAACCCAGCAAGCTAACTTGCGTACATTTGTTTAATTTTAGGAAGAAAGTCTTTATGCAAACACTTCTTTTTGCTGTGCACAGTTTTTTCCAGTGTTAGTAACATTTTACAACATATAATTTTCCTTCATTAATTTTATTGCAACCCCACCAAAAATCTCTTTTCTGTGCAATGGTATATATACATCTGATGGCGTCTTTTCTAAAAATAAAATGTCAATGCTACTCAGCTTGAGTGCTTAACTACAACAGTAACTTTAACCTAGCTCTTCTTTTCATGTGATTTTATACAAAAATCTACTGCTACAATATCTTGAAGTGAAAGCCTATGAATATACAAAATCAGATCCTCAGCTGAACAACTGCTTCAAAGTGTGTGATATAACGACTAATAAAAGCTGATTTGTTTCCCAATTTAATAGTTATTAATTTCATCAGATTTAATAAACATTAATAATTTAATGATCATCTTGAAATTCTTACCCTCATCTTGCAGCGCATCTACTGCACATGATGCCGACAGCTTTGCTTGCCGGGAGCCTTGTGACCAGAGGTTCGGTTGCTTTGACCACGGCAGGCAGTTATTATAATTCCTTGGGGTCGGGCACTAATTGCCAGCCTATTTCTAAGAAGCCTGCAAGCTTCTGCACATTTGTTGAACGTTTTTGTGCAGAGGCCAAAGCTAAAAAACATGTCAGCACAGTCTCAGAGGTAAATAATCTCCAGGGTTAAACTTAGGGCTTTTTTTTTTTCCTCTGCAACATGTTGTGATCCAATGGTTTTGGACTAAAGTTACTATTTTCTCTGCTCTACGTACGCAGTATTGTACCAAGCTGGTGGCAGAAAGCTGTGCTACAGGGAAAGCTGAGCACCTGCCCGGGCATTTCCCTCCTTTGCTCTGTATACGGTAGGATTCTGGCTTTGCCTTGCAAGCCCGGAGAGTACGAGGTACGTCTTACTTACGTGACTGCGTACTGTGCAAAGGACAAGTACTCCACCAGAACATCCAGGCCTTTGTTTTCTTCATTCAGGAACTCCCTGACCCATCTGTTAGAAAAATCATTAGACATCAGAGCGTTTCACAGGCTTTGTACCCTTACTGGAATTCTTGTCAGATAAACTAGAGACAGATCCATCGCAGGAAAGGCAGCACAGCTGAGTAAAACTTTGCTTTCTCACTCAGGAAAAGAGGACTTTTAAAAAAATGCCATGTATTATTTACAGGACTTTAAAACAGAGTCCTTTAGAGGACTCGACAAATGTACAAGCTTTTTTGTGGCACTATGATGGGAAAAACATTCCACCCAAAAAAATCCCATATAAACTCCTGTGCACATTCTGCATTGCTCCAAAACTGGACGTTTGCTCTTCTAAGTACCGAGCCCTGGAGTTGGTAAGTGCCTTTCCCACCACAGCAGCATTGCTGCAAGGGGGCCGTGGATGTGCTGGGGACGCTCCAAACCCAGGCTCGTCTCCTCCCTGGCACCCGCCGCTGTGCAAACGGCCGAGCAGCAGTTACAGCCGCCTTCTAACGCATGAGCAGCAGGGACTTGGTTTATTTTTTTTCCACACCCTGATCTCCAGCAGTCTTTCAAAAGCATATGGACAGCACACTGGCAAAAGACTAATAGCACCAAGGGTGAGATCTGACATTCTGGTCGTACATTTAACAGTAATTTTGTCTTCTTTTTTTAAAAGATGTTAACCTCCCACTGTGAATTTTGGTCCCTGAGAATTATGCAAAATAATCTTCAATTCAGAAGTCTGTTATCCGCCAAAGCTTTCAAAAACTCAAAAATGCCAAGTGCAATTTGAAAACGCATACATCTGGGGGCAAACCCAGGTGAGCAAGGAGCCTCAGCACAGCCCCAGGTCGGCTCTCCCCTGAACCCCAGCCGGGGCGGCCGAAACCCCACCAGGGGCGGGTTAGGTGCCACTGGAACAAGTGGGGAGCCAGGGACGGAATGGGGGCTCCGGGCTTGCTCTGTGTCTGGGGCCTTGCAGCTATGCATCCCTTCCTCTCAGCAGAGAGGGAATTCATTACCTCTGAGTTACTACAGTCTTCAGGCTTTAAATCTTTGGCTATTTAACTGCTAAAATAAACAACCTGGCATTTTTATAAAGCGTATTTTGAAACACATCTTACAGCCAGGTGAACAAAATAAATAAGCGTTGGTCTTGTCAGCCTCCTTTATTTATCTGGTGCACCATCACAGTTCCTTCTGCGCGCACCCATGAGCCACCATAAATCTGCAGAGTACCATGCTTTGGATGCCTTAAGTCTCTGGTGGGGAATCTTTTGTGCTGGAAAATGAGGGAAAACATAGCAGGAGCCAGAGCAGGGCTGGGGGAGAAGTTTGTTTAAGTATTTGTGACGGTGCGGCTTGCAGGAGGGTCCCTCGCCACCATGCACACCATCCGTGCACGTTGCACTGGGGAGCCGGCTCCCACGGAGAGAGAACGGCTACTCCTCCTGCAGTTGAAAACACCCTTGTTTCCTGGAAATAAGAGCAGTATCCTGTAAAATCCATGTAATTGAGCTGGACATATAGTGTGGTCATGAAACAAAATGCTGAGGAAACCTTTTGCTATTTGAGAGGAATTGTCTGCTTTGTGGAAGTAAAATCCTGGTAACATTGCTCACAGCCAGGCTTCATGAACTGCATCATGTTAAAGCTATGAAACAACATGGGGATTTTTATATATGTATCTTTATAGCTGCAATACCATTATTATTCTAGACACATCATGCTCACTGATGCTCTGACTGACTTGGGGTGAGCAGAAGCTGACTGCAATCTTTTCGCAGCCTTCGCAGAGATGTGGCTGAACCCCATCCAGAAAGGATTAAAGCTGAATTATTCTGCTGAGATGCCAAGCTATCCCTTAACTGAGCCCTTCAGGCTTTAACGATCAATCAAGTGGTATCACTGCTTGGCGTGCAAAGAGGTATTTTCTCAAAGGTATCCATCAGTAGATGTGGAAAAAAAATCTTAGACCAGAGGTCATCAAAAATTCTTACCCAATGTGATTTGTTCTTAAAGAAATTTCCAGTTCTCGGAGTACTTGAGTAGACTCTTGGACTCGTCTCCTGAATTTCTGTAATTGAGTGAGCAGACCAAAAAAACAATTAGACTCACGTAATGCTATTAAAAATATCAACATCTCAGGCAGTGCAGATGGAATAAATAAAACATTAAGGTAAACTTAGAACCCCTCTAAGTTCTGAGGAATGCCGCAACAATAGTCTGGCAGTCAACAAAAACATGCAGAAAAGTAACTTCTGTTCCCATCCATGTTTTTGAGTTTCCAGGATTAAGAAAATTAAAAGCCTGTAGATAAACAAACATTTCTTTACAATACAAGCTCTGTTTTGGTATCAAACTCTCCATTGAGAACTCCAGCGCTTGGGCCTCATTCTCAGCCTGGTGCTCTAATCTCGCTTTCGCCACTTTACGCCAAAAAACCTGCTGTGATTTCTGTATAATTACCAAATCTGTGGGTACAAGCCCGTAATGAAACACACATGTGCTGCCATCTGCATGCTTTAATAATTTGTGCATGCTAAATTGTATCTGCAAAATTAGACACTGGGAAAAAGCCTTAAAATGGCAGAAGGAAACCACTGCAGAAAGGAGATGAGGTTCCACCTCACCTCCGTACGGGAGGAGAAAAACCTCCCTGGGAGGCAGCGAGAGCCCCACTTCACGGCTCAAAGCAGGCACCGGTCACGGCAGAAGACCTCTAAAGGCACACCGACTCATCTCGAGTCAAGTCCAGCAGCTCCTCTCTGTCCTCTGCAAAGCCAACGAGCAGCAGGACTACCTTCGGTGTGCAGATGGGGAGAGCCAGCGATGCCTCGTCCCCTCCCAGCTGGAGAAAGACTCATCTTCTCTCCTGCCTGTGCTCCCTGCCCATGGAAATGCACTAAAACAGCTGGATAAAGTATTCTGGAGCAGTTGTTTTGGTAAATTCTTATCCGTGAACAAGCTAAATGAGAGGAGAAGTGGATGGACAATGATAATCATCTTGGAATTGCAGTACTTAGCCAGCAACTCGGTCATCAGTTATCACACACGCAGACTTGACGTGTTTGGAAAGGGCTTATAAATGCTTAGGACCTAAGCGATGCTGCTGCAAGCAGGACCGTGCTCTGAATGCTCAGGGGAAAAGGGTTTGTTCTCAGTGCACCACAATAAACCCACGATAAAATCAAGGGGACTATGCAGCAGTTAATAATTCTCATGAGTTCATTTACTGAGGTGAAGATGATGAAAGGGCAGGGTTTGCCTTGCCTTGCTGACCAAAGTGAAAACGATCAGCTGCCTTTTCACCAGGGTTTTACCACATGCCAGTTAACACCACTGGCTTACCTGAGGTAGGACTAAATCCCAGCTCAGAAAGCCAGTGGCAGACTGAAATAGATGTCTCCCTGTAAAGTCCCAGTAGACACAAGGTACTATTAATTTTTTACCTTGAAATAGCTAGTTGAGATCAGACTTACGGCTTCTCTGGACCTCAGTTAATTAGCACAGAGTAGAAAACCACCGTGCCTCACCTCCCGAGGGAGTTTGCACAATGTAACTGCAAGCAATGTAAAGCCTTACCTCTCGGGAAGGAAAGGGAAGATATTGATGTAGCAAGAGGCAGACAGCAGACTGGGGCGGGAGGGCATGGCAGAAACAGCCGGCACAGTCCCACGCGGGACCGTCACCCTCAGCGAGGCCAGGCTGCTCTTTGCGACCACGGCAGAGAGCAGTGAACCGGCTCTGTGCTTTACCAGGCTCTAGGACTCACCAAACTGCAGTTTCTTTAAAAACGTGTAATTTCAACACTTTCATTTTCCCGTCTCAAAATTCAGCTCGGACGAAAAACAACTGTTTTCCTGGGCAGAGCCGTTATGATCCCAATTACAAGCCAAAACGTTCATTTTGCGGCACCGTTTGGAGCCACCTTCTCTTGGCCACGCTGGGGATCAGCAGCAGAAACGCTGACACCACCTCAGTTACAGCAATAATCCCGGTAAGACGAGCTCTCCCCACAATATCGTGCGTCCGCCCAGAAACCCATTTGTAAATCTTTCCGCCTTGCAGCCCCGGCTGAGGAAAGGCTGCTGGTGATACAGAATAACGCAACAAAAGAGAGGAACTCAATGGAGTTATTTTTAGGCTCTTTGGGTTTTGTCATTTGTCATGGGACTCTTATAGTGCTATTAGGATAAGAAAGGCTTCAATGTGTGCCCACGGAGTAACCACAGAGCAAAGCCAAACACTAAACGAATTTCAAAAACCCTGCAGGAGAAAAACACAAAGACCCCTGTTCACTGTTGTTTTTTGTTTTTTTTAAACTATAATCAGCTACAGGCAAATTTAAAGGTTTCCTACTAAATGGTTTCCTACTCCTTGTCAGAGCCTCCAACAAGAGAAGCACTGTCAGAAGACATTACTGCAGCCTCGAAGACATGAGCTAGCGACGGCGCGCTGAAGCAGAGGGTCCCCAGCGTCGGCCCCTCGCCTGTCACAGGGACGGAGGTGCACCTCCGCTGCGGCTGGAGCCAGCCCTGGCCTGGAAGCCGTGTCAGGATACGTATTTTACTGCAGGGCACCAACCTCAGCTAATTGTACGGCAACACAAAGCAGCGATTGTTGAGGACCAGGCAGAGCCAGTCAATGGCAGGATCTGCTACGCTCTTGCTGCCTTTTTTTGTTGTTTTTTGTTTTTTTTTTTAAAAGGCTATTATAACTATCAACACAGGATATGAGCTGATATCCAAAGTGGTTAAATACCAAAGGTTCAGCAACGGTCCTCTAAATGGGATGTAGGTTTGCTGTTATTCTAAAATCCTGGAGGCTACCACTGAGCCCAACAGAGCAGTGCAGAAACATGACCCAGCCACAAACACATCCCGCTACAGAAGCCACATTCAGGGATAAATAACGTGAAAGGCCAAGTGAAATGCCTGAGTCTTTCATGAGTGATTAACAAACTATTCTGGACAAAATAACATGCAGAAGGATAGACGAGGCTCTGCCATGTAAATACACCCCAGGTTACGTCCTTCCTTCGCAAGCCTGAAACCTCGGATGAGACCACAAGTGAGAGGTGAACTGTGCCAGCTGCACTGAACTGCTGGCACACAAACGCCCAGAGACAAGGGCTCAAAACTTCAACATCCCCTTCACACGGGTGAGAAAAGTGCCACCCGACAGAGGTTTATTCACCACCAGCACTGCCCACATGGGAAGTCAGACCTAGGGTATAGCTCGGCGATAATTTGTCAGGCTATTTATTGAAGCTAAAGTTATTAAAACAAGTTGTTTCATGTGTCAGATGGTCCTTTTCTTTGCAACATCTGGTCTCCTTTCTGAGCTGCGAAAACCGCAGCGTCTTTCCAATTTCTCTTTCCTTCTCTCTGCGGTTTGTTCCATCTCCGAGACTTTTACAGGGCCTTTCACACAAAGGCAGGAAGGAACCCGGACCCCTGGCCCATCCTCGCCGAGGAACGAGGGACGGGCGAGAGGAAACAGGATGCTCCTCACCTTCCTGGTTACAGCTGGGTCCAGATAGCCCTTCAACTTCTGGATGTATGTATGCGGAGGATTCTTCACTTGAAATCTTTCCTGCAAAGGATGGAAGAATAAATGTCAGCCATTTTATAACATCTTCTATATTTACTTACTATATATAAAAAATGCATGCACACGCATGTATATTTAAACAATATACATTTATAATATAGTTGTATATGTACATACCTTATATTCATAAATGTACCATCTATGCATATACAATATGCATGCAAATGAAATATATATGCATGTATCTTGATATTCTGAAATTTGATATTTATATAGGATGCATAAAAATATACCTGACACATTCAGTGACAATTCTGAATTACGGTTACACAAACAAACACACACATCTGAAATAACAGGGTTTCTGCTAGGAGTACTGAGAGAAAAGAGAAGCGTTAGAAGGGCGGACGCGTGTCCATGTTTGATTGAAAGCCATTACCGCAAAAGCCAAGGCACCTTTTTTTCCCTTGGAACAAGCCTAAAACAGACACTGCACAGTCTAGTCGTGCAAGAAGTCTCATCATTTCATAGGTCAGAGTCCAGAAAAATGAACGTAAGAGTAGCATGCTAGCAATAAACTAGTCATATTTTAACACCACGATACTCAACTGGATTGCCTTTGTAAGTGGCCAACCAGCTCCTGGCCCAACTCTTACTGCAGGTTCCCGTTTAGAGGCACCGGGCTGGTGAGGGTAGTGCCAGGGGCACGAAGTGGCCACGCACTATTTGGGCCACGGTGAGTTCAGCTCGTCCTGGTGGAGCCCCGTACGTGAACGATGACCCGTGCTCAGGCTTTATTTCCATTCCAAAGCAGGCATGAGGCTGGCCAGCTCTCCCGGCAGTAACGATGCAGATTTCGTTACCAGCCCTACCCAGCCACCACCAAAGGCTTGTTTATTCTACATAGGTATGCCTGATCACAGCAGCATCCCTCTTCCTACATCAACACAAGGCTTGAGCACCAAGATGCTCATCGTGCCTTGGGATCAGCTCCCTGCACCGTTTTTCTGCCAGCCCCACTTGTGTGGGGAGAGCACTGGTGGTTGAGCTCGTCCCAGCCACCCACAGCTCACAGCAGTTCCGAAGGTTTCCTTCTGTGCCTGTGGCACACCAGGGCAGAGCCGAGGGATCTCCAGCGTGGTGGGAAGCAAGCCAGCAAGTGCTACCAAGGCCACCATTAGACTTACCTGGGAAATCATGGGCCAGATGCCTATCCCCGTGCCCCCGGGAAAGCCCAGGAACCCCCACGTGCCTCTGCCCCCCACTAAGGATGGAGTCTTACCAACCTCAGGACACAGAAGAAGGCAGGTTCCTGTGATTGTGGGCTGTACCCGTGTAAAACATCTCATTACCCATGCCTGCTTTCCTGCTTTCTGCTGTACACCAGCAGCGCGCCCGATTTCCCCTCCCCATCTCACTCACCCGCTGCTAGCCCAGTGCCATGAAACTCCCACCCGCCTTTGCGACTGGTTTGTCCCTGAAGGTTTCCCAGCACCTAACCTTACAGGCGTAAGCTGCAATCCAGCATCAGCCACATTCAGAATCGAACTAAAGATTTTAATAACAAATATACGGTCTGTAAGGTTTGTATTCTGAGAGCTGCTTGATTTTTGCTTGCTTTTTTACCAGTTGCACAGCCAGCTTGAAATTTATCCGACAAAACTGCTGTGAAACACGAGTTGTTCTGCAAGGAGTATGCTGTGTCCAAACCTGTTAAGAGCATTTCCAAAAGCTCTGATACTATTTGTATCTTGGAAGAATTTTAAACTATTCTGCCCTTTCCCTTGAGGAAAGATCTCATAACAATTTCCTCCCAAAATTTTGCATTTTATAACTGATATCTGAAACCTCCCTTTATTAGGTCAGGATGCAATTTTGACTACATTATCTGAAAGCTATTTCATAATGAACAGGACACTGCTGCCCAGTTACCAGAACGTACAGTCTGAACACCAAAAGTTGTTCCTGTTATTATCTTGCTGTTTGGTGTAAAAAAAGTAATTCATCACGGTCAGAAGGAAAAAATGAACCCAAAAGTCTGCCCTGTGGTCCACCCAGAGAGCAGACATTTCTTTCCTCTTTTACAACCGGATTTTTTTTCATGCGCCTTCACATGGACAGGCCAAACACAGTCCCGGAGCTGGCAGTTCCTTTTTATCTTAAAAACAGTTCCGAAAACGCAAAGTTCTTTGTTGTCAGCTCCTCTCTGGCCAAAGGGACACCAAGGGAGAGATGCATGGAGTTACAGACAGGTCTGGAATCGGTGTGCCAAGGGTGCGTCACCCAGCTCCGCCAGCACAAGCAGAGATCACCTGCCACGTCCCGAGAGGTGTGCGATGGTCAGCCCTAGCACCCACCTCTCTGGAAAATGGGAGCAGGAACACCCCCAGATGTTGACAGGGACTTCAAAGGAAATTAAAAAAATTTAAAAAGCACATAAAATAAATGCGTTAAAAGACTAAGATGTTAATATTCAAAGTACCTTAACTGCTAGCTTAATTTATGCACTTTTTACAGGACACTGTTAGGCCAGTTTCTCAGTTAGACCTACAGGCCCCTCAGGATACTGTAGGCTGGTGCTTTACAGTGGGCATAAATATAAATTACTTAGAAGTAATTTCCATCCATTAACCCATTTTAAAACTTCTTCACACTGGCAGACAGACAAAACCCCACTTTGCTGTAAATGTGAATCTGGCCTATTGTAGACCAGTAAAGAGTTATAGAGGTGTCTGGACCCTGGAGACCGTCACCGTCTCTTATTTCCCCCCTCAAGAGACATTACAGCATTTGAATAACCATGTCCTTCTCTACAAAGGTAGAAGCTTTCACTGTGCCACTTAAGAACCATGCCCAAATATTATTATTTGCACCTGCGAGTGACGGAGCGAAGTGGCGGAGCATCAAGCCGAAGGTCCGCTCCTGAAGAGTGGTGGGCGACGTGAGAGCACCAGCGAGCAGCAGGCATGGCAGAGTCCCAGACTAACGAGGCTCTGCGTCAGCTCTCACATTTATTCCTCCCCTTTTGGGGGGTTCTCTCATGCCGACGTAGCTCTGCTGTGTTTAGTCTAATCCTCCAGAGAAGCCGTTTTACTCTTATGGATTTATTTCTCTTACCAACTAATCAGCCATCATCTGGTAAAGTGACGGGAGCTTTTCCTAACTGCCAGTTTCAATATCTGGAGTCTTCAAAATGAAATGCTTGGAGAGACTCAGCGAGCACATTTAGGAGTCTGTGGTGCAGATACTCCATGTTTTTGTTTGTTTTCTTAAAACCTAGCTGCAATTATGTATTTATGTAATAATGTCTACAGTGACTTCATTAAAAAAGATACTGCTCATTACTGGATAGTGGAATTATTTGGGTTGAAGGATTTTAGAGACATTATCCTTCAACAGCAAGATATCAGCAATGCTCTTCCCTAACTAGTGACCAAGAACCACTTGTGGTAAACTTCCACTGGTCCTGGAAACATTTTTATAGCCCCTTAAAATGTTTTTTCTGCTTTGGAAAGCCCCAAGGGATTAGCCCTTAAAATTGCCCTTTCCTGGCTATGATTACTGTCTCGGTTTATCCAGCTTTGACTGTTTTACATTAGAGGTTGATACATCGCAAGCTGCAAGAACCAGGGCTCAGTGCTGTGCAGCGACAGCAGCCCGAGGCTCCCCGACGCCTCCGGGACACCCTGAACGTCTGCTTGCAGCTATCGTCCTCCCAAAAAAACCGATGCTCTGCCAGAACTCAGCAGGGTGGGAAGGCACGGCGCTCATCGGACCAGTGTGACTGCAGTCTGGTATTTCGCTTGCCATGAATGCGGTACGTGACTGTGCGGGTTGGCCAGCCGCGGTCCTCTCAAGGTCCTTCTGGTCCTTCTTCTTCTCTTCCCTGCAGAGACAACCACGCTGCCCAGCTAACACCCAGGCACTGCTGTTCACCCGTAATTCACTTGCCTTAGATACCGTAAATAATGAGTTAAAAATTGTTGGGTTTGCCTGTCTGCTCCTCCTCTCTGCTTTCGACAACTTGCAATCGCTCACTGGCCAAATCTGCTTTCAAAATAAGAATTTATACAGTAAGGGGTTTAACACTACTTGAACGAGGAGGTCGGGGATTTTTACCACACACATAGAAAGTTTAAAATCCCTATTCGAGTCTCCAAACTTCGCTGAGCAAAAAGCGTAAGCCAGTGGGTGACATCACAACTGGGATGCGGTGGCCTCCCCTCCCGGTCGCCCCAGGACTGGGCTGTTCAGACACAACAAAGTTAATAAATCCCAATGAAACCTATTTTATCTCCACTACGTGACTCACGTAAGCACCACCACTATCTACAGCCCTGAAAGGAGAAAGGCGCAGACCAGCAATAACTCGACCCTGCCTTTGTCAGCCACCTAGAAAGCAAACTAACTTAATTTCCCAAGGATAAAAGGCCCTTTCTTACTTGAAAAATTGCTGAGGCTATAAGCCAGAACAACAGGCAAGCAGAGAGAAGCACGTGCAAGAAGCCAGTGGCACCGGATCGGGGAGCAGTGAGATGACCTGGTCCCCAGCACCCCCCTTCAGGGTAAGAAATGATGAGAAATGAGGGGAAAAGGTTGAACGGGGGAGCACAGCACCATTCCTGTGCTGCTTTGACCTGCAATCTCCAGAATTAGCACTTTCTTTTCCTGATGGATACCACAAAAAAGGGGGGCTGGGGAGCTTTACTTCAGCAGCAAAGAGGAACTGCTGGATTTCTGCATTTCCTCTTCCATGGGATCCTATGAAGAACTCAACACATCTCTTGTTCACCCAAATCTGGAAAACGTATTAATTCTGTAACCAGGAAATTGTGGTTTTTCCAGAGATCTTTTGCTTCCAAAAATATTCAGGACATTTCTGCATTGGTGACATATGTTATTATTATTATTATTACCCTTGCTAACATGTTTCATTCTTAGGATTCACATACCTTAGGCAAGCACCCAGTGCATCCGACTGGGTACCCAGGCTTGTCGGAAAGCCCAGCAGGCAGGCAGCGACTGCCAGGGGCACATAAAGCACTCGGATGGAGAACGCTGGTGAAAGGAGGTGGACGAGCAGGGCTGGAGACCAGCGTCTCCTCCCTCCCGATGCACAACCACGTCGTAAACGCGGTACACATTTCCACACCCGTACCCCATCCTGCACAGACCTGGAGGGCAGCTCAGCCCGAGCCCCAACTGTCTGATTTTCAGTGAGCAGCCTCTCTCGGGGCCACCCAGTCAGATAAACGAAGCTGTGGGCGTCTCTACTGTCCAAATGTCTCTGAGTTCAGTAGAACACTGGATTTTCTAGCCTGTATTTTACCCCCAACAGCGGAGAGTCAATGCTGTGCAAAACCTTTTATGCAAAGGCTCTCAAAATAGAGCTGTAAATGGCTACTGCAGCATGTGCAAAGATACAGAAAATGCTCGGTTGAATGTTGTCAAAAAAACCCAGATCTCTGCTGCGAAAGAGTTAATGGCACAGCGTAAGGTGCCGCTTTTCAGTCACCGCCCCTTCATCACATTTCTGAGGAGAGGTTTGGGGCTCACCTGAGATACTTGCATCAAACAACAAACAGCACGGCATCCTCGCGAAGCCCTGACCCTCAGACGTTGCCCTTCTCCAGGCTACCTTGAAGGCTGTCTATTTTTGATAGCTTCGTCTCACATCACCAGGTTTCTGTGCTCGGGTTCCCTCTCCACCGTGGTGCTCGGCCAGGCAGCGAGCCCAGGTAGCCCTCTCCTCCCAGGGGAAGCCCACCCTGCTCTTCAGAAAAGCCAGGGTTTCAGCCGCAGAGCTGGAGGTTTCTACAAATACCTCACTGAGGATATTTTGGATGTAAATCTCATGACTTTCATCTTCGGTCTCCACCACACCTCCAGTGTCTCCAAAGGTGAGGACACGGCAATGCCCCTGCCACAATTAGCCATTAGAGGGCAACGAAGAACTTTGCAAGATGTCCCCAACCTCTTCCCTCAACATCCCTGTCCCCTCTGCAACCCCTCACGGCACGCAGCTGGACACAGAGGCCTGGAGCACTCGCCAAGAGGGTGGCCGGCCCTGCCAGGGAATGGCATCCTCTTCCCTGCCTGCCTCCTGCCTCACCCCCCGCTTGGCCCTCTCCAGGATGGGCAACAGGAAAACTGGTTTTGCTCTTTTTCTCCTCCTTGCACGCTGAGCTAGAGAGGTGGGGAACAAGCTCTCAGGACAGCCGCAATGCCTGGATGACTTGTGAGGTTCACAGACAAAGGAACAGAAAATGCCACGTGGGATTTTCGCTAGAATGGGCCCAGTTCCACTCACAGGAGATCTCTTATTTCTGTATTTATGTTGTTGTTATTAGACTGGTAGCTCCCCACTTTTGTTAATCTCACTTCTGCAATTCCTTTCCAGGGCCGAACTCTCTCCCCTAATATTCTCGACATACTTCACAGACAAATGGCCAGAGTCTGCTTTACAGACTATTTAGAAAATATCATTTCAGAGCAACCTCTGGGCCCTTTTTCCTTTCATACATAAGTTGAAAACCAGCACAGGAGGGTCAGAAGAGTTAATTTCCTCACGCTGTTACATTAGTTTACATCCTCAGTCCTTCACTAAGCCAAAACAGGCAAAAACGAGGCGAAACGAGCGATACCAATAGAAAACAGCAGTCAACATTTGCATCCACACCAAAAAACATACATTCTGTACAAAATCTATTCCTGGAAGTACTTTTAGCCACGCACCATAATTACGTGGACAGATATAAATATTTCACACCCCATCTGCCGTGCTGTGGTGCTTTTTCAGACACCTGCTTCACGCCGCTGTGATTCGGAGCGGCTGGCAAGCACCCGCCTGGGCTGCCAGGGCAGCCGGGGACCTGCGACAGATCACAGATCCGCAGCCCCTCACCGCCCTGCACGTCCCCTCGGGGGGCCAGACCCTGGAAGGGTGGCACACTGTCACCTCCCGTCCCCTTCGGGTTCCTCGCAGCGTCGGGCTCCACAGCGCTGGTTACAACAGTCCTGCGCTGCTGCTCTGCCTGCCCTCTCCAAGCGATGGGAAGCAGATTCATCCCAACCCGGGGGTGGACTCAGGGTTGTGCAAGGAGCTATTAAGATACTTGATTACTCCAGATTGCAAATTTCCTTTACTGCGTTTCCATCTGCTCATCCCTCCTATCTTGCTGTAGAGTTTGGGAGTGAATCAGCAGCAGCTGCACGTTGCAAAGGGTGGATCCGCTCCGAGGTGGGAGTTTGCACATGGAGGCTGTGATCTAACTGCTTCTGCCTGCCCCGCTGCCAACGCGGTGCAGAGCACGCAGACCCCAGCACAAAGCTCACCCTTTTCCATGTGCATGCTCTGAGTGTGCACGCTCGAAGCAAACATCCATGGAACAAATCACTTACAGTAGATTAAGCGATTTGTTCAGTGTCTCACTAAACGGAAACTTTAAATAGCTCAATGTTTTAGGTTTTCCGTGCAGAAAACTCATGGAAAAAAGCAAGTAATCATTTATTCAGCTTTACTTTAAGATATTGGATTTTATCAGAGGGTCCACCACTGTAAATAGCTAAATAGGAAATGTCCCACAAATCTATTTATTAAAATGTTCCTGACCTCACAGCATGACTGTACCTTCTGCCAAACTCTCATCCTCGTACCACTGTGTTTACGTTTCAAGGAAACATTCTACTTTCTCAGCCCTGGATCAATTACTTTCATTAGCAATTACTTTTGAAGTTTACGGTAAAACCTGATTTTGCTGTTGGCAAAATGCACATCCTACCTCTTGCATGCTTCACTTTCTCTAAATTATGCAGTTTTTGTCCGTTTGTCACGGCAGAGCCGACCTGTTAATTGTTCTATATTGCTGCCAAGTCTGCACGCCGCAGCAGAGCTCGTACACAAAAGGTGCCTCAGCATATGGTGCTGCTTAATCTGAGGTTGTTGTTCAGCCTCCAGAGACGAAGAGGAGTTGAGGCTGCATCACCATTCGCCTCTCCCTGAAGGCGACAGCTACCACCAACTGCGCTAAGAGCTCGTGATGTGGAAAGCCAAATAGTCGCTGGACTGAGACCATTCGTTCCTACTACACGGGTCAAGACAGACCAAACTCAAAGCACTCGCTGAGAGGTGACTGCGGGTCAGTCCTTCGAGGCTGTGCCAGGCAAAATGAGCAGCATCTTCACCGCCCAGGGAAAACGGGCACAGGGGTGATGGTTAACATTTTCAGGAAAGAAATATCGCTCTGTGGCAAGAAAGGGAATTATTACTGCAAGGCTTGTATGAGTTGTTGCCAGTAATGGAGCATAAGGCCAAAGAGACGAGTGTTTGCAACTATTCCATACTTGTCCCCTGCAAGGTCCCTGCCTAAGCCCAGGGATGCTGCTGATGAAAGGCAGTTGCTGCTCTCCATGCGATGTCTGCCGAAAGCCCTCCGGACCTCCCTTACCTGGTCACAGATGAGCTCCCACTTCTTCTCATTGTCATACTGCCGCAGCAGCCGGGCTTTGTCGGGCGGCAAGTTCATCGCATTCTGTGGAGAAAGAGAAAGCAAACATGAGGGACTGCAGAGGGCTCAGGCTCAGGCAGAGTCAGACATAAGCAAACCACGGCAACGTGGCTGCAGTTGCTTTAATTGCTTCACGTGAATTCCCCTTGACAGGGTTATTCAGAAACCTTCCCTCTAGATGCCGTCTTTGGCCCCAAAAGTGCCAAAGGGCTGGGCTCGGTGCTGGGCCACGCTGGGATGCAGGAGGAGGTGAGTGACTGGAGCTCGGGACCAGCCACCTCCATCCATAGGAGCGGTTGGGGCTTCCCCATGCCACCGTGGCACGCAGCCACCCCCTGCCCCAGAGGGGTCCCTGTGGGGCACCCCATCCCCTCCTCCCGTCGCCTGCCCCCCCGAGCACACTCAGAAGGGACACACGTACTCCAGCTGCAGGCTGGGGGCTGCAGAAGGACAGTTCTCTCCAAACAAGACCTTGAAATGCCATTTCATTTTATTTCGACAGCAGGACACGATTCAGGCTTTTAAATGTCACCACATGCAACCTTAGCTGGATAACAGAGATCCTGAGGTAGGATTGCTGCTGCCCAGTGACGTCGTGCTACTCTCACACGTAACGATAACGATCCCGAGAGTGAAGGACAACCTGCAGTCCCGAGCCAGAAGGCAGGGGTGAGGCAGCAAGTAGGTGATGCCTCTCGTTGCTGCCTCCTTTGATGTCCGTTCCACGGGCAGTTGTGTGGGGTAGGGCAGCACGGGCTGGCTACTCGCTCCCCAGGCAGTTTTCCCAAGAGCTGTGTCTCTACGTGTGCAACATAACCGTCGTGCTTACACTCCCGGAGAACCCAGGAACGCCTCGAGAGTCTGGCAAATGCTGCATCTGGACAGCCGCCCTATCAGCCCAGCTGCACACAGCAAGGTGAAGCGGCGGAATGAAAATCCCACTAAGCACCTCCTGGTCTCAGCTCCAGCTCCCAGACCGGCGGAGTTATCCCCAATTCCCCTTTCAGGAGCACAAGCCTCTGGCAGCCCATCCCACAGCACCGCCGGAATGGGAGCGAAGCACGGCCAGGCCCTGCGGCCCTGCACACCTCCCGCGCCGCAGGCACTGCCCTTCCACGTCTAGTTTTACAAAGGCTGCGGGAGGCACAACGAGAGGCCAGAACCAAAGGCTGTTAAATAATCCCGCAGCAAGCAGAAATCAATGAACTGGCGTTTAGGTACCGAACCACTCTGCTCCAGAAGCACACATCTTCCCCAGGTGTGCAACAGGCAGTTTCACAGATTCATTAAAGCAAGAACACCCCTGGGCCCGCACTCTGCCACACCGGACCCGCACAGCCTGGGGCCCAGACCTCCATTTCCTCACACACCCCCCGTCCCGGGGAAGGGAGGAGGAGGGACACGGAGAGCCCAAGCTGCCACAAACACCAGAGGAGCGGCTGTTACACTCAGCCGGGCCGGCTGACTGCCCAGCCTGCTTACCCTGAACAGCACACCACAAAATCAAGATTTAAGCAAGTTCCCGGACTGGGACCCCGGGTGCCGAGGGCAATCCCCGTGCCACGGGGACGGCGCAGGCAACGCTGACCGTGCCGACGGGCACTGCAACAACCGGGCAAGCTTTGGGGGACGAGGGGCTTTGAAGGAGAGCTGAGGAGTGAACTGGCAGCGGCTGGGCACCCATGGCAAAGCTCTCCAGCACCATTCCTGGCTGGCTGAGCACTACGTCTCTGTCACAAAGACGAGTCTTTCCTCACTTGTATTCCAGCACTTGGGTACGACGCAGGATTACCTTCCCCTACGCCTCCCCAGGGTTTTCACGCCTTGGCTGCCTTGCTAAGGCGCAGGCCATGCTGACTGTCAGCCTGTCCCAGCCCAGCCCAGCTCAGCCCAGGCCTGGGGGGAGGCAGGCACAGGGCTGGGGCTGCTCCTCTCCCACCTCCCTCACGGCCACAGTCTCAGATTTCCACCTCCCTGGGTTTACTCGTGCAGCCCGGGCTGGAAACCAGGAGGGCTCGGGTGTGATCCAGGAGCAGATGTGGCATTCCTGCCTGCAGGCAGTGATAGCTGCAGGGAGGCAGGGCAGAAGAGCAGAGGCTGCTGCAGCCATCTGCCTTCCCTGTGCCTGGAGGGAGCAGCCCCACGTGAGGCCTGGTTCAGGGGCCCCCCTCGCCTGAGGGCATCCCCGCCACGCTGGTGCGATGCACCCACCACAGCCCCGATGGCCCCACTCGCTCCCAGCTCCCTGCCTGAAACATGGGGGCACAGGCAGGAACGGTGATGCGTGCCCCAAACACCGTCCTTCCACATCTTCAGCGTGACAGCAAATGCCTCTCCTTACCAGGAATACCACGGACCCCAAGGGACCCCTCCGGTGCACTTGTACCTCCTGGTCAACGCAGAACCACCGAGGGAGGCCAGGACAGCACGGGTCTCCGGTCAATCTCACCGTCTGCACGTTGCAGATGTATTTGCAATCCTCCCACAAGACCTCATCTCTCCCCATCCTGGCTGATGAGTGTCACCCACTCCCGGGGATCCCCTCCACCACCCTGCTGCTGTGATGACTGCTCTTCCTAAAGCTTGTTTTCCATCAGATAACAAATACTCTTCCTTTTGCTCATCTGTGCTGTCATTTTGACAGTATTTATAGGCTGTGATCATATCTGCACTTGATTCTCCTCTCAGTCTCTCACCGTGTACCTTATCAGTTCTACTTATCATTTTAATGCACTTCTTGGTATTTTTCCTGGGGCTTCTTCAAGCACCATTCCTTACCTCTGAGGATGCAAACGCATTTCATTGCTACGCTAAATCTCAGGTGTAGGAAAAGTTTCACTGTTTACCTGCAATACACCCGCTGTCAAACTCTGATCTTCTCACAGCTAATCAGCTTACCCAGCCAGGCTGGTGCTCGGACAAGAAACCTGCCTGGACCCCTTTGCAGAGTTCAGTCATGGCAAGAGTTCAGCATGGATGAAAGCCTGAAACAGGGAAAACAAGACCCAGGCAGCAGGTTCTGGTGATCTCATTTTGCAATGAATTAAATCTGACCTCATTCTGCAACATGAACTCCACTCCACATCGTTTTGCTGCACACAACCATTTCATGTATTTCAACACTTACTGCTATTCACTTGATCCCCCTGTCCTGGTCCAACAGGTACAATTATTTATGAATGCTTTGTGTGCAACCAGATTCAAATCCCTCCACATTAAGCAGGGGATGAATTGCACCTACTGACTTCTCAAGAAGAGATCTAAAGCAGTTTTGAAATCTGCTTGTGTGCAGGTCCCTTACCACGCTAAGGACAGGACCCTCTGCCAAGGCAAACCCCAGCAGGTCACCTCAGCAGCCCCTCTAGCCCATTCCTTCATCACTGCTGGAGCCAACTGGGAAGAAAACTACTACTTCTGCCGTCTGCTGCCCCTCTGGCCTCATCGCCCACGTGGTAAGGAGGGAATGCACTTGGACCAGGGCTTGTCATGCTGGCAGGGTCAGTTTGACATTAACTTTTACGTTTTATACATAAACCAGAATGGCTTTCTTAGCAACTGGATCAAATTGCACTCATTTACTGAAAACTACTGCAAGACGCTCTCACTCACAACCTGAGCTCTCTGCCTGTCGTGCAGGTTTGTTCCCATCTCCCCATCCGTGAGACATCTGCTGAAGGGGATGTCTCGGTGCCCCGGAGCTCCTCGTCCTTCGGCTCTGCTCTCCTGCTTCTGCCAGGCCGGTGCCCCAGCACACCTGACCCTCAACGTACACCTTCACCAAGGCTGTCAGTGGCTGTACCAACCAACCCTCCCTTCTTGGTCCAAAATAATGCAAGTGTAGATCACACCTTCCCTAAAGCCTCAGCTAATGGTGTTCTTCAGCTGGTCCTACTGTTAACAACTGATCCCTGCTGGAAAACTAGTTTCTAAACTGTTATATTTTTATTTAAATGGGAAGCAATATATTTTCTTTATGTTTATGCATGGCACTATACCAATTGGCTTTCTGAAATCCAAGCGTGCTATATCTAATTGCATAACCTTTAGCTGTTGCATCAGTAACTGTGGCAAAGGCAGCTACTGAATTGGCTGGCTTGATCTTCCCAGTTGCAATAGTTTCGACTCTAGTCATAACTAACCAGATGCAGTAATAGTCTGGATTTCTCGTTCTCTGTGGATCTGTGAAATGACTCACAAATGTCTCCTGGCCACTTCCAGCCCTTATGACTATGGGCTTCACACATACCAGTATTTTTTAGCTAACTACAGGTCTATGACCTGTGATTTTTCTTTCCATCTTCACCCTAATTAGAGTTCATGCTTTGAAGGCTTTTGATAGCCCAGCTATTCCACTCCTGAGACAATCTAAATCCCACAAGGGATGGCCCCACTCGCTCCTCTCCTGCCTGTGTCCCCACCCAGGTCATCCCTTACCATCCACCAGCACTTACGCAGCTGGAGGCCCTTTGCCAGCAGAGCAGACTTCCATCAGCTCAGGAAGAAGAACTGCACCTTTATACTGGACACCCATCTTCCATTAGGATCCCACCTTGGGTCATAAAAGACCATTTCGTTCAGTGGCGACAGCAGTTGAAGCAGCCCCACTGTTTTGTATCCCACTGCTCTGCATCCTCATCCTCATCCTCATCCCCGGCTGGCCCCGCACACACACCTGCACATACTGAATGCAATTTGCATTAAAAATAATCATTTCTGGTCAAGCTGGTTTGAATTCAAGTCAGTGCCATGAGTCCAACAAGCTGCACGGTGGCACGACCTGAGAGGCAGCTGGGACCATGCCACAGCTCCCGCGCCGGTCCGCGTAGTAGCCATGGTACAACCTCCCTGTGCTTGGGATTTTGCCTCTCGCACGCTGTCACTACCCCACGTCACACCGGTCCTGGCCGACCACCTGCACCCAGGTGAGCTCTGCAGCATTGCTCCACCGCCTCCTTCCACAGATTCACTGTCTTAGGAAATTAGTCCCACCTTCCTCGCCATACCGCACGTTTCCACTATGTCACACCGCTTCCAGGACTGAAGAGAGGGAAAAAAGCAAGCCTGTGGCATGTCATCCTGCCTCGATGTCTGTGAGGCAACAGGAAATCAGTGCACGCTGCTGCTTTACAGCCTCCGAGTGAGGTTTCCGACTCCTCAGAAACACCTACAAACACAAATCTGGAGCAGTGCACTCAAAAGTAACTGCAGCTAGATCCTACACGGCATCGTGCTGTCTGCGAGGGCCCGTTTCCAATCATATTTTGGCTCCAAAAACACATAACTTCTCTTTTTCCCCACAAATTCCAAAGTTATTCATGTCTACTGCTACGTGCCAAACAATATAGGTAAGGTTTCCATTCCGTTTGCTCCGGGTTGGCATTATAAAGCTACAACTTAAATTAATCACAGTAGCAGATGGAAAACTGAGGGAAATACTAGCAGACCTACAAAATATTAAATTGCTTAAGAGTTAAAAATAAAACCAACAGCACATCAAGGAAATATATGTATTTTTAACCTATGAAACAAAGTCCAGCTCTGTCCAAACTGGCAGCCCCGACAGCGTCTCTGAAGCACGGGGCCAGATGACTCGGTAACAGCACTGTGTACCAGGACGCGTTGAGATTTAGCCTCATCCCGAGGAGATGACTTCACCCGTCTCAGTGTGACAGCGAGAGCAGCGGTCCAGCACAGGGCAGGAAAACATCGCTTCCCACGCAGCAGTGTTATCTTCTGGCCGCGAGCAGCTGTTGGAAAGCAGGACGCTAGTGCAGGTATCTCAGCTTTGCACTTCACATGCTACCCCCAAAAAGAGAAGAGTGATTGTAAGCACAGCTTTGTTGCTGAGAGCCGAACTCCTCCGTAACTCAAGGTAAAAGCTGTGGGTTGCACTTAGCTATCCTGTTCAAAACCGACCAAATTTTGTGCCGTCTACTATGACCGGCTGGCTTATAGTAACCTTCCTACCTCTGTCCTCCAGAAGTCTCCATAGAAAAGCAGATTCAAATTAGGCTTTGAGGCAACAGAGCATCTGACTTTACTACAGAAACTGTGTAGCCTCCATTTCCATTTCCATTTCCATTTTTTTTTGGCATTAAAGTCTCTTTTTGTAGACCGATTTGCAAAAGTTGGGCACCACTGCGATGGCACTCGGCTTTGCCCTTGGCCTTGAACCTGGCCCTTGGGGATCCGCATCTTCCAAGGAAAAGGGAGGCACCGGCTCAACCCACAGCGTCGCTGGTGGCCACGGGGCAGAGCACTCCCGCGGCACCACGTATTATCAGCATCATCCAGAGAATAAAATAGTAGCCCACGCGCTGCACAGGGATAAAGTGCCCAACTGGCTGAGTTTATTCACGTTACAGAAATATCAAAACGTTCAGCAGGGTTTGTAGTTTCGCTAAGGAAAGGACCGGCACATCACTACAGGTCTGAACTGCAGACCAGGTCACCAACTGCATCAGCACCGCATGCGAGAAGCTGGTGGTGGGATGACTGAGCTGTATTTTTCCTAATTTATTCCTCATTTTAATGAGAATTAAAAGCCTCAATGTTTTGGAAAACAAGTGTAGCAGCCACTTGACTGACTCAAAAGCATAAGCATTGCTAATTAATAGCATTAAGCTCTTGCTCTTTCTTATTAATCTTATCATCTTTAAGTCTAAATCCCTTTTATTCATGAATCACGACATTAATGCGCTAGCAACAAATACAGCAGAGTCCTCCTGATCCATTTGTTCCCGTGAACGGCCCTGCACGCATTAGTAACATAAGTGGAGCACGTGTACGCCTAACCCATGAGATGTTTCCACCAGCCTGCTGCTATCAGCTGGATGGGGATGGGAAAAGCCAGCCCTGCATCACTCCAGGCGTCGGTACGGCAGCACAGCTCAGCCGGGCAAGGCAAGACGAGGCGACTCAGCCAATGCTGCAAACTCCAAAGCTGGAGGAAGGCAAAATTTAAAATCTAAGATGTGGCAGAGTAGCTTGTATACCCAAAACCTAATTCCCAGTTTGCTTTCTCCTCCCGTGCTTCCTCTGATTGGGATTATTCCTGATGTGCACTCCCTCCAGAGGGACAGAAAAACAAACCGGGGTAGATTTTGGCTTCGTAACAGCATTGATGAAAAAGATCAGGGCTTTAATAATAATATAGTATTCTTGGCCCTTGTAAATTAGATTCAGATTTGCATACCAACATCAAAGCTCTGCTCATTACTCCAGAAACTGCAAACTTCAAGGACCCCCTATGCTCACCTGGAATTTCCTAATCTGAGCTTATTCTCTGGCTCATCAGTTAAACTTCTCAATTCCTCGCAGAGTTTCGTAACAGCCACATCTATTGCATTTGGCCTCCAGCTCTCCTGGGTTTATCTCCACTGTCTCCACCATGATGAGCTGCAATCTTCATTTTTTCTGCATTACAGTCAGGGCTGGTTTAAGGCACAGCCTGAACTATTTTAAGCTTTTATTAATATCTAGTGAGTTCTTACAAAGTAAATCCAAAATTGGTTCATAAGTCAAGTCCATACCTCCCACCTCTGTAAAACTGAGAAAGAGCAGCCCCCTTCCCTGGCTAGAGCAGGCCTGAGAAGGAAATGTCGGCTCCTGAGTGGATCCAGGTTTACTTCTTGGCACTCTGAGGTGCCTACATCTTCCCAGAAACCAGGATCCAAAAGTAACCAATTTCCAAAAATAATAAAAAGAGAACGGGAAGCAGCATAACACACAGTTCAGATCTGTTCATGTATATTCACGAAGACATTGACATTGTCACCCTTCATTGTCAGATACTACGATTCCTGAGTTTGAAAATGTTCCTTCACATTTTCTAAATTTAGTCAGTGTGAGAAGAAACCAGTTTATAATGGTACAAAGAGACAAACTCTTTACTGAGCAGAGGATGCACAGGCAGCAGCAGCAAGCCGGGGTTTTGTACACATCTTTCAAGGCTTGAGCGATGAAGGATGGCTCCCGCCCATGCAGCTCTTGTCCTCTGCTGGGATAACCAACTCCGGAGGAGACAGTGGCTGTTCGGTGTTGACTCAGGGACATGAAGTCGTCACGAGCGAGACCTCCTTACTCATCCCACTCACTTAAGTCACTTCTGATCTGCGGTCTACTAAAGGTCTACAACATCTAAAGCCTCGGTGCGGCATTTTTCATCTCAAAACACTTCTCAAACAAACACAGATCACCCAATGCCGCAATGCAGGAGGCTGGTGGCAATCGGGTCTGTTTAGCCTGGGGTAAATCTCCGTTAAGAACTAGACCCCAGCCCCAAACTCGCCTCGCTTGCCGTCGCTGGAGAAGGGCGGCTCGCAGCAGTGCCGCACCACGCTGCCCAGGAAAAAACCAACCCCCCCATCCCATCCCTCACCTTGCCCCCAACCCTGACTTTTTCTGTGTAAGAAAGAAAAAAAAAAGTCTATTGCTAACTTCTATAGCTGCCTACTAAAACAATCCTCAATATTTTGGTACAGTATTAAAATTTAATTTCAGGACCTGGTCCATAAAAGAGCCCTTAATATTCTTATTTGCAATTTTCTGTGCTACTTAACTTCTCAGTCCTGCTACGGTGTGTTTATTTAGGAAAGCTAGAGGCAAGTGAAGCAATCTCAAAGTTCGTTGACTTTATGAGGAATCCAAGCTAGGCTAAAATTAAATGTACTTATTGTTCTAATCCTTCTTTTTTTCTTTTTTCTTTCTTTTTTTTATTAAGCTGGTCTTTGATCTAAAAATACCGATGCTCTCACTGCACGAGTCCTTTCTCCTTCTAAACACACCCTGGCTCTGCAGGGAGCAGGATCAGACTTGCCAGCAGGAGGTGACTTGCCGAGGGCTGCAGTGTCCCTGCTCAGGTGGGCATCACGGCCCGGGGCTGCGGCGGGGACACTCGCACGGAGCTCATCCTGAGAAACACGACTGGAAAAATACAAGGTAAATTCTTTTGCTCTGGGTCCGTGATTCCCCACATATGTCTCAGTGGGCCTGACGAGGTCGTCCAGTAACATTTACTTTACACATTGAAGGGGAAAGCTGGGATCTGGAAAACTGCTATGAGGACCTGCGGTTCCCCAGCAGACAAGGAAGGACTAAACCATCCAGAAATCCAGCGGCTGGGAAGGGTAAATACTTCTTGGGAGGTCTGTCACCTCCTGGGTGTTTACAGACCAGCGGCCCCGCTAGCAGCCGTTCTGCTGGCAGCACATCAGCCCGGAAGGCTGATGGAGCACGGCTCAGAGATGGTCCCCACAACAGAGCCGAGGGGTCTCTGCCCCTCGTGGTGCTGGAAAACATCCACGTGCCAGGCTGATGCTCAGACGCCAAGAAGCTTGTTTCGATGCCGGTGTTTTACCAAGACTGCGGTTCTCCATGACTTCCCCGAGCCCCTCCACATCTGGCCGTACTCATCACCCCTCCTCTGAGCTTCCACACACTCCTGCTCTTCACTTTGCTTCTCTGCTTTGTTTTATCAGCATTATCATTCGCAGGTTTATAATAAATTAGCATTTAACTTAATCCCCACACACATAAATATTAGCACGGGCATTGTACTGATGAAAGCACCAACTCAGAGACATTTAAAACTGCTGTGCACAAGGCTGCAGGTACCAGCAGGACTCCCGGCATTTCCCCCTGCCACTCCGGGCTTGTCCCCATGCAGACACAGCCACAGTCGTGTCCTGGGTCAAAGCCCCTCCGCGTGGGAGCACCCCACGAGTGGGGTGTCACTGGGCTGTCACGACGTGCCTGACGCCGCTGCTGAAATTTCATCTGGGAAATCTTGCCAAGGTTTGGTGGCCAAGGACGGCTGCTGCTACCACAGAGCTGTTTGTTCCTTTCAAAAATTCAGACTCAGCCTAATACGTCTCACATTTTGGAAAAGCTGAAACCTCATTAATTCACCACTGAAAAATAGTTTCATGCTACAAAAGCTTCAAAGTCCAACTCACCACTGACTCACCCGGCCTGGAAGATTGCTCCAAGCAAGCCCCGCGGCTTTACTAAATAATTCAAAGGCACTTGCTACTGATAAGGCAAACCACAAAATCCAAAATTAAAGCCGTTTTAGTGAAATGTCTGAGAAAGTGTCTTCCAAAGAACCAAAATACACACGCCAAAGGCTGAGCTCGGAGTGGGACGGATCGTGGTCACTCCGCATGATCCGGCCGCTCAGGGCGAGAGGTGCCCTCGCCGCGGGGCAGCTGACCACGGCACCAGGCACTCACCCGCTGCGGGATGCTGCAGGACAGGGAACCAGGCAAAGACATACAGACAAGGGTTTTCAGCGATTTTTATATCTTCTCCAATCCTGCGCTGGCACGCAGCAGTACAGACAGAAGGGTGAAGGCTGAGCATCCCAATGATTATCCCGAATATGCTGACGGCTTTCAGTTATTCTCTTAAACTTTTATCCAGATCTTGTTGGAAAAAAGCTTTACTGTAAATCAGAGGATCCCATCCCCTTATGACACGGTTCACTACAAGCCCTGTGGAAACAAGAGCAAATGCTGCAGAGCTACCTGTGTAACTGAACTGCTGTTCATCAATCACTGTTGAAAAGAAAAATTAAAATAAAGGGCAGCGGCACCTATCAGCGGCTGCCAAAACCCATCTGCCATCTGTGCACGCGAGGCGACTGCAGAATCTCAGCACAAAGGCAGCTGCAAAGAAGAGTCTGTTCAAAGGCCACGTTCTTTCCAAAGGTGTGAATCTCATCTGCGACATAAAGCGCTGCTACCTAACGGCCCCTTGACTTCCAGAGGTGGAGTCAGCCCTGAGCACCCCACGGGAAAAGCTGCGGGGGCGAGGGGATGCCTTGGGGCAGGACTCAACCCCCGTGACCCGCCAGCAAGGCGACAAAGCGAGAAGGATGCAGGATGCTACCGGCACGCATCCCGACCACTCTGGAGCACCGGTTTATATTACATCCCCGAGGAGAGAGAAGTGGTTTGCAGAGGGTGGGTGTAACGCAAAACCAACCTCCCCTCCCGCACGCAGGACTCCTGCCTTCCCCACCACCTCCGGCGACGACCTGCTCCCAGACAGGCTCCAAAGCCAACCTGCTTGGGGAAAAGCGGGAAACCTCCCCGGTGAAAGCCCGGGAAAGCAGCAGTCCTACTTTTTCAGCGGAGATGGGTTAAATGGCAAACCGCACGCTGCCCGGCGGTGGGTGGGGGGGGAAGCGCTGTCCTGGCACCTTCCAGGGCAAGCTGCTGCCCAGAAACTCTTCAGTTCAATGCTGGGCACGCACTAAAGACATCGGGCACAAATACACTCCAGCATCACTGAAGCTTCTTCCCGGAAAAAATACAGTGGAAGTTGCACCTTGGAATTAGATGACAAAACTGAGAAAATATGGGGTTTGTGTTATCACATGCACTTTCTTCTTCCTCTGTTGCCCTTGTAATATCACTCTACTGAACACCTATACAGGAAGGAAAAACACAGATATTTCTGCTAGGAATCCTTAAGAATGTTTCTAAACCACAAAAGAGCTTTTATTTTTCACATTAGTGTACGTTAAGTGAAAAAGAAAGCACTCTTTCTCAACCTACTCCTGTAAGAATATGTATCACACCGGAGATCGTAATTGCACAGCCAGGTTCGTACGGGAGCACAACTAACAGAGCCTGAATTCAGCGAAAGCTCGAACAGTGTCATACACGTGAATGCTTTTCCCCTGCATACACACATGCATGCATGGAAAGACGTGCAATTTATTCAGAGTGCACCAGAGACGCTGCTTGCCCGTCCCAGCACATCCTTCTGCTCCTGCTTCAGTTGATAAACATTTAGAACAGACAATGAATAATAAAAGCAAATAAACCCCACACGGCCACTGCGTTTTAGTCCTAGGACACAGGGGAAAGCATGTAGGCTGGCAGCCGCCCTGATTGATGTTGGTCTAGAAACAAAATCTTCATTTGAATAATATTAAGGGCCCGAATAAACCAAGAAAAATAAATGAACTCAGGGATAAAAAGCCTGGCCTCCGTCCCGGTCCCAGGTTTTATGTCTCCGACGGATGTCAGCACGAGCCCTCCTTGCAAAACCACGTCTCAGACAAAACTCCTCTGCTCCTGAAGCAGACGTGAACCAGGTGCTCCGAGGTCACCTTGGCGAAAGTGCCCTTCAGTGTCTATTTTTCATTTTCCCTGTAAGAGCTGAGCTCTCCTCCTGCCCCAGAGGCCTCCGGTACCGCCAGCGAGTGCGGGGCTCTGCGGGAGCAGAGGAGTGAGGAGCACTTCCTAAAAAGCGCAAATTCTTTACGTCCCTCTCTCCTGCGCTCAAGTACCTGATGAACAATGAAAGGAATTTACTTGGAAGTTTGTTACAGGTAGAAACGTAAACACAAGAAAGGGCTCTCGCATGCCAAGCTTCAATCCCAAGGGAATTTTTCAAGGCAAGTTACAAACTTTGGTTTATACTGGAACTACGTGCAGGTCTAACTGCTGCAGGCACCGCTGCACCCCAAGAGAAGAGCGAAGTGCACGGGAAGCCAAAGTCAACCACAAACGTGTGACTTTCTAGCCATAATGAGGAATATTTCTTACAGCAAGACCGTTTTGTCTTTTCCTCCGCTGTACCTGACCCCAAGGCTCCCTCCCTTACAATCTGTCTGCTTGGGTTGACAGTAACAGCGGCAGTAAAAATGCCCGGCGCACGAGCACACACGTATACGCGTGCACGTTAAATGCCTACTTTGAAGTGCCTAAAAGTTGGGCGTCTTCAAACTACCAGCCCTGCTTTTTGCTGTTTCACCCGTCACATTTTCATGTAACCTTCTTGAAGTTTTTTTTCCCCCATCGCCTTTCGGTGTTCAAGTGTCAGGCTCTGAGTATTTGCCAAGTATGAGGCGTGGGGATTTGACAGACCAATTCCACCTGGCCGCTGAGCAAACACCTCTGTCTTTGCTCCCTTTGTTCCCTCCCTACAAACCCCATCCTTGGCGGGCACCGGCTGCCCTTGCCGTGTCCTAATCCCGCACGTGCCCACGTGTCTCGCCTGGGCAGCCCTCGCCGGCAAGCTCCCGCTGCCTCCTCCTCATCCTCCCTGCTCGAGACGGACATTTTACAGCACTACAGATGTCAAACTGAACGACACATCGGTGTTTACGTAGCGCACGCCCTGCCAGACAACTTGGCATGAAATATAAATGAAGAGTTGCTGCGAGCGGGGAAATGGCCTCAAGCGCTGCGCACAGGTTTGCGGCAACGCCGACTCGCTGCATGCGGCTCCTTGCACGAGGGCACACGCAACGCTGTCCTAATGCGACCGTAACAGCGCACGCGTGCTGCAAAAATATTCCCCTGCCTCTCGCAGAACCAGAATTCACTATCGTGACCCAGTCACAGCACACGTCGTTTTGTCCTAAACCAACCGAAGGCGCACTGGGAACTCAGACACGTACATTACATCATTCTTTCTACAAGTATTTATTACCACGCTAACAGCTGCCGTAGCAGGCAAGCAGAGTTCACGTAGTGACCCAAGATGCCACAAAGCCACGCGCCCTTTGGGTAAATTAGTGAATTTTCACAAGCGTAGACTCGCCTCGCTCATCCCGCACGGGTTTGAACCCGAAGCCTCAGGGTGCTCTGCTCTGCCCTCCTCAGTGCCAGCAGCATTAAGGACCAGTGTGGACACAGCTCCCCCCCCACCCCACCCCAGCAGTGCTCATTTGTTCTCCTTCCCGAAATCTGGGACCAAAGAGGGGCTGGCCGTACCGTACTGAGAGGGTCACAGCCTTACGGAAACCCTGCTGAGCTCCCAGGCGCGGGACAAACCCCCCCTCGGAAAAGCTCCGCTTCGGGAAACATGCTGTGGTTATTCTTGAAAGCGTTTTAACTGCAGCCATCCTCAAACTGATCCTAAAGGTAGATGCTAGACCAATAAATGTTTGAACAGTCCCATAAAAGCTTCTACTAGGTTACTTTTTCCAAATAAAGCCCTAACCACATTTTCTGGGCTCCTGCTTACCATCAGCATGCTGAGGCTTCCAGCGCACACCAGAGTCACCGACACTTCATGAACCTCAGCCTTCCTTGCACGGTTTCTAATTCACTTCTAATAAACTTTCACAGTAAGTCATCAAGTCGTCTACGATACACATTACCTAATGCCACGCTCAGACATGACCCGAATAACGTGTTGTTAACGCAGAGACTTGTGCACTACAGTTAACTTGCTTAAAACGCCTAGGTTGGAAAATGATGAGGCAATTCTGGATGCTATTTTTAATCTCTGTAAGAAGATTAATACCAAATTTCTGGAAACTTCTCGTCTGCACCACATACATGGATACCTATACACAGAAATACAGAGCTATGTACAAATAGCTAAAAGTGCTTTGTGTATTCAGCCAGGGCTTAACTCCGTGCAGGCGCTGTACACAAATTAAATCCACAGCACGCCCACTGCAATGGATAGATGATTTCTTTTGTTTTTCCGTTCTTAGCTGCGCTCCTGACTGCAGAACAAAAGTTATCCTCCGATTCCTCGTCGACGGGGCGTGCCAGGACCCAAGGAGACAAGGTGCTGCCCCACGGGCTGCTCCAACACGCCGGCGGGTGGATTCCTCTCTAGCTCCGGTCATGCTCCCAGGGTCGTCTTTATTACTGATTCCCACAGGATTTCTCACCTGATGATAACACGTGTTATCATCACACACAATGGCCTCTGTTTATCCACAAATATGTTTCTAATTTAATCTTTTCATCTTAGAGATGCTTCACCTGCTCACCCTCCAAGATATCCACCTCGGGATTTTTCCCTGCGCGTGAAGACTGTAAACAGAGGAAATTTGTATTTCATCAGAAATCCCTTTGATGAATGTTTATAAGCTATAAAGCAACCAGAGGCGTGACAGAGCTGCAACGCCGCACGCTTCCATCTCCTGCCTGGAGCACACCAAGGATGCTGCCGAGGGCAGGATTCAATTCCCTGACTACGGCTGTGTCTCTGGCGATGCCTGTTAGGGACATCCTGGAGTTGCCCAGCACAGGGTGGGCAGGTAGGAAACAGGACTCCCTGTGCACCCCTGGAGCCGGAGCTGGAAGCCAAGCAGGTTACCCACAGTGCTTAAAAAGACGTTTAGGTGACCAAAGCTCTGAATCACCCTAAAACCCCTCCGTCACTGCCAAAGAGATGGAGAAAATCCACAGGTGTTCACGAAACTCCGGTCATATTGCCACTAGAATATATACCCATTTCAGCATTGTCGAACTTAGGCTCTGCAAGCTGCCTCCTACTTGACCATGAACCTCTCTCCCTCAGTTAATCACAAGACTTCCCGTTTAACTGGGGAAGAAGCTGTAAAGCCTACGCTCCCATCAAGAGCACACGGATTTAGCAATCCTTCCTGCTGCTGCAGCGCAGGAGCACGGGGCAGCAGCCCGGCTGGTGCAAGCCCTCGGTGCAGAGCTCAGCGCTCAGCGCAGGCCAGCACCTACCACCCGAGCCGTGGTACGAACTAACCACCTTTCCTTCGCGAGGATGGAGCCGTAGGTGAGCCTTGTCTGGGCAATGTTACCTGCTCCCAATGTCACCTGGAAAAAGCTCTTTCCCTGCAAGCTCCAGCAAGCTCTGTTCCTCCAGGCTCCGGCAACGGGACAGCATCAGTCCACACCGGCTCAAAACCCGACGCGCTGCGCTGTAAGCCCCTCGTGCTTTGTCATTGCGGTGAAAAAGTAAATCGGGTTAACAGCGAGCAGGAGGCGGTTGCACAACCATCCAGACAGGATGTCCTGGGAGAACCAGACTGGGTTTCCTGGGAAATACTCTCATGCAAACAGCAAATACCTCACCCCTATGCAAGAAAGCTCAGAGCACACAGCTCTCCCAGGCCCCTCCTATAATTCTCTTTTTATGACCTTGACACTGTAAATATCAACAAAGGAAGAAGGGAGAAGGAACAAAAAGGAGGCTACGTTATCTAATGCCTTTCCAGAAGGCCCATATTAAGTGATAATGCTCTTCTGATTAACCCCGTTAACAAGAGAAGGCTGTTTGCAGAGGTGTCTCTAAAAGGGACAGGGGAGGAAGGGGAGGAAGGCGAGGGGCTGCTCCCCAGCCCGGGGAGGGCAGCTGCCTCCTGACCACTTGCTGAAGTGCTGCCTTGCTAGGCTGGCTCAGGAAGCTGCTGGAAAACCAAAAGCACTGTCCGTTTCCTTTATACGAGGGTTTGGATTTATTTAAGCAGTGACCACACCAATAGGTGAACTCCCATGACTTCAGTGGGGCGCAGCAGGAGCTGCCAGAGCGGGGCGAAGCAGAACGCCTGCGGGGTTTTATTGATGCACGTGGGCACAGATCTTCATGGGCAACATCTTCAGATGCTGCCTGACAGCAAGTAACACCTTGCCTGATTCAGACTTCCCCTTTAGGACGGGGCCTTTGTTCAGCAGTGCCCCTCATCAGAGCGGGCTCACAGACCTGCATGCTGTGCAGCAAACAGGCTGCGATTTTGCTGCCAAGGTATCTGCATTATTGCTTTCTGCAAAAGGGACTTTGGGGGGCTGCAGGTTCTCCCCCATCCCCTATGCAATACATAGCCCAGCACACAAACCCAGCAAAACCATTAGTCCTAGAAAAACAACTTCCATCTTTTCAGGAGATCTCCTCGCCTGCCGCTTCTGTGCGGCATTCACTCAGCTGCCATCATTACACAGCAGCACCCCACTTCAAACAAGTCGGGCAAACCCAGGCTAATGCCTCTCCTGTCTTTATCTCCAACACGTAACCAACATTTCCTCCCTAAATCGTCCCTAAAATCAGTTATCCAGTACGGCACTGCAGGGGTGAGGTCTACCAGCGGAGACCTCAAGCCAACCTAGCTGTCACCATTTAACAGCCCAATTCTTTGGGAGCAGCAAACAAGCCTCCAGGCGCCCCACAAGCAATTAAAAAGCTGCTCATGGATTGCGTGGGTTTGTGTCCATCAGCCTGCGAATCCGGCTACTGAATGGAGAACCCCAGATTTAAAACAGCTCGAGCGCAGTTCCTAACTTCCCCTGAAATACCGGCGGGACCAGGGACGGCGTTGTCACACAGAAGCCTGAGCAGGAAGCTCCAGCCCACGGCACAGAAACGGGAAACCTACTCCGTATACCTGCTCTTCCTTGGCTTCTTCAGGCCAGAGCTGCTGTCCTTAATTGCTGATGACAAACTGCCTCTTAATTAGTTAGTCAGGACAGTTATGGAGGAGGAAGCTGGATTCAATTATGCTTCACAGTCTTTGACTATTTAAATAACCAAGGACCTTGACTTGCAGATCCCAGGCAGAAGGAACTGTCAGCAAAATCAGTAAACTGAATAGATTTGAGCTTAAAAATACCCCAAGAGAGAAACAGCTGAAAACAGCTATTTATAAGGAGACTCTTTTCTGCTAACAAGCGTATTTTAGCCCCTGTTGCACGCTGCAGAATTCCTTCACCTGGAGGCACGTTTATTTATTACCTGCTACACGCCCCAGTGGCACCTACGCGCAAGGGCATCATCACGCACGAGGGAATTTCTGGCTTTTTAATGTCTACGTCACTTGGGCACGCACCGCAGTCAGAGCTCTTCAGAAGTGCTGAAATGAAGATATCTTTGTTAAATCGAGCTCTGGCTTTCTTCAGCTTCCCACGCCGGGAGCTCAGCCTGTCCCTGGGATGGTAATTAGGTTAAACAGCTCATGGGCTCACACGGAAGCAGAGCATGGCGCTGAATGAAAACGAGCCTGCGTGCGAGCAAAAAGCTCGCAGACGGCCTATGACCGAGATGACCAGCAGAATCAATCCCACACCAGCATCGCCAGCAACCTGCCCCCAACCTGGCATCAGGACACGAAGCAATGGGCACAGGCTGAAACACCTCAAATTCCGCTTAAACACTAAAAACCAAACCAACAAAACCACCCTTTTACAGGGTGATACATGGCATACCCAGAGCGGTCGTGCAGCCTCCATCCTCAGAGGCCAAACTGGACCCAGCCCTGAGCAACTTGCCCTGTGCTGGGGCTGAGACCACCTCAGCCCGTCGTCCACTTGACTCAGTCACCACAGGGAAACCCACAGGATCTGCCGGCGATGGGAGAAGCAGCACCGACCCCAGAGCAAAGCACGTTTTCTCTGACAGACAGACCCAGAGGAAGTTTCATGATCCAGATCACAAACAGCCTTTACCCTTAGCCGGAGTTGGCAAGGAAAAATATGTTCTTCCCAGCAATTGCACATCCTTATCATACTCACACTTCATTATCCTTATCTGCAAAAACTCAAAGATGCTATCGGCCAGGTCCCTACTCTGTACTTCTGTGGCTGACAATGCCTCAAGGAGGAAATGTCAAAAAAAAGAAGTCAAATTCCCATGTACGATTTCAGATATACTTGCTTTATACGGCAGATTTGAAAGCAGCCGAGACAGCTCTCCTTCCAAGCCTCGGCACAGGTCCCACCGCCAACAAAAGAGACGGTTCCTGCCTTGGGAGCCGTGCACTCCCTGGAGCCGGCTGTGCTTCCATCGGGGCGATGTGGCAGCTCCGGTGCTTGAACGCCAGACCAGCCCATGACTTCTGCAGCTCATAAAACCAAGTGACAGTGTCTGGAAGCCTTGTTTGAAGCATTCCTAAGGGACCTGAATTTTGGGCCCCATGCGATGCAGCATGGCACGCACCCGGAGAGCTTTGGGAAATCTCTCCCTGGTGGTTCCCTCCTCGCCAGCCTCCCCCATCTGCCCTTCCAGCTCTTTGGGAACCTCTACGGGATGGCCAGCGTGGTTTGTGGGTTAATTTTTGCAGCACAAAGTCACAGGGGAAAAAAAAAGCACCAGAAACAAAGGCAGAGCCGTGGGTCTGGCCAGCGCCCACCAGCCCACGCTGCCACTGCTTTGAGGCATCAGCACCAACATCCTGCGGGGCTGGAGGAGTGACGGTGTGGCCAGCGTAGCGGCTGCCTTCCTAATAAATGCAAATGCAATCGCAGACAGCAACAGCTCTCTTGGATGGCATTTCAGGACAATACCGAGCCCGCAGCGGGGTGTCACCAGCAGCCCCATCCCTGATCGGAGAAGGACGGGCATCAGCCAGACACAACCGTTCAGAAACCTTCAACTCCTCTGCCGCCTTCAGGAGCATCATCTCAACCCTGATGGGCACCAGAGATTACTGGAAGACTGTAAATCCCAGTATTACCAAGGTTGCAACCAATTGCTCCTAATAACGCTGCTTCTGAACAGATGCTCAGCCTTCTGTCACTGAGCACCACGCAGGCTTTGAAAGCAGATGAAGCAGAACAGGACCGGCAGCGGTCCCCCAAACAGGATTTCACACTCCCGAAGTGAAACACGCCATTTGATCAGAGGCGCCGAGGGTGCCGCACAGCTGTACGCCACGGCATCCTCGGGACATCCGCATCCTCAGACCTCTGCACAGAAAGGATAAAATAAGCACAGAAAGACTGGGGTGAAGGTTTTCAAAAACTTACCCACTTAAAATAAAGCACCTAAATTCAGATTTTAGTGGCCTGCACTGTCAGAGGTGCGACAGGATGGGTAATTCATGACTGTCCTGCCACAATGACCCCAGACGGAGGTACGGGAGCTGTGACCAAATGCCTGACTTTAAACGTTCAGATGGGATTTGTCTCACCTCTCTTTAGATTTAATCCACCAAGTATTCAAAAATAACATCAGTGGAGAATGAAGCTGAGGCCGACACGTAGGGGGAAATGGCTACAGAAGGAACCTCAGCTTTTCTGATGGTGCGGACTCCCGCCTACCCCCTGGGGACGTCTTCATGCATCAGTTGAGATTCATACGTTACAAGAATGCGTTTGGGCTGTACGTTGCTGACGTGAACTGCAGTCTTCCTGCGATCGAGTTACTTTCCACATCATGCATGGCACTCAAAACTCCAGCAAGCATCGTAAAGTATGTTTCAAATAATAGCTATGTATTTTTATAAAAGGTGACAACTCCTGGTCCTCACGAGGAGCAGCGTGACCTACCAGATCGCTCAGTATTTTGACTATTTTCACTAACATTGCAAGGAGGGTACGGGGTTAGGTCATACAGACAGGCGTAAAGGAAAACTCCTGCTTACCCCCAGCGCAGCCCTTCCCTCGTGCTCGACAGACACCGCTTGAAATTCCAAAGTGCGGAGAGACCGTCGAGCGCCTGCAGCCCAGGACTGCGGCACTGTGCGGGGCTGGCGATTCCCTGCTCAGGAAAGCACCTATGCCAGCCCCTCCGCAAGCGCCCAGGGGACTGACTGCCCGCAGGGTGAAATCGGGGGGACGATGACACGTGGCACTGTCACAGAGAGCAGGGAGCACGCTCGACGGGCGCTGCAGCACCGCAGCCGTGCAGGATGGGTGCGCAGGCAGCCCAGGGCAGCCTGCCTGAGCATCCTCAGCCAGCCCTGCAGCGGAGGGCAATGCCGACGACGGAGGCTGGCTCTGCTCCTAGGAACAGCACAGCAGACCCACGCTGAGCACTGCACGGGCTAATTAGTCTTCCTTTTCTGCTAAGCTAATGAGGGTGGGAAATGAGCACCGCACTGTCACTGTGATGTCTGTATTTCAGGACAGCTGATGTGAAAGTTGTCCTCAGCTGAGTAAAGGACTGGGATAATCTTCTTCTCAGCAAGAGGGGACAGTTCCTCGCACCTCCGTGTGCAGGCGTAGGAGACAATCAAACTTCTCTCTCCGTGTTTCAAAGGATGACAGTAGTGAAAAGGAATTAAACATGCTGCCCTTATATACACAGAGGATCACTTAACCCCAGCAGAGATGAAAAGTCCTGAATTAGAGATGTCATTTCTTAATCATGCATGGATGGAAGCCCAATCGAGATGATTTTTGCCCCGACTGAGCTGGTGCACAGTAAGAGCGTTTGGGGCTATCAGGGAGGGAATCTATTAAACACAGTGTTGTGGTTTGATCCTGACCGGCAGCTGAGCCCCACGCAGCCGCTCCGTCACTCCTCCCCAGTTGGGATGGGGGAGAGAATCGGCAAAGTGAGAGAACTCATGAGCTGAGATGAAGACAGTTTAATAGATAAAGCAAAAGCCGCGCACAAGCAAAGCAAACCGAGGAATTCATTNAACCTCACCAACCAAACCTGACATAAAAACAGCAGTCAATTTTAGAACACGCGTCTTCATGTTTCCCTTGGTCGGTGAAGTCTCTGCTAGCTTCAAAAGGCCACTCGCTCCATCCTAATATGCTTTTGCATAATCCATTTTATTTCCATGTTTCTCTGATTGTATTTTAGCCTTCTAAATAATGTAAGATAAAGCCACACCTTTAATCCCTCTGAAACGTCGGCATTTCAAAGGAGGTCATGCTGGTCTGTATGAGCACACAGCTGCCTCGCAGGTGGGCACCTCCGCCGGACCGACCAGGGGAGCACACGGCAGCCCCGGGACACTGCGATTTCAAATGTCACCCATAAAAGATGATAGAGAAGTAAGAACCCAGGGTGGACTGGCGAAAGGAAAGGCAGCAAGCACAATGCCTGGTCTCCACAGGCTTTCTTTGAACTTCCTTTGAAAATTATGTGGCATCAACACCAACTTTGCACAAATAATGATTGTCAAATTCGGCCAGGACCAGGACGCAGACTTTTCCCATACCTTCAGCCACTATTTGGGGGATCTGAGCTGATACACTGGACTTAAACAGCAGTTTATTTTATATTGCTAAGGAACGAGGTTGATTTGATGGACAAGGATTTATGACATGAACTCCTCACAGTTCAAAGTGAGAACAAATCCTTACATTTGAGCAAAACAGTGGAAGCTGATGAGCACATCAGACTCCAGTAAAAATAAATATTGACAGCTAAGTTTGGTGGGATGGATGGATGGACGGACGTTGCTGCTGAGGATGCAGGTGTATCAAGAAGGGGGGGCACCAGGCAGCAGCTCTAACCACCCTCACGGCACATTCCGACAAGGGATGGGCAGAACTCTCTGCCTTTCAAATCTACACAGAATTCAAAGAATTCTACCCAAACCCTCAGACCCAAAGTCACCTAAAAGCTGGGCTGCATCTCCAAGTGAAGTGGTCACCTTCTGTTTCTCTAACCAACTAAACTGCTGTGATTTAAACATGATCAACTAAGGAAATGGTTGAGCAAAAGTCCTAAAATTTACGCCACAGGCCCATCGTCCCAAATGTCACCCTCACCAGAATATTTGATTTTCTGACACGCTCCCGCTCCCAGGCTGAGCACAGGGAACGCCAGTGAACCAGCAGCACAAAGGACTCTGCCACAACTCTGGCAAATGCTTAAAACGCAAGTTTTTATCCAAGCCCAGAAGCGAAACGGTGATGTGTACAAATCCATGCTCACTTGACACAAGTGCTGTCAGTCTACAAAGGATCCACAGAGGAACGGGAAGAGTGGCTGGGACTGCTCCAGCTGGGAAATGGGTCGCTGACACAGGACTTTGTTCCCGATTAAAACCCTGCACAGGAGACTAATTAGTCCCCTCAGAAGGACAGAAACCACCACCAGCAGCACCAAGCTGCAGAGCAGCCACCTTTCCTGACAGCAAGGCTAAAAGAGGAGCAAAACCAACGTCTGCAAACAGAAAATAATTTGGCAGGAGTGTTGCTGATGGGACCCAGCCCCCTCCAAGACCTGCAAACATCTTCAGGGCCCCAGGAGCTCTGGGTGCTGGAGGTCCTGCCTCTGACACCCACCAGCACCAGGGCCACAAAGGAGGGTGCGCAGCCCTTCGGAGAAGGCAGGCAGGAGCCTTTGCCCGCTGGCAATGTTTACGACTCGCAGTCATTAGTCAGGAGTTTGGCACAAGCCTTGAAACAAGATTTACATCCCCTGAAAGAAATACCAGCTCGAAGGAGCAGCAGGAGCCTGAGCACCGACCCCAGCACAGGAATTTCTCCCTGCAGCTGGCACATGCATTTACTTCCCTGCCATGTCAACCTCGGAACAAGGCTGGTTTTAATGGGAAGGGACAAAATTTTGCATGGATAAAAGATAAACTACTGCATGTTCTAGGGGCTTAGCACGCCTCCAGACTGATCCGTACCGCAGCACCTTTGTGTTCGGTGTAGCGTGCCTGCGCTCCCGCCAGTTAATGCAGCCTTCATTTTGCAGGTCTCTCTAATCTTTTCGTTTTGCCTGTAAGACTAGAATGGAATCAAGACAGAGCGTCTGGGGCCTAAAGGACTGGCCACTTCTTTATTTAAGGCAGCAAAATAACTAAGGCAAATCTGGCATTTAGAGAAAAATGTTTCTCTTTTGCTCCTAGGTGCCCACCCCTCGGTGCCCCAGCCCGCCTCGGGCAGTCCAGGCATGCCACGGCTCCGCTCTGCCTCCTCACCTCCCTCTCGGCTTCCCCATCCTCCTCCCCAGCTCGCGCTTCGGGAAGGAAAACTGCATCCCTCCCGGGACAGGTCCCGGGAACGCTCCCTGCTTCAGGCTAACAGACTGGGCAGTTGAACTGCAGGGAAGATGGAGGCCAAAATGTTATTTTTATAAATATTTGCAAAACCTAATGAACAGCGGAAATATTCAAAACATTTTTTTCCTCGTAGCAAGTGGCAATCGAAACCGTTGCTAATGGTTTCCTTGTAGCACTTGAAACCCAAACAACCGGAGCATCGCCCGCACCCTGCGTTGCAATGCAAACCCTCCATAAACAAGTTAAAAGCAAAAAGCGGACGCTGAACCAGCTCCTCTGTCCAAACACAGACAGGAAAACAAGCACAGATAAAAGACAAAATGAGGTTCGAGAAAAAGGAGCGGCGAAACCACTGTGCGGGCTCAGAGGCAGGCGGGTGGCTGGAGCACAGCCCTTGCGAGGCAGATGGGAACACCCTCACCCCAGATGGACGCACGGCTCCGACGGACCATCACGGAGCAGGAGGCCGCATCGACGTGACAGCAGCAGCGCTCGGGCACCGCATCCAGGGCGGTGGGAGGATGCCGGCAAACCACGAGACCGGTGCCCCCAGCTGCCATGCTGTCCGCTCGCCCACGCGGGCAGCACCTTGATTCGCCTTGCCCTGCTTCGCTTTTTCTGGGAACAGTCTCCAACACCACCCCTGTTCCCAAAACAAGCCTGAGCGAGGCCCCGGGTGCTGCTGCGGGGTGACACCAGCCAGGACCATCCACGGCACCCCAGGATGGCGGGTGGCCTCGGCTCACCCCACGGACGACGCTGTGCACGGGGCTGCCCCAGGCTCAGAGCCGCCGGGGCACGGTCAGGCTGCAGGTCACCGCTTGTGGCACGGCCAGCACTGTAAGGGCGAGGAGACGCAAAACTGTCCCAGGGAAAACGGTAATGGAAAAGAACAACATGAAATCCTGCTTTCTGAATGCCTGTTAGAGAACACTGAAAAACCAACTTCTAAAATAGGCGCATGAGTCAGGTCGTCCTTCCAGCCACTCTGCAGGAAAAGAGGATGGGAAGAGCGAGCCACCAGCGCCAACCAGGTTTACCCCACTTCCAGGCCAATTCGTGCGCCCTACTAAGTACCCAGCACTCGTTCAGCACCCACCACTACTGCTCATGGACAAACACGCCCTTCTTCACAGGCACCAGGGTCAGCTTCTCCTGGTTCACGCTTTCTTTAATGAGCTGGTACCATCGGCAAAGCCATGACCAGGGGCAAAGCTCGGATCCCTGAGGTAAAGTGGCAATCCTCCACCAGTGCTTAAAAACACCAGTGGGGCACAGGAGACCCTCCTGCCTCGGTAGTTCCTCCAAAACGACAAACACTCTCGCTGCTTCAGTGCCCTCGTGACCTGGCAGTGCCATGAAAACTAACGCTTGTCTCCATTTCTTGGCTCGGCTTTATTTCCCGGTGGAGCTGGAGCTCCACGGTATGCTCACCTCTGCGCCGGCTGCAGCGGTTCCCTTGCAAAACCAGGTCCTCGCTACCAGGCCGCGGAGACACCGAGTACCAAGCAGCTCAACACGAGCAGAACGCATCCCCTGCAAGCAAGCGACACCTCCCTGCGGCTTCGCCTGAAGGAGCCCTGATTTCAAGGCCTTGGCTGGCTGCAGCTAACCCTGAATGTCCTTGGGCCAGGCAAGAAGGAATTGCCGGCTATCGCTCTCCCCAAAACGCCCACGAGCCAGGTCGTCAGGAAAAGGGAACGTACGCGTTTGGAGGTAAACGTCGTGATTTCACAGCCAGTATTTCCCATTAGCCGCAATTCATGCTATTAAAAGGGGTAGGTTTACTGCTCAGTTACACAATTAATACCAGCTTAAATTATGGGCTGTTGGTTTAAAATGAGACAGAAAGAGAGCATTATAAAGCCAGTGTGAAACCCTGCGCACACCACATCCATCTTAATTCCTCTCCGCAGGAGCAAATGCAGGATCTGGCTGGGTAATGCCCATCCTATGGCTTTGCCAAGCCAAACACAAAGCAACCAGAGGATTAGAAAAGATGATCAAGTCCCAAATCACATAACTCAAACCATCGTAATTAGTGCTTCTTCCAGGCAGACACACTCACTCCCGAGACTTCGGGGAACTAATGGTCAACAGTCTGCAGCAAACAACTTTGAAAGCAGTAGCGGGGACCCCCGAGCAGTGCTCCCCTGGCAGGGGAACCTCCCGTTTCCTGAGGGCATTCTTAATATCATCAGAGATGTGGCTTTGCACTTGCAAATTCCTTCTGCTAGAGCTGTAGCACAGCAAATCGGAGAAGGTACAGGGAGAAACAACAGCTTCCAGTCTTTCACCCCACAGTCTAAACACCGGGCTTGCAGCTGAGGAAGGACATTACAGGCAAAAGAAGAGCCCGCGTTCCCCAAAATGACAAAGAACTATAAGAAGACATGCAGGATCAGACACAAAAGGTCACCCTGAACAAAAAAAAACAAAAAAAATCTGTGAAAGAGGAGAACAAGACAAAGCCGTTCTTTAATGTATTTCTTGCATCTCCCTTTGTGCCTCTGTGAGAGGGCTGTGAAAACACCTCTCACAGTGTTTCATTAATACATTTTTAGCAAGTGCTCCAAGTTTCCAGATGAAAGGCAATCCTTATTACTGATCCTAGAAAACAAGCGATCGGATCATTTCTGGGAACACGGAACAAAGGACACCCTCCAGACCACTACTTGGTGTAACTGGAAGCAGGAATGGGGCACCGCCTGAGCCAGCAGACATCGGCCCCGAGAAACCACAGCCCCGCACCCTGATCTGGCGCTTTGGGCCCCTGCTGCCGGTGGTGATTAATCGGCTTGTGCAATCGAGTTCTCCGCCACCCTGAGACACACACGCCTTTGTCCAAAAGCATTTGTCAGAAGAAAAACAGAACCACCCAAAATTGAACATCACTCAACTACTTTAAAAAGAGAAAGGGTAAGCAAGCAGCTGAAGACAGGGATGGACGTCTTCAGCAGCAGCAGTCCGAGATGCCTGAAAACTAATGAATGAAAAAGCCACGAGAGGGATTTATGCCATGTTTTCTGCAGTTTGACAATATTTATTCCAGCGAGACATAGTTTCCCAACAAGCAGGGGCTGAGCTAAGCTACCTCCTGATACCTTTCATGGAAAGAAAAAACAGAGGAACCGCCTTTACGCTGAGAAGCACCCGATACAACCCCACCGTGACGCTGCTACAAAGCACTCCAAAAGTAGGATCATGAGTGCTTACGTCTATAAGGATAAAGACAACTGCTGCCCTAGAAAAAATACTTTTATGAGAAATAACATAAACAAGGGAATTGCACCTGAATCTCTAAATCTGACACTGTTTTCCCTTCCCCACCACAGACCGCCAGCGGCCAGCACGACTGCTGACACACGTAAACCGTGAGGATGGGATCCCTAAAGGGCAAGAGGCTGAGGACCTCCAGAAGACGCTACAAAAACACAAACAGCAAAGACAGCCCCAGCCTGCGCTGCTACACCAGGTACCCGGGAAGAGGCTTACGCTGCCAGCCCAGCAGGACCAGGCAGACACAAGGCCATTACTGTGTTCCAGGGCTCCGGCGGCTCCCGGCGTAGCCCAACGCCAAGGCTCCGGCCTCTGCCAAGGTACCTGCTGCACCTCCCGGCGCTGCCAGCCCTGCCGCGAAGGACGTGACTTTGCAATTGTGAGAAAAACCCGGTGGAGCTTTCACAGCCTATTAACTAAGCCTGTGGCTTGCAAACGAAGAGGAGCGAGCTGCGCAGCGGCCGGCTGGGACCGCAGCCCGGAGTCCAGCTGGACCCGAGCTCCTCGCAGATACACCCATGCAAACCTCACGCCAGTGAAATCCGGGCGTAGCCCTGCGGGGATTTCGGCGTTCTTGCGCTTCCCATCTTCCCTGACAAACACTGTCTCTGCAGAAAGCCAAGCATGAGGGCAGAGGGCTATTTTAATAAAACATGTTTTACCAATTAGGACCTTGTGATATGCATCAAACCATCCAACGCAAGACAGCACACACGTACCGGGGTTTTACAGATAGCATCTCAAGCCGTGGGTCCTGCAACACTGTTATCAGAACCCCTTGAAGTCTGCCTAAGTGGGTTTAATTCATTACAGCCCCTTGTTATCCAAGTCATGCCGTTTCCTCATTTAGGTGTGTTTAAAACTTCATGACTCTATTTCATCCTGAGATTTTGTGGCATTGCAGCTTTCCATACCCAGGCTCTGCCATGGCCATTTTCTGCTCCGAGAGGTGTAAGAACCTCTGGTGGCTGGCTTCTGCACCAAACGCCCGGGTGGGTGCTGGGCAAAGGCTGCTGAAGGAGGGATATTAGGGAATTATGAATAATGCAGAGATACTAGTACTGATCAAAGCTTGTTATGATTTCATTTAGCAGAAAACAGGAACCGTTCTGCCCGTTATTAAAACAAAAACTCCTTCCCACCCAGTGCTATTCAATCAAACGTAACAAGCTCACAGAGCCTGACTCCACGCTGGCAGCCACGGCTGTTTCTGCCCCATACGAGGAACGACTGCAGTTATTCCACATGTAAACGTGTCAGGGCACAGGATGCTCCTTGCTTCCACGTCTCGGGCACGTTGGGGACCATTTCTGATGGTACCTCAGTAAAAATTACTAAAATGGCAAATGTCCTTGGGCATGGAGCATATAAATGAGGTCAGGACACAACAGGACTCTGATTTCTTCCAAAGTCAGAAGACATTCCTAACGGCACTACCAAGCAGATTTTAAAACTAATTTATATTGTCTTTATTGTCACCTGATTTCCACACAGTCTTAAGAGAGACATATTTATCAGTATTGACCTTACTTTTGTTCTTACTGAAGTCTGACAGTCTTATTGAACTTTTAGCCCCATTACTGGTGCATACAGATGGGACAGCCACTCGTGCCACCTCAAATCCAAAGTCTTTTAAAGACGGGAATCCGTCTGAGCACGTTTCTCGATCCAAGCTACAGAGACAGATGTCGGTGCAGCTCCAATGTGGAAGCACAGCAGCAGCAATAGGGTGCAAACACCTCCTTGAAACACAGCAGTAAAACAAGCTCCGTAATCCTCATCCGTGACATTTTAATCTGCTGCCCCGAGTTTTGCAGCTAGGCTCGGGGATGCTCGGCATCCGGAAGAAGGGCAACGCAAGGAGGGTGCCCAGAGGGGTCCCAAGGCAGGGCTCAGCGTGGGGGGGGACCACATCCCAGGGACCCATCTTGTCCACCAAAATAACCCGAGGGAGCTCCGGCTGTGCATTCAGTTATTCTCGTGCATTACTAATAAAACAACAGGCAGTTTTCTCAGGATTCAGTAAACATTCTTCTCCTGCCAGTTATGCAAATTTCATGTATATTTATCTTAATAAACTTGGCCAGCCTTACCAACTAAAAAAAAGTGCAGCATCTCGATCCTATCTCCCTCGTCTGGGCTGCTCCAGAAGAGGGGATGCGGAGCCAAAACCGCGCAGATGCCTCGACGTGCCTGGGAAGCGCTCCCCTTGCTGCCCACCAACCCGACCAGGCACCTATCGCACCCTGAATTTCCAACCACCATACATAACCAACTCTATCACCTTCAGTTTGCATTTCAAAGCTTTCGCTTGCTTTTCCCCAAAGTCCTCTAGTGCAGCTTTTCTTTCACAGAAGCGATTACGACATTGCTCCAAGAATCCCCGCTTCCCAGAGCCACTGCCAAGCTCACCCAGGAGGAGGGAGATGCAAAGCACCCATGTGCCTACAGACCCTTCCTTCTCGGTCCCGTTCCTATGGAGTTACAACAGCTACAAACACGGAGGGGGAACGGACATTCCTCGCACCAAAACCCCCACTGCAGCCCCAAAATCCAGTGGGACCACTTTTGCTCTTTAATGGGAACCCAAAGCAGGAGTTCACATCCAGGAAAACGTGTTACTGCAGCGGCACAGCCCGGGAAATCCTGGCAGTCAGCAAACGATCCTGGATTGAGAAAATACCCCGGGGACATTGAAGTGTGAGTTCTCTGACCAGCAGTAAGACGGATCTCTGCCCCAGACCATCCACAGGAAAAGGCACAACCAACGCTCTCCCAAGCACAGCTCCCAAGACTCGTCTCCCCAGGCCGGGGCAGGGAATTGCCCGGCAGAGGAAATGTCAGCCGTGGGAGCGATGTGACACCGCGGCGAGGGGAGGTGGGGACCAAACGTGGAGCCTGTCACCTTCCACACTCCTCTCCAGGCACTAGACCCCGCAACAGCTCAGCACACGTACGCGTGTGCTGCTCTTCCCATGGCAAATAATTCATGCTTTTGAAGGGCTCAGACTCTATCTGTGTATTAAGTCATGACTTCATTACTCAATTCTCATGCAGAACGTGGCTTTTATTTGGAAATGTATTATATTGATTTCCTGGCACACGACATCTGTTGAAATGGGCGTTGGTATTAGCTTCCTGTCTGAGCTGTTTTAAGCCAAAGTCTCATAGTTATGCTGAGGTTCATGTTGCTAATATATACGTGCCACAATTTACAAACAGTGAGGTTGTTTTATTTAAAAAAAAAAAAAATCAATAGAATAATTTGATTACGTTTCTTAGGGTCAAGAGCTACCCGGCAATCGGTATGTTCCAAAGACTCCCATGGAAGTCAGCAGAACCCAGTCATTCTCCCAGCCAGCACTTCAGATGAATACCATTCCCTTCCCTTACATACAACAACTCACTCCCCTGTAATTCACTTCATAAACCCGCATTCACACATACGTTGGAAATTTTGACTTGTAAGATCTTCCAGATGAACCCTTTTGGAGATCCACGCAGCCGGTCCCAGGGTCTCACCTGCAGAAGATGGGACCTGGGGTCATGGGGCTCCCCCCTCTCTTCCTGCTGAGGAAAAACTCACTTGAGCGTGCTCCAGGACCAGGATATCGTCAAAGGAGGGCTGAGCCCGGCTTTCAAAGGTGGCTGCTGGCCAGAAAGAACCGAAAGACTCTCCCTTGGGAAAGGAATATGCTTATTTAGGTGATCACATACAAATTTAGGAACCTATCTTTAGATCCCAGAAAGTTTTCTTAATTGCTGATAAAGTAGTGGCCAAGTTGTTAACAAGAAGAACAACCTGTGGACGTAGAGCAATAGCAGAAGATCCATCTGACGAGATGTATCCAGAGATTCACCATCCACTGCTTTGAGGCTGGGTGCTCGGTAACTCCTCCTGTCTTCTACTCCTTCCAGCTAAAGTTCCTCTGAGCCCCAAAGCTCTGGGGCCCAGGTTGGGAGAGCCCAGGGAAGTCCAGAACTACCGCACGTCCTAGTCCTCCTAGTCCTAATTCTAATACTATTTCTCATCTTGGTGGCCTAATCCCTACGTTATTATCTGCCTCCAAAACCCATCTTTAAGAGAAACAACAGCCAAAACCCCTAAAATTCAAATCATTAGCAAATTTTTCACCTCTTGAGAAAGCACCAAAGTATAAAACTCCACGTAGGCACCGCAATGATGTAGATTACTAATTAAAACATTAGCAGAGGGAAAAAAAAAAAACCAAAACCCTTCTTAAGATTCCTCCTCTTTAATTAGATTTGTTTACAATAGCAATAGTATCATTCTGGAGATATTCTGGGAAGCCTCCTGCCAGAAGTGATTTACCTTCCTCAGTGGTAAAGGTCAGGCAGGGTGCAGATTTAGCACTTTCAGGGACATCTGCTGAGGCATCCGGAAAACAAAGGAAGAGGCAGGAAAGGCTGGAGTCAGCCAAACTCTCCAAAATATGCTATCATCCAAACAATTATTTTTTTTTTCTGTGTATCCCAAGAACAATAAAGTAAACTTGGCTGGGTGTGGTTTAGTGCTCCTTAAAACTGGCAGCTCGCTCTTCAAATTCTGCTTTTTGTTATTGCAAAATCAGGATGGGACCGAACGGTGATGTCAAGCTTTAACGTGCTCGGTGAGGCCAGGCGAGCAGACAGTGTGGGTGTAGGGGAGAGGCGCAGCCAGGGCAGACGCTGGTTCCCGACTCACCCCGAGAGCCTGCACTCAACAGGAGTCCTTCGTGAGCTCGGAAAAATCCCCATCGCCGCCTGTGTATAAGGAATACGAATGAATTACAGCAAAACAAGGGAGTACCTCCAACTAAAGGATAATTGTCACTTGGAATTGTTCACATCTGTTGAATGCCTTTCATTCTTGGATCAAAGTTCTTTATAAACCTGAACCAATTAAGCTTCACAAAGCCCGTGTGAATCATGCACCATTTTATTAATATTTCTTCAAGCAGAGCTTTCTGCCAAACTGAGTTTGAGAGGAGACATGCTAATATTCCTTTGAAGATTATTTAGTTATTCACCGCAAGTTCTATAGGATGTTTCAAAAAGTCCTAAGTTCACACTGAACACTATGAAAACAGAGGGGAGGGCAATGGGACCGGCAGACACCGTCTGCCTCGTGTGCTCCTGCGGCACCGTGTACCCAAGTAACAGGAATACACCTGAATCGTAAGAGTAACGCCTGGCACGCTCACAAACGGGCTCAGCACAAAAGCATTCCCAATAAGCTGGAAAAAAGCAAAACCGCTATTCCGAAGTACTCTGGATCCAACATCAGCTTTCCCTCACAGAATGCATTTCCTCATTCCCAACGAATCCCAATCATTTGGTTTCTACCCCATTATAGAGAAGTGCAAGAAAAGTATTCCCACTTTCACGCAGTTACTCCCCGTATGCTGTGTGTGCAGAGTACGCACGGTACGTGTGCCGTGTCCCAGTTGCTCCAGCAGATAAATCCTGCAAACTTCCTGACCTTCCTCGGCAGCCCGGAAAGCAAACCCGTGTGATCCAGGCATTTGGGTCAAAGAGAAGACAGAGGGGGTTTTTGTGTCTGACTACAGGGCTTTTATTTGGTTCTGTTTGTCAATAAAATATCAGAAAAATGATGACAAACCCATTTTAAAGTGTGAACAAAATATTTTGCTGGTTTACCATATAGAACGCAAACAGTTTGTCTGTAGGCACACACCACACATACCCGCATCCCTGCCGGGCTCAGAGCCTTTGCTCAGTGAGAATCCAGACAAAGGGACTACTTTGAACTTACACCACTTTCAATGGAAGCAGAATCTGGCCCAAAATGATTTCAGCTAGCTGCTGGTGCCATGTGTACATATTTGCAATGGTAAAGTAAACAATTACTTTTTGGACAGAAATCAGAATAACAACTTTAAGTTAGGCTTTTGGCATCCTTTTATTTAGCTATTCATGCAGCAACAATAGAAATCTGTGGCTAAAAAATTACTGTGGCAGTGAAAACCGAGCGCAGAAAAGGTAATAAAAGCTTTTTAAGTAAACCCGTTCTTGCAGTATTAAGAATATTGCATAAGGGTACCGCGCTCTGCCCACCACACGCTTGTGCCTTCAGTGGCGAGGTATCTACTTCTCCGGTACCACCTGCAGACGCCCAGCCAGGCTGCGGTGGTTACGTCCTTTATAAAGGTAACCCCAGAACCCTGCCCCGGCATTTAAAGAAAGCGAGTACCCGGCGGTGGTCACGCTGCCGTCACTTTCTGCCGGCTGCAGCAGAGGTCACGCCGATGCCGAGTGTTCGGTCACGCCGATGCCGAGCGTTGGGTGATGCCTCTCCCAGCACTGAGCGCTGCAGAATTTCTCAACGCACGACACAAGACCAAGCTCTCGGCGAGACACTGTTTACTTTTCCGTGCTGCCTTGGCTCCGCCAAATCTTGCTCCAGGTGCTGTGCTGCCCTGCCGGTGTCTATCACAACACACAGTGCTCACATGGGGATTTTTCATCTAGGGAGCTCCAATCTCTCCGTGTGCCTTCAGTAAAGTGGGGCCACCGCCCCGGGAGCAGGGCAGGCGATGCTCGTGCTCCCAGGAGCTCCAGGCTGGAAAACCTCCAAAGCAACTTGCAGCTGAGCAGCTTTACTCATCCATACATGTCATTTGTGCTCTGCAAGAACCAAACTGCCAGAACCACAACCGATGCAAAATGATGCAAATTCATCAGGAATTAATTTGGCTTTTTATTATGGCTGCTGTTGCTGCTTGAGCTCATTGTTTCCCCAGCTAAGAGAAAAATATTGCTCCTGACCCAATTAAACTGTCATCTAAGATGACAAAAGGTGAGGAGAGGGTAGGGAGCAACTGGAGCAACCTTAGGCTCTTACACAAATTAATTTGAAACACAGACCTCCTTCCAAACTGGCGAGCCACTTACACCATAAACAAACGCAATATGCAAAAAAACTATTTAGCCAGCTTATTGCTTTTAGGTGTTTCAGTGGCTCATCAGAATAGATTTACATAAAAAATTATAATTTCTTGGGTTTGATGCTGTGCTCTCTGCTCTCCATATACTTCCTTTTGATGTCACTGGGAGTTTTCCCTGCGTGGGATTGCGAGTCCGGCTCATCACTAAGGGACCTTTTCCTGCAAGACGCCGTCCAGCTCACACAGACGCAGGAACTGCTCCGTGAAGTTATGACTGGTCTTATGCAAGATGGGAAGCTGCCCTTAAATTATAACCAAGCCTGGAAATTTGTAAAGAGTCTGAGTAGAAAAATAAAATCCTGGCTGTTGAGAAGAAAACAGCAAAAAGCCCTCTGAATCTTAATTAAGTAAGATTTCATGGCCTTTTTATCTTCTTACTTTCCTTATCAGATACAAAAAAAGTCTCCCCACAGTTTGTTTTGAGACTGTTTTTAATAACAGCCATTCTTGCAATAAATCCTCCTTTATTATCTATGGAAAATTCTCAGTACTTCAATACTCCAGTCATCATTTCACTCTTGAACACGTCAGCTCTGCCTTCAGAACACACACTACCTTCAGAAATCCTCCTCCGATGTAAAACCTAAAATAGAGCATTCAGCCAACGACTGCGTATAAAGCAAAGACAAATAAGCTGCGGAGAGCAGGAAGCTGCCCGCCGCCGCGCACTCCAATTCACACAAGCCCGTCCTACGCCCACAAAAGCTTTGGGTCATGAGTTCAGCCCAAGGACCCTTTCCGTAACTGCAGCGATCACGCAGGCGAGGACCGCGTGCCGTAGGAGAACAGTAAATGTTTCATGCTAAAAAGCACTTTTAAAAAAGCACAGAGCCGTACGCGGCTCCCCTTCGGCTCGCGGCGCGGTGGAGGAAGGCGAGGTGAGGCACGCAGAAGCCGGTGCACTGCTGGAGACCTGGGGATGCTGCAGAGACAGCGCAAGCTGTGGCAGCCAGAGCAGAGGTTAACGGGGCTGCGGCGGCCACCTACTTCATTTAGAGGGACCCTGGAAAGGTGCTGGCTACCAGTCCCGCGCCGTGGACTGGAGGGACCAGTCTAAACCAGAGCACAGGGGACAGAGCAGGAGCAGGACCTGTCTTTACGCACGGCAGCCAGTCGGACTGGTTTGGGCCCACGCTAACGCGGCTGGCGTGAAACCGTCCCCGAGCAGCTCTGCTCCAGCAGCAGCACCCGCGGCCGCAGCCTGCGCAGGGGGGTGACCCGGCGGGAGACGAGCTTTCGGCGGTGACACCGAAGCTGACGCTCCCGACGAGCAGCAAGTCTCCGTCTCCCTCCCCACGTGAAGGTAAGAGCAGGCAGTCGTGACGGGATTTTCACCCCCTCCCGCTGACGCTCTGAGCATTTTCCAGACGTACCGCTCTGGCTGCAGGTACTGTAAGCAGAAATTAATTACATGCTGCAGCCCAGCCGTGGCACTGGGCAGCTGCTGGCTGCAGCGGGGCTTCCATCCACCCTCAGAAAGGCCAGATCCTGCCCGCTGGATCTACTCGTAAAGCACCTTGCAGCTGTGCATCAGGCCACCCGTCCCCGGCACTGCTGCCAACAACCAGACAGCGGCTGTCCTGCCCTCTCTCAGGTCCCCCATTTCCCTCATCTCCTAATCCAGACTGATGAAAACAGTTCCTATTGATTTCTCTTCCATATTAATTGTTTAAAATCTCATTGCCGTGACATTTAGAAGCTATAACGTAAAAGTGCAATGCCATCCTCGGTGGGAAACAGGATTGTTGTCTGTGCCTGTGAACCCAACGTATCTACCACCAAGCCTATCCAGGATGAGGTGCAAGGAAAAGGAGCCCATAGTTCCATTATAACATTGCTTTCACTTTCATCTTTCTAAGAGTCCCTATGTGCACGCTCAAATATTCTCCCAGCTAAAAACCTGGCAGGAATGGCTCTGGGGGTGCTTTTGCACAAGCCCATCACAGGTCCGACCGGGTTTCTTTCCCCGAAGGAGGCAGACTCCCTGCGGTCTCCAGCATCCTCTGCTCTCCCACGGCAAGCCTCGTCCCGCCGGCACGCACCGTGCTCCACCGGCCGCTTGGCCACAGCGGTTCAAGTGGCCAGCCGCCAAGGTGGGCTGGCATCTCACCCTGCACGGGCTAACTCGGGTCCTCTGCTTCCCCCCAGCTCTAACCCGACTGATGGAAACGGCATTGCGCTGCTGAACCTGCTCGAGTCACCGTGCAAGTCAGCGTCAGAGCTCGCCTGCAGAAAAAGCGGGTCTCTGCTGGGCAGTATTGCCATATTGGTGTTTTCTTTAACCCAGCTCCATCTTGGGGGTTCAGATCCCTCCTGCCCTTTTGTGCTGGGCTCCTGCTGGTTGTGCACCTGTGTAAAATAAGATTGGCATCTATGAGTTTAGGAGAGAGTGAAAAAAAAAAATGCTTGAAAAAGGTTTTCCTTCCTGATCTTCCTTCTGACAAATTTACAATAACTTGTTATTAACTCCTAATTTGTTTTCCCTCTTTCCCTCACACTCTCCCTTTTTGGAGGATTTCCTGAGACCACCATCGAGCTCGCTCGGTCACTTACCCAGAGAAGCGGGTTACGCTGGGTTGGGAGCAAACCAGCCCGTTCACTGGGACCTTCAGCAGCAGCAGCCGCCTGTGGTACCATGCCATACCTCCGCTGTAACGTACGGCCTTGGGGAAATACATCTCCTCCAGGTAGGAAAACAGAACTTTAAAACATAATAATTTCTTCAGTGAGGTTTTTTGTGCATCTTGCAACACAGGGAACAGGTCCCCCCACTGCGGGGTGAAGGCAGCGCTGTTCCCCACAGCCCTCGCGTCGCAGTGAGGTCAGACCAGCTAATTCTCGGAGGCGGCCAAAAAACCAGTGATTGGAAACATACGGCGGCTTAACTCAGCTTCCCCGGCCTTAAGCGGGCTATGGATGGCCGAGCACGGCAGCTCTCCTTCAGCAGCGCACCACGGCCGTGCTTTCCACCGGAGGGGCTCAGCTCACCCCGACACCGCTTCACCCAACCCCCCCGCTGTGGTCCTGTCCGACCCCAAAAACTACCACTCCACAAGTACCATGTGCTTTAACCTCTTGGTTGAAAAATCGAGGGGCGATGACGCCGTTGCTCACTGGCACAACACCCCACTGTGCAAAGTGACAGCGAGAGGCACCTGGATGAAACGAGGCAGCGCAGTTTCTCAGTTTGCCTCATTAATGATGTCAGCACAGAGCGCTGCACCATGGCCCGGTCAAAGGACGAGCAGCCAGTGGAGACAGTCCCACCCGCGTCCAATTTTTGCTTTGCTGCACGCGGGCTGGCGAGGACTTGCATGCTGTGGAGCTAGGGGCCACACGGACTCTGCTCCATGCGTGTAAAACACAGCGTAAGATGTCCCTCGGGATGGAAACTAGGAGAATAATGCAGGTTTCCTCCCTACTACGTTTTCCTCAATTTCTTATTATTTAAGATGTATACACAGAAAAAAAAAAAAAAAGAAAAAAAAAAGAAAAAATCCAGGAAAAAAAAAAGAGGAAAAACAAAAAAAAAAAAAAAAAAAAAAAGAAAAAATCCAGGAAAAAAAAAAGAGGAAAAACAGAAAAATAATAAAAATGGGGGGGGGAAAGGAAGAAGGCAAAAAAAGAAGAAAAAAAGGAAAAGAAAAAAAATAAAACAAAAAAAAAAGACAAAAAGCACTCTCTCAAAAGCCCTGGCTGCGTGCCTACACTGGAGTTACGTAGCAGAACCGCTGCCGCCATCCGTGCCACGACAGACAACCCACGATTTCATTTTATGATTTTAGCAAAGGCCAGGGAGGGAAATCAGCAACTTCCGCGGGCACCTTTCATGTGCTTTTTCATAAAAAAGCTGCACCGCTCGTTAGCGGAGCTGATGGAAGCCATCTGAAGGCAACCACATCAAGCGAGGACGCCTGCAGCTGGCGGGGTCCACAGCAGAGCCACGGACAAGGGCCAGAAGAATTGAGACGGGGGAACTTCGCACCCCACGACGGAGTTACCTGAGCCGCACCGTGACTAGCAGCCCAACCTCACGCAGAGCCGCCACGCGGCCGCTCCGGGCGACGGCCGTGAGGAGAGGCAGGGACGCCCACCACCCCCCGACCCTGCGGTGAACGCAGGATATGGATGCAGGTTCTGAGCATAACGGCAAAATTCTCCTTATTTGTCATTCCCCTTTGACACGAGGCTTCCTGCAGCAGCCTTTCATGCATACACAGCACGGGTTTAAGCACCTCCGCAGGAAAATACATTTTCTTTAATTTCCTACATGTATTTTTTTTTTTTTCTAGAATATAAAGGGACAATACACACCACTCCTTCCTTCCTTGGGCAGTTCTGCTGCACTGGGCTCTCCACTCAAAACTAGGTAATTACTGGAGAAGAAAAGCTTCCGTGAAGTCTCGGTCGCTTTCTGTTCTTCAGATTCAGTAATTTTAACAGCACTAATCCAGCATACCACTTACAGACTATTTTATGTCCTTTTATTTTTCATAGCATTCATAGCTTTCAGGGAAAACAGAAAACATTTCCAGTACTAATTCAATAAAGGCATCAAACTAGATTACAGCGTCTTCAATAATTTTAATGCCTTCTTACGTAGATGCTTGGTTTAAGCGTCTGCTTATGACTACGCACACAGCCCTCTCACAAAGCACTTGGGAGCTTCAACATAGAGGATGTTGAACTTCAACGTAGATGATGCTGAAGCTGACAGAGTGCAACAGAGAGGATGGGGATTCACCTCCCCTATAGACTTGCCCTCTCCACGTAGACGTACACCTCTGAGGTCACGGTCCTTTTTGGCCAACACGGAGCACGTCCAGCATCCACCTCCCCCATGCAAAACTAATACAGCCAAACCTCTCGCAGCCCCGAGCGCCTGTTTCTCCTCACGCTACAAGGGGCTGGTCCAGATGTAAACAACCCCATTATGACTACAGCAGGAGAGGAACGCCCTCCCGTTGCCCGGGGTGGGCAGTTCCCACCAGCAATTACAGCCCAGCTGGAAGGGCTCAGCATCTACCACGATCGGATGCTTTGAAAATCCGGTTGTTCATTTACTACTTCAATAGGAGCAGAGCTCTTTTGAAAAATCTAGTCCTGACTAGCCACTGAGCTTCTTTAGAAAACTGGTCCTTAATCTCTCCACATCTTGGTTTCCTCACCTTTAATTAAAAGGTATTTAATATATAAAACTCCTCCAGTGGGGCTCCGTCAGGCAAACTGCACTCAGCTTCCCTTCCTGGGAAGGATTGTGCAAGCGTTACCTTCGGTGATACACACAGTGGCATTGCTCAAAAATGCACGCTCCCCAAGAAGAAAGCCAAGGGGCATACCCCCCATCATTCTGTCTGCGGGACTCTTCTTGCTCCATGGCAATTGCACCGTAAGACCACAGGCAACAGAGTAAGATGCTCCTCATCCCTGTGGTATTCCCTCAACTCCTCACTGCAGCCGACAGACGGGGAGCAGGAGAAGGTCTGTGTGTCTGGTGGCCACAGGCAGGTCCCACAGCGGAGCTGCAGGGAGGAGAAGCCACGGCCGAGTTCGGAGGCCTGGGCAGTGCATGTGCCAGCCAGGGCAATGGAAGCAGATATGGATTAGGTCACTAATGAAACAAGCCTTAAATTAATCCCAGGGGGAATATGCATCCCAAACACAAAATCCCTGCACATTCTGGCACAGATGAAAGTCTCTTCCCAAGAAGAGCCACGCAGGAAAAGGCAGGGATGGGGGAGGGAGGAGGGGCTGGGGAGACTGGTTAGCCCTGGATCCCGCGGTGCAGTCACGCAAGGTTGCCTGCACCAACGCTCGCAGTCTTTCACTTTCTCAGGCATCAAAATCACAACATATTTGAACTAGAAAAAGAAGAAATGATAAAGAAACACATACACGCACACTCAGCTAGCCTACCAGCATGTGAAAAAGTGCCTGTGACTGAAGGTTGTGCACTTGTCTGGGGGAAGACTGCCGCCGTTGTTGTCAGCAGTGACCACATCCACTTGGCAGGAGCCGCAGCACTGAAATCACTTTCCCCCGAGACGGGCTGCGCCGGCAGCACTCTGCAGAGGTTCCTGTTGCAAGACTCCCACAGCTGGGCGTTCTCGTAAACCGTAGGTATCTCCCGTCACCCTTTTCTTCCCATAAGTACCATACCCTCCTCCGGGCGCTGAGCAGCTCCTCGGGCACGGGAGCTTCTCCGGCTGCAGAAGCTGACCCCCATCACCCATCCCCGCTGCTGCCCCGGCACCACGGGAATGAATGCAGCTACCCCGATTCCCACCAAACGCCGATCTGTCCCAGAAGGATAACTCATGCTTTGCCTAAGCAAATAGAAAGCACAGTCAGGGATCTACTGTGCAGCTTTGCAGCCCAGTCCCATCTCCAAACACCCATCCTGGGGGGTGCCAAGCCCCACTCAACAGAGCAGCAACTCCAGAAAATAAGAAAGCTGAGCGGCAAGCGGGCACGGAGGACACTGCAGCAGTTAAGTGGATTCTGCCTTCACATGAAGCCCACAAAAGCTATTTATATAAAAACACAAAAACTTTAAGCTAGACATTGAATTACATTACAAACACAAATAAAGAGATATAAATCCTTGGCTCATCCTCTGCCTTGTGGCTGGCAGCCACCAGCCTGTCAGGGCTGCCCCATGCCCCAGCCAGCGTGGGTCCCCATCTTTTTGTTCCCTCCCCTGAGTCAGAAAAGCAAATAACTTCCTCTGAGTCTTCCACGGAACGCTGCACACTTGTTGATCCCTCCCTGAGATACTGCTCGTTCCTGCTATGACTAAGCACTTAGTGCATCCTCGCGTGTCCACGTTAACACATACTCATCCTCTTAATGGCGGATTTTCTGACCCACAGCCAGGCAGGGCTCTCCGGGGCCGGCGCACACCTCCAGGACCGACCCCGGTCTGCTCAACCCCTCCCTGCTGCCAGGCTCCCGAAGGGAGGAATAACGCGCGCTGCTCGGCCAGCCGCAGCGGGCTCGGACAAGCATCAGTGGAGCATTTCACGGGGAATAACTCTCGTTTGGCACAGGCGCTTCCATGGCATCGGCCAGCCCCGGCGCAGGGCAGCCGATCTCCGCAGGAACGCCGGGAATGCACGGCACGGCCCCGGGCAGGGTCCCACAAAGCCGCCCCTGCCAAGCGCAACCAACGCAGGGGAACGGCCCGCTGCTGCTGCTTCTGCGGCCTCCACATCTGCTTGGCATTAGCCCCACGCAACACGGAAGCCCGCAGTGCCCGCTGGGGTCTGGTTTGCCACCGCCAGCTCAGGGCCAGCCCAGCACCCACGGCAGGTACTGGCACCCACAGTGGCGGTGCAGGACAGGTCTCCCCACAAGCCATATGCCCAAATCATTGCTCTGTGTTCTGCTTTGCTCCTCTGTGCCTTCCTCCCCAGGATGCTTACGCCTCAAATCTCATTCTCTGAAGCAGCACCCAGCCTCAAGGGCTCGCACCAGGCACGTTTCTGCTGGGCAGCTCGGAAAATGCACCGCTCTCCTGTGCAGCAGAGCTGGTACTCCATGCACTCGCTGAGGCTGAGACAAGCCGGAGGAGGAGCGGGGACTAAGGCTCCTTCCCAATCCTAGCAGCCACAAGATAAACTTGCCTCTGGCACCGTACAGATCTCAGCTGATGGAAGGCACCGCACCCAGCTCCTCGCAGGCTTGATGGCACCACAGATCTGGCCAAGAATTTCTATGCATGAAGGCAACAGCATCCCCCTTTGCAAACCAGATCCTTGTTACATCTAAAACAGTATTTTCACTGCTCTAATTCTTCCTGTAAAGTCACTTCAGTTCTCATCTATTTCGAAAGGCGTGATTATTGCCATTGCTTCGAGGTGAATAATATTGCTATTAAAGGTGAAGAAACAATGCAGGGTTTTTCCTCAAATGTTACAAGTGGTGACAGAACCACCATCAAGTTGTAGCCTGTCTTGTCTTAAATGCAAAGGCAGAATAAAACATGAACCTACAGCTACGGTTTATAGGAGGAATGTGACAGTTTCCAAACTACCCAATAAACCCAGAAGATGCTTTTATTGATTCTTTCGAACATTTTTAAACCAGCATTCGCAGGAGTGCTTGCCCAGGACAGCGAGGGGCTTCCACGCAACTGTCCCTGGAGAAAGCCGGCACGCAGCCCTGCACCGGCGCTGAACAAACGTGTGCACCTCCCAATTTCCTGGGGTGCCCACATCGCATCAATGGTCCAACTCGCTAGTCCCAGGCGCTGGGGACAGGCAGAGACAGCAGGCGCTCCCCGGGCTGCGGCGCAGCGTGCCCTGCCAGCGGACTGGCATTTCATTCCTCCCATCGAAGTATGTGTGGGGACCACAGCATCAATACTCCTTTTGTCATCCCCTCAGCTGACTTCATTCCTAACATATATCCGAATGGAAGAAATTAAATTACATGACAAACCCATGACATTTTACATCTGATGAATGCTGAGAAGTGTACTCACTGGGATGAATTACGTTTCACTGCTGCCAAGCATATATCTTAAGGAAACTGATAGTTATTCTGCCAAAGGGTGGGGGGAGACCAGATTCCCTTCCTGTCTATAAATATTTTTCTGCTGCTCTGCTGCCTTAAACAGAGCTCTTCCAGATTTCTGTCAGAGGGAAGGAGAGCTTGGGGCTGACTCTGACGCAAGCCTGGAGCAACTCCAGTGAGATCAAACACGGGAGCAACACCGGAGTGAGGGAGGAAGCGGGCATAACCCATGCGTACGATCGCCTACCACTCCTCTCCTCCCAAGGACTTCACCCAAATCGCTTTCCCTGTCCCACCAGGCTGCCTGCGGGCAGCCCCACAGCCCTCCCGGGTGGTGGGGTCACGGGGAGATAACGCCGGACCATCCAACATGCCAAAGATCTCTGAGGATGCTGCCGGAGGCTCTTCGGTCCCTTGGCCGGGGCTGGACTTGCAAAACGTGAGCAGCAGGTGGTCGGTAATCCGAAAAATAGGAAGCCTTAATCTGCCTGCTGCATTTCTGGAGCCTCCACAGTCACTTCTGCAACGTGCGAAGGAGAGAAGCCCAGCAAGATTCTCGACATTTTCACCAAAAGGGAGGTCTCCAGGTCATATTTTTAGAAAGCAAGCAAAGAAACTACTATGCAAACACTGGAGGCTTGTACCTTAAATCTGCTCACCAGATGTGAACTTCAAAAAGCCTCTAAGTACAATTTAGCTGTAGAAAATAGCTCTGAAAGTCCTGTGCTGTGTGCATCTGACCTACATCCCGGCCTCATTCTTTACTTCTTCAGCAAAACTATTTCTTTTTTCACTTGACCTCTGATTGTTTCCTGTTTTATCCCAAAGGCTTAGAAGCTGTAAGAAAGCGCATCGCCAGCAATTTACAAGCAAGGATGAGAGGTGTACAGCTCAAATGAAAACTCTTAATTTCTCTGTTATACCCTCGAGGGCCGAGCATTTCCCAGGCAGACATCTCGAAACCCTCTACAAAGAAACCCCAGAAGGCTGTCGGGGCACAGAGGTAGCCGAACAAAGGCGTCGCTCACTTTGTGGAAGTGCTAGGCTGAAATTTTCTCCCCAGGTACTCTGAGCAACGCTTAATGGTAGGAGCATTAACGTCTGGTCCATTCTTCCAGCTTTCTGCAAGACAGCTGATCGCTTGCCCTCTTCAGATGTTTGTGCTGGCGGAGCCTTTTGCTCTGCCCGCCTTGCCACCTCCGGCACACTCGCCTGCTGCGGGACTCCACCATGCCCACATACTGCGTTCGCAGCTGCGACGTCCACAGGCGTATCAAGGGATGAGCGCAGGTGAACCCAGGGAAGCGTCCCCATCCCACCCACGCCACCAACGCCTTCCCGGTCCTTCTGCACATACTGCAGGAAGTTACTAGTGCCTAGGAAGGGCTTCCTGACACCGAGCAACGGTGAGCCTGGAAAAAGCACGGCATGATGCAATGCAGCTCATCCAAAACCATCTTAGAACTCTGCCTGGTGCCAGCCGAGGATACAGATGTGCCACTAACCCAGTAACACACTAGCTGCGGGCAGCCGTACGCGCGGCCCCAGCGCTGACACGAGAGAAGCACCTCCAGCGACACCAGACCTTTTACAGGAACGCGTAAGGTGCTCCCGCAGGTAAAACCGAAAGATGAATGGAGATGCTGTGTTGGCTAACACTCCTGCGTTCTGGGAAAGGCACTCCTGCAACAAAACCAGAAGACAGGGGGGAAAAAAATGTTTCTGTCCGCTGGAGCCATAGTCCAAAGCTGTTTACCCTCACACATTTTTAATGATTAAAAGGAAATGTGTTTGCTGGCTCATTTTCAATACAGGTTTTCATACAAGCAACACTCCGCAGCAGCATAAACCACTCAGTTACAACTCCAGGAGAAGGAGCATCACCAAGCCCCAAAAGCTGTATGTGCAGCTGGGCCAAAGCGGAAAACAAAGTTTTAGCAAAGCTCTCCCTGTTTGCATTCTTTCCTCAGTATCATCAAACACAGCAGCAGCAGAAAGGCAGTGTTCTTCTCATGCTCGGTAATATCTCGTGGTCTGATTTTAGTCCTGACCTCCCTTTGAGCAGGAGGACCAGGGATGTGCTCAGGTCCCTTCCAGCCCCAATGCCACTGCGAGTCCCCGAGCCTCCACACTCTCCTGACACACAGCCAATGTCACAGGCTGGGATTCCCATCCCTCTACACATCACCAGAACCAGCGGCACAAGGACACAAGGGATTCACGGCATCACTGGAGCTTCACTTACCTGTCTGATCCAAGAGAGATGTCGGGTACGGGTCCTAACTGTGCAGCTCCCATCCTAAGTTTGATTATTGCATTGCAATCCTCACTGGCTGCTGAGTGAGGTGCAGGGTGTTAGCGAGGTTTGGGTACTTGGTCTTTAACAATCTGAGGCAATGACATTTCCCTTTATTTGCTGACATAATCCTTAAAATGGGAGACTTCTTTATAATAAAAACAGATGCATTCACATACACAATGACAAAACTGTCTCCAAAATAGTATCAACACTAACCTGCTTTCTCTCTTATTTTCTCACAGTAATTTATTTACATCGCAAGCACACATGCATGCTTTAGGCCTTTCATTTCTTCTTGCATTTTATGATGACAAATTCCAGGAGCAAATCTTATAGACACAGGCCTTTCACTGCAAACCCTCCAAGCTGACCAGAGTTTATTTTTAATTTCTCTGCAACAACATAGAAACAAACATTCAAGTACTACCAGGAAGGGTCTTGTATTTCTGAAACGGACCAAAGCACTTGCCAAGATGCTGGCTGACGGATGAAGACACCGAGAGGTGTCCCCCAATGAGGCAGACCCGGGGTGGTCCAGGAAAACGCTAACAGATCCCGTAGCAACGCCGAGGTGCGTGAGGTGCCAAGCAGACCCAAGCTCTGAGTCTGCAGCGGACGCCGTCCCTGTGTTTCCTCGGGCACTTAGGAAGGAAGGAAGGGATAAAAATTTAATCAGGACACCTTGCCAGGAGCAGCCCAACAGATGTAGTGCCTGCTCGCAAAGTCCCCTGGGGGTGACAGCAGCATTTATTGTCAGGTTGTAATCAGGCATTTGTACACAGCCCCAACCCGGCATGGGTTCCCGGGAGGACAGGTTTGACAGACAATGCAAAATGCTGTTCCCACGTTATGCACGGCTTCTGGAAACCAAGCTGTAAGGTGAATTTGACCTCATTTTATAGCCTGCATCAGACCGAGCAAGGAGCTGGCATCACTGCCCCGTCAGCCTGTCCCCCCTCTCATCTTAAAACCAGCAATATCAGTGCTAACCCCTACAAAACCAGGAGCAGCAATGCTCAACAGAGCGCAAACACATGCTCAAGTACTCATGCCATCGTGTTTTCCTTGAAATCCTGGCCACATTTCAGCAGAAGCCCTCGTCCCTCTGCCCACTCCTCCTCCCCTCGTTAGGAGGATCCATAACTCGTTCCCATAGGAACCATCATCAAGTCACTGGCACATGTTGACTCAATGGCACAAGGACAGAAAGGAGCTCACAGACCCCAGGATCCACCGAGCTCTTACTGGAAACGCAGACGCACGCTCACTGGTCCAGCATCATACAAAACCACAACAAAAGTGCCGGTTTGCAGGGGAATTTCTTTTAATGAAAGAGCCCTTTCAACTCCCGAAGGTACAACAAGGAAGTAAACACGCACGTGGGTGTAAGAAAATAAAGCCTTTTCATTTAAGCAACACTTAGCATAATCTCTAAAACAACAAGAAAATCCAGGCATGCTTCTGCCATTTCATACTTGGCCAGTCCGACGTTTCGCAGCGCGAGTGAGTAGGAGTGTCTTAAACGTGCACAAAGCCCGCACCCCTCAGTCACCCCTTAAAACCTCCTTTCTGCTATCCCTGGGAAGCTCTCCTGAAGCCACCACAGTCACACCTACCGACTGCAGCTCTGGGTTGACTTTAAAGGATTACTGAAGCCTTACGGAAAATCTAGGGGAGAAAGTTCATGCTACGTCTCTTCCCTTGTCTCCATCTTATCCAGAGACATGCAGGGAAACAGTCTCAGCAGCTCCAAAGCCGAGTGTTCGCTGCACACCTGCAGCGCTTCTGGTGAGCACCAACACAACCCACCAGGGCTCCCACTCTGGCCTCTTCCTCAGGTCAACTCAGGATGCCAGATGTCCACCCAGCATCTCCTGCCAGCTCTAGACAGGGTGCAGGAACCCAGGGTTTGGCCCATCATCTTGCTTGAAACGTGACACGCAGATGGTGTGGCAATTCACGGGCCGTTTGGCACGCGTTGTGAGACCACCTTCCACTTTGCAGTCTCTGTGCCCTGCCTCCAGACAAGGGGAAATCAAAACCCAGAGCCGCATCACCTGGGACTGGAACGTACAAGAGGGACCAACTGGGAAGGAGTCCTGTCGCTGCCACCAATGGCAGCGTAAATGGTAAATTTAAAGGTAAAAAAGTTTCCCTAGCTGTATAGCTAATTAAGGAATAATTAGTAATTCTAACCCACAGTTATTGTATAACGTGGCAAATCCACTCGAGCACCCACCCTCCCTTGGGAGCCCAGTTCACCAGGAGCTGCAAAGACACAGGTAATGAAACCTGGAGGCAAGGTAACTTAGTCACTCACTAATGGTCATTCCAGGCAGCACAGGGGACGTTTTCACTGCAGCACCCTCTAGACACCAACAGATTTCTGCCAAGGAAGTAACGTTCTCGCCCAGCTGAAATCCCTCCCCGATGGTGTAGCACATCTTCCACCTGGGGACACCACACATCAGCAGGCTCCCAACACGACTTTGTCCTGCTGTGAAAATTACTGCTGTCCAGAGATACCTGGAAGACAGAGATCTCAAAAGTGTAGGGGGGAAAGGCTGGTGATGTTGAAGATTCATGAGCTTTCCCCCTCTTCCTTAGCTTCTTTCGGCCACCCTGCGTCTGTCACCCGCCGAGCCCTGGGGAGCGGACCATGGGTGTGCTGGTGGGAGGGCGGCACAGGAGGCAGCTCCCAGTGCTCCCCAGCAGGCAGACCCTGCTCCCACCCGATCTCACAGGGGACAAGGGCTAAGCACAGGAAAAAGTCCTACCCTCAAAACTCCAACTCCCTCAGATAACCATGCAGAGGAAAGGAGGGAAAACGTGAGGCCGGTATACACCTTCTTTCCAAGGCCAGCACCCAGCAACACGCTGCCCTGCGACCAAGGTCTTTTAAAGCGCTCACAAGGACCTCAAAGCCCAGGAGATCCTCCTCGCCTGCGGTCGGTCCTAGCAGCTCCCTCGCCAGCCAACTCCTCTCTGCCCTGATCCCCGCAGAGGGGACTTTTGTCTGTAGACCAGAAGGGCTGGTGGTTTTCTTTCACTTCTAGTTTCCCAGCCTGCCACTGCAATCTCCCTACTGGTTTTGGATCAAGGGCTTACGCATCACCTGCCTTGGGCCAGGAGCCAAAGATACATCTCCTGGAGCCTCCACCACCCGGCCAGCCCCGCGCCAGGTAATCTACAGGCTCCCCTCCACAAAGAGGACATTTAGTGACACATCAGAAAAGCATTTAAAAGGGTTTTTCCAGATGTCCGGTAGGAAATGCAACTGAACTGACTACACGTCTCCTCTAAACGTAAGGGGTTGAAGAAGTCCAGGCTCACTTTCCTCCTTTGACTTCATCTGCTAGAAAAGCAAACACCTATGCAACCGAACACGAGAGCACGTGTTTGTGCAACCACAGCAAAGCCCGTCAGTCTCGGCCTCTCGGCAGCAGAGCAGAGCAGTTTGCATCTAAAAACACCCCAAAATCCAGTAAGGCAAAATCCTTTGGAGAAACAGAAGAATTCACAAAACTGTTTTCAAGTCACTCAAATTCAAAGCAGCTTAAATTTCTTCAAGTCACTTAGAGGTCCTGCATTCTCTTACAACACATCTTTAAAAGCGGGTCATGCTTCAGCCAAACACCTGAGTCAGAAGTCACTGCCTCTTTTCAAAAACACCCCCAGCTCTGATGGATTTTTACGCTGCTTAAATAAAACCAGAATTAGCCATCTCTACGGAAGCTCTGATGCAGGCGGAGACTTGAACGTGAGCCCAGCTGCCCATTTTGCAAAGGCCTGATTTCAGACTTTAAACCTATGTCATTCTCATCAAGTTAAATGAGAGCGTGCTTGGCTGAATTTGGGCTAATATTATTTCTGCTCTTTGCTAGCATGTTTGGATGTGCAATCCACATAATTATGCCAGATAATATCCCTCGTCTATGACAATCATATACAGAAATTAACATTCCTGAGTTCACTGTTAATAGCACCACAAAATACATTATTTTTTGAAAGGACTACACCTACCTTACAGTAGGAAGGGTGTGCACTCAGATTTTGCTTTACAGTCACGATTTTGCACTCACATTTTACTTTTCGTCCTCAGATCTCTATTAAGATGGACACGTGCATTGCAGTATTTTCTGAATCTGAGGAAAACTAGGGAAAGTTAAGCTTGTTTAATCTTTACAGCTGAGATTTATTAATATGTTAATGCTCCAAACTTTTTAAAGGTTCGGGTGCAGAGTCCGGATTTCCAACCCACCCCGCACCCCTTCGGTTCCCCTCTGCGTTTTGGCCAAGCCGTTCGGCCGCCCCACGGCCACCCCACTGGCACCCCCAGCCACGCAGCACCCCCCTTCCCGCGGCTGCCCTGCCAGCGGCACAGCGAGACGCGAGCAGCTCTGGGGACAAGAATATGTTTGGGCAAGTCCAGTGCTGAAGCTGTAATTTCACAGAAGGAAGAAGCTCCTGTGAAACACCTTTCCGTGAATGCAGGCAGGTATTGACAGTTATCCCAGCACAAAAAATGCAAAAAGTATATGTTCAGACATGTGGCCTGACTTGGAAGCACCAACGCGTTTACAGTGTGATTCTGGAAAAGTGGTTCAGGAAAGATGTTACTCCCCTGGTATTAGTATCTTTTTTTTTTTTTTAATACCATCTTCTTTTGTTGATCCTTAATTTTCAGTTAGGACTCCATTTGATCTGGTAAATGGCTCAGAATCCGAAGCATAGAGCAAAACAGAGCATTTTAATCACTCGTTCACTTGAAGGTTACTGACTTGTTAGGGATTTTATTTCCTTTCCAAGCACGGCAAACTCACTTCATTAAACTCAATGAGGCTTCAACAGGGAGCTTTTGTATCAGCATCTATAAATTACCCCAAGTAATAAAGAGAAGAAGGGAAGGAGACAGCCAGTTTCTGCCTTGCTCCAGCCATCCCCCCCATTCCCGGGTCCCTTCGCAGGCACGCATGCCCGGAGCGGAACAGGCTCTGCAGACAGTGCAGGCTGTCCTGCGGCCACCCCACCGCACCGCGGCCCTGCAGCTCCGACCGTTCCCCCAGACCCCAGCCCATCCCTTGCCAAATCTTCACCTCCATCAGGCTAAGGGGATGCAGGACTGCCTGAAGCCACTGCACCCACCCTGATGTCTCATTCTGTCTTTCATTTCCCAAGGTGAGATTGCTGCTGCTTTCTCCGAGACCTCCATTTTACTTCTCTCAAGGCAAAAGCAGAGGTGCTTCAAGGGCACAAAAGCAGCGAGACTGGTGAAGAGCCCCGTGCCAGCGACACGCTGCCACGAGGAAGGCAGCACCAACGCTGCCAGGAGGGCACACGCAGCGTGCTCCAGTGCCACAGCCTGCACACGTTTGTGTTGAAATCGGCACAACAGACGGCACTAGTGCCATCTTCGCCAGCAGCCTCTGCAGATGCCAAGAATGGAAAGGCCCACTGCGTCCGTCAGGCACGGCCCATGCAGGTGAGGGTCAAGTCAGGACAAAGCCCAGCAGCTTGGACAGCTTTTCACTGGTCAAACACAGGAACAAGGTCACAACTGCTGGAAGTCCCCTCTCGCTCTTCTCCAGGAACTCAGAAAACAAATAATACTTTGCATCTGAGTGTTAAAAAGGTGGGGGTTTTGGGTTGTTTTGGGTTTTTTTTTTGTTTTTTTTTGAGGGCTGATGCTCAGTCCAGCCAAACTTGGTTCAGAAGATGTGACCCTCACGCAACTGAAGAGCTATTCCTTTTGGGTTTCCCCTTCACGGTTCAGAGCATCCCACCAACGGGCCAACAGCCCGTTTTCAGTTTGCACCCACACCAGGGGCCAGCAAATTCGGAGACTGCACATGTGCAAGAGAGGAAGGGTCCTGCCGCTCCGGGCCCTGTCCAGGGCACATGCAATACCTACAGGGCACACGGGCAGCGCTCACAGCTCACTCCACTTCAAAAATAAGGGATAAAAGAAGCAGGACAGCATCAAAGCTGAAAGGTGCAATTCCAGATTCGTTTACATCTGTGCAAGTCTGCCAATCTGTACCTAGCCAGGGAACAGAATTTAGGCCGTGCTTTTAAAGCCACTTCATTTGAAAGTGCCAGATGTGTATCCCAGCACCCAAAAACATGTCACTAAAGACAGGACAACAAATACAAACACATACAAATATGCAAGTGTGAAACAAGTTTCCAGCTTTCTCCCAAGCATAAGAACCCCAAACGAATATTGTGGAAAGGGCAAAGTAAAAAACTGTTAAATTATGAGATTGCAAAATTTAAACACAGAGCACTGTTTGTACTCGATTCCTTGACCTCCCACTTCAAATGCATTTGTGCGGCATACAACAATAACAGGGCAAGAACACTAACCAGATCTGTGTGGGATAGGAATAAATTTGGGTCTGAAATGAGGGGCATCTGTTCTTTGTAATGGCAGACACCAGAGATCTGGATCTGTGAGCCAAAACGAAAGCAATAAATGCACAAAATCATGGAGAGCCATACTGTTACATGCATCCAGCTTCTCTTGACGTCAGTGAAGTTGTCTATAAGTTAACTAAAACCAGAATTTGACCATGAATGTATACAGAACTGAACACGAATTAAATGTAAATTGAACTCTTCTAAAGAGACTGTATTCTGCTAAAAAAGAAAACACAGGAAATACGAAGGCTGAAACTGATTACTCAAGAGAAGCTACCACAGGGACAAAATTTCCATCCTTCCTGAAAATAAATCATAAATTGCATATACGGAAATCTAACTCTTTATGCAATGGCTAGAAAAATAGAAAGCTTTCATATGCATCCTTGAACTTTTTATTATATACATCTATAGTTATAAGACACACAATGATATTATGAAAAAAGTATTTTGCTGTGCCATCATCTATGGGATAGCACGTTGCAGCAGCCTGAGGCTAACCTCAAACCATTGCTGAGAGAGACTAAAAAAATAATTCATAATAATAATAATAATAATAACAACATTTGCCTGGATCCCCTGAGCAGTGTTAACTTACGTCCCAATGGTCACAAACAAAAGGTGGCAAACCTGACCAAAGCACGGCTCGGGCCATTGTAGAACTACTCCCAGACCAAGGATCATAGAATCATAGAATCATCTCGGTTGGAAAAGACCTTTAAGATCATCAAGTCCAACCGCTAACCTAACCTTGCCATCCCACCACTAAACCATGTCCTCGCTAAGCCCAGGCTCACGTTCGCTTCACAGAAGTGGCAAATGCCTTTTCCTGTGTCTTGCTGAGTGTTAGCCAGGAGAAAAATCCCCAATAGCCCAAACTGATATTACTAACCTACTTTCAGAGATAATGCATTTAGGGCAAGTGCTTTTATTACCTACTGACAGCAAACCCCACTACTACTGAAAATTGGAAATAACTCATTCTTTTTCAGCTTGCTTCTGCTCTGGGGTTGCGTCTGAGCCCCTCCCTCGGCAGTGCTGACAGGAGTCAGGGCACGGAGCGAGGATGCCCAGGAACGTGCCTGCGGAGGTGGCCGATGGCTACAGAACTGGCTGCGAGGTAGGGGCAGGTGGCTGCTCCAGCTGGTGCCACTACCAACTGAGCAGGACGACAGCTCGGCCACTGACCCCGAGAGTCTTTCCACCTCGTGTATTTTCAAAGTCAGAGGGCTGGCACAGCCACCAGCCCGAGCTGTTCCCAAAGAGGGGGTGCACAGCCCAGATGGACCCGTCTGGGTCACGATCCACGGGTTGCACCCAAGGATGCTACGACAAGAAGAGATGTGCCACACCTGTATGCGGAGGTGGACGGACTGCAAAAGGGGTGCTGTGGACTCCCTGAAACGTTACAGGGTCTGCTTCTGTGAAAAGAGAGGGGCTGCCGTGCTCGGCATGGAAAACTACGCAGCAGCATCGCACAGGGCACGGTGAGAGCGTGAGGAGAGAGGAGGGTGCTCTGTTCTGGGCACGGGAATGATGCCGCTCGCTACGTGCACTACGATTGTCCCAACTGAACAAGTACTATGTAAAACAAACATCACTAGATAGAAATGTGTCTTCTAATCCAGTGTCAAAAAAAGCTTTTTTCAGGGTTTTGTTTCTTTGTCAGATCCGTATTTCCTCTCTCTTCTCTATTTTATGAGAAGCTAGCACCAGCTGTTACTATCACTATGTCTAACGACCTGCAAACCTTTTGGTACGCAACTATTTTGTTTCGTTCTTTCATTTCCTTTTGTATCTGCAGTGATTATGAAAGAAACTGAAGAGATGCTAGGAAAAAGGGGAGGGGTGGGGGGGAGAACACTGCAAGTTTGGTATTAGCCTTCAAGTTGTGAGAATTCCCTTAAAGACAGGGGGAGGAGTGCTCGCAGCAAAATTCACACCCAAAGTAGCAGAGCTGGACTCAGCACCGTACCCATCCACCCGGGCTGCCTTTACAGGGAGGATTCACTCCTTAAGATGTTGTAATGCTAGCGCTGTAAAACATTCAATGGCATAGGGAACTATACAGATTAAAACATATATATATATGTTGTTATTAAATGCATCTCGAGCCCCCTGAGGCCAGAAGATTGCAGGCATATTTAGATCTAATATGCTAGCTAGGCAGGAAGGTTTCTGAGACCTGGCCAGGCAGGGAATTTGCAGAAGGTGTACCCGTACCTCAGTGTATCACCCCAGGCTATCCACCTAAACAGAGCACGGCTTAGGGGGCTGTCACATAAAACACAGATTAGGAAGGTGAAACCTTCCCAGATTTCTAGTTTCTCTTTGTTAAGCAATAACAGCAAAGAGATTTCCCACCGCGCTTAGGGAAAGCTGATCAGCTGGACTAATCTCTAGTGCACGCACCGCCTGCAAAAAATATTGCAGCAGACATCCTAAAAGCACGAGTCTTATGAGAGTTAAATGAAGGTTTTGGAGAGAAAAACAGTGTAAAAGGGAGCAGAGGGAGAGAAAAGAACCCTGGCATTTCACAAAAAGAAAAAAGGGAGCCAGAGAGACATGCAGTCTGAGGCTGGGAAAAAGGCCATTGTCTTCAATAGCTGTTTGTTAACTTGCTGTCATGTGTGTCTTTTGGGTCTTTTCTTGTCCAGATAGACTCATTTATTAAGTCCATCCAAAACCAGTTCTGCAGTGCAAGCTGCTCACAGGTTTGGGTACGAAGCCTCAACATTGACTTGTTTCAGCCCCGTTTGTTTCGCTTTACAGGAGCGGCTGAGAGACAGCCAGGATCTCAATGCGGCCAGAGCAGGGTTTGCAGCAGAGGAAGATTTAGAGAGGTGCAGCGACCAGATGGCCAGTTGAGAAATAAGGCCTAATTAGGGTGAAATTTTGTCCCAAAGTGTTAATGGCTGAAGCACAGCAAAATATGCACCAGACTACAAAAACTCTTTGAACTCGGGTGCTCTCATGGTAACTATCAGTAATACACTGCCTACCAAAAAGAGAGGTCTATCCATGTCGTACTCCAGCTGAGTGAAATTGCTTTGATTACTCCCTCATCGCACAGAAAATCTGAACTGCAATTAAATTAATTTACTTTACGAGAATGTCCCATTTTCCTGATTAACACCTTCCATGTTCAACAAAAAGCATCTTTCGGTAAAGTCTCTCTCGCACTGCTGCACTGGGCAATTTTACAAACAGGCCAAACCACAAAGCTTTGTATCGGTGAAAGCGTGGGTAGTATTTAAAATAATGTCTTCTTTTTTCAGTGCATCTCATCCACCTTCAATCCTTAATTTTTCTTAAGTTGCCCTTAACCACTTGTGTCCCATCTTCCCCAACAATTGGTTTCTGAAACAAGGCTGTGGTGCTTAACTCCGTGCTGTGCAGCTGAGTCCAGGCAATGACTGCCAAAAACTACAAAGAAAGATTTCTTATGGTGCAAACAGCCTTCGGTAAGGATCATTTTGCACTGATAAGCCTAGGTTTAGGGTTACTGCCGGGAAAGTTTAGGAAATTGGAAAGTTAAAATTAATTTCATGTATTTTAATATTTTTTAGCCTACATTAAAAACATTTGCTATAACGATTTTTATAAGAACACCCATTCGATTGTATCAACTATCCACCTCTACTAGTATTCCCAACTAATGCCATCATAGAAGTGTTAGTCAATCAGCTCTGACTTACGTGTGCTTACATTTATGCAGATATTCCTACATCAGGCAAGGTCTGTCAAAGCACACTACCTTAAAGGCCGGGTATTGTTAGATACCTGGGTGAGAGCCAAAAACATCAGGCAAACAGGAGGGCTGACAGAGCCTAGAAACATCCCAGCTTTTCGGACTCCTAAGCTTTTCCAATCCGTGCCCTAAATTAATAATCAGAAAGATTATTATTGCTGCTTTGGAGTTGTCATATGTCATTAATGCTACTGCCTTCAAAGAAATTTATGGAGATTTATCATAAGAAATCTAGCAGGGAAGAGCATTGCTGGGAGTGTTGTACTGCTGAGCTAAAATATTACTCATTTCTGTGAGTTCTAATCTTTTGGAAATCACGACCAAGAGAAGCCCCTATTCAGAAAACACACGGAGAAAACACAAAGCTCTGTTTATCTATTTGCGATTCAATCACATCATCTCGCTGGATGGGTAAACTGCATATTGCCTCCCAATTGTATTGCTCTCTCAGACAGCTGTTTGGTGCTACAGTATTCATCACCAAGCATCCATGGCATTAGCTCAACAATGCAGCCTCCAAAGCAATAAAAAGACCATTTTTGTTTTCCATAGTCCAGGAGTTAACCCCAGCTGAGAAACAAAGACAAGCAGCATGATTCATTTTAAACATCTGTGGGCCAGAGCCACACTTCTTTACATTAGGCTATGTTTTAAGTTGGTTTCCAACCAGGTCTCTTGGCAAAAGGGGAACGACAGCCAGCCCCGGCGCTTCATCCAGCGGGAACGGCACAGCTGAGAACAGTTTGCCTCGCTGCATTGTTCCTCGCTAACTCCCAACACATTGCCAGCCGCGCTGCAGCCCACTAAGGCCTTTCTGCAGCGCGCTCCACTATGGCAATACCGGTTAAAGCACTTCTATACACAGAGAAAATACATTGCATTTGCTGCCCGTTCGCCCAGACACACTTGCAAGAAGCCAAGAAGTCCCTTCATGAGCAGCACGTTCCTCCTGGGTGCATGTGGTCGCTCCTTCCCCAGCCAGGGTGCCATGGAGCAAAGTCAGTGTGAGTGCTCCAAGCTACCCCGAGACTCCAGGATTGATTATGCTATAAATAACTCTTGCACTGAATTACTGGAACAACTAAATTTTAATTGGGTAACCCAGGAAATTATCCTCATTTTTCTATGTAAGCTGCTTAAGGGACATGCAAGTAAACCTGTGGACTACTCAACAAGGACAACCAGCGGATAGTATTATCTGCGAGGGGAAAAAAAAAAAAAAAAAAAAGGATTGATTTAGACAGATGAGGATTAAGATATGGAAAAGTAGCTCTTGTAGTTCAGCCCAGACAAAAGGAGTCATAAACATAAAAACCTGCAGAAAGAATAACAAGCTGTGAGCCTCACCGCTGGGCACAAGCATCAGCAACTGCAGGAGAACCAGTATGGGGTGGACTGGAAGGCCAGTTGGGCAAGGGAAGAGAACATACAAAGTAAAGGAGCATTTTCAGAAACCGTGTTGGGCTTACCAACCACCTTAGATCAAATGAGACTGAGATTGGATGAATTAAACTCCCCAATCTTCAGATGAAGGTTTGAGCAAAGCGTAAAGGAAGAACAAAAGCCTGAACCGTTGGGATGTAGAAAATGAAGAGACGAGAGATGCCACGTGCAAGAGTAAAACCAAGTTAGTTCATCAAGGATTTTACAAAGCTAGAGATGGTAGGTGGCATCAAAATAATCATGGTTCAGGAATCCTACTCATTTTAAAAGGTTATGAAAAATTGCATTCTCCTAGCAGGGGAGAGGTGAGGAGGGATGGACTTTGACACACTCAGCTCCAAACGGGGAAAAAGGGAGACCAGATCCCCTTTCACAGTCACCACAAAAATAGAAAAAAGGAAGTATCCAAGACACCATACCTGAGAAATTCAACAAAAGGAACACACAAAAGCAAATGTTTTCCTAGACTTCTCAAACCTTAAAATAAACTGCTAAAGTTGTTGCTGCGAGTGATAAACAACATGAGTATTCAGTAACACATAATAGGTTCACTTACTCACAGGTTATTCACTGTTTGGAAACAATTGGATTCCTTTTCTTTCTTAAGACCTTTAGAATATCCTGAGAAGCAGTTAAGGAGAAAAAAAAAAAAATAATACCCCTGCTGATGCATACCCATACTGGTAATGATAATCACCACTGGATCATTTCATGGAGAAATGTGCTATGTAATTAAACGGCTTCTCCATCATACATGCCACAGTGTTCCTCAATGCTCCCCTGCCCCCAGGCTGGGGAACAGATTCATTTCTCCAGTGCAAGAGCTGGGGATAAGCCCACAGCTGGGACTGGCGCAAGGCTCCTCCGTGGAGGCTGTACCAGGAAAGGCTCAGCGCAGGGCTGTCCCTCGGCCCCCCACGACCAGCTCCCATAGCAAAGGGCAAACAGTGCTCCGGGCTTGTTCCCACGGGCAGTGCTACGTTAACGGTTGGACCTGATGATCTTAAAGGTCTTTTCCAACCAAAACAATTCTTACGATTTTTTTTGCCGTTGCACTGATGCTTACCAAGAGAACCAGTGCTTTGGGCCAGAGACCAGAACCGGGCTGGGATCTACCCAGCAGTGTCTTGAAGTTTTCAGCATCCTGCTTTTGTGGGGCAGGCTGCTGGCAGCCCCTCTCCTTGCGGCCACGGAATATGGCGTACTCCTGGTCCAGAAGCAGACTGGTGAGCTCTCGCATACTGGTGGGGGTAGTGCACTGTGCCAGCGGTTCAGCTTGTGCCACGCTTGCTCTCCATCTGGAAAGCCCCAAATCAAATCCCACACGTAGGTTTTGGCCCGCTAAGGTGGGGTTACCTGCAGTGCAGCTCTTGTGCAGAGCGTAGGCTAAGACAGCTAATTTGTTCTCTGGGATAAATGTTAAAATCCTAACAAAAATTAATAACCCCATTACATTAAAAAAGCGCATGAAAAACGCAAAGCTACCTGGCTACACCTGTATTTAGCAGCAACTTTTTCAGTCCTTCCTAGAGCAACAGGTAACGCTTACACCCAGTCTGCAGTTACTCCCACCTGCATTTTGCAGCTCTCCAGTGCACAAAACCTGGCAAAAAGCATCTGATGAAGAGACTTGCTCTCCCCTAGCTCCCGTAAGCTCCCCTTATCAAGGCAGCCTGGTTTCATGCCCAGCTCCTTCCCTTTTCCTGGATTACCTCCTAGAAAACTGACTGCAGAACCCTCCCCTAAATACCGGCATTTAATATAAAGCCTTTTCATTTAATACCCAGCATTTTTTCCAGGCATCTGTCCCTCATGAATCTAAACAAATGGCTGCACCTTTGGTGGATTTCCAGCTCTAACATTCATATGTTAAGATGAAAATAACACTCTACTTAGAGCTGGAAGTCACTCTTTAAATTACACATTTTCAGAGACAAAAGTTTCCTTTGGTCTGGTGAGAAACGTGACTGACTTGGGGCAGCACCTTTTTCTGACCCTCCCAAATCGCTTGCATATTACTGTCAAATTACCAAGACCTACAAACTTCTTGAATTTTTTAGCATGCTAATGCCGCACTGGAATAGGACAGTGTTTTGTCTCTGCCTGGATTTCTACTTCAAAGGATTATTAAACTTGACCTAGCAGAATGTAAGGCTGCCTGCTCTCAGTCTTTATTTGGAAAGTAGCTGAACCATTAGCTGTCAATTAGCATAAATTCTTCTGTTGGAAGCACTGTCTCCATTGCACTCGACCCCACGAACTCATTTTCAGGATACTAAGAAGAAAGGGAATACATGAACAAAGCTCCGGTTTTTTTCCTATTATTCAAGTCATCTTATGCATAAATACTGGTAATAGTTTATTAAATCTCATTTGAGGTTTTCTGGCTTCCTAATTCATAAATTAACAAAAATTACTTGATGTTTAAAACAACAGCTTTTGAGGATTCAGCATACAAAACTCGATAACAACATATCTTTGGCTGTAGCGCAGTTCTAAGGAAAGGTAAAGTTCACCAAGTGATACAGTACCAATCTGCAATGTGTGTGCACAATCCACTGACAACCAAAACCAAGTTACTGCCCCGATTACTTTGAACTCTGGATATGCCAGTACATGAACTTTTCTAACAAGATGGCCAGAAACTCTGATTCTAAGCAATTCAAACTAAAATTCCTATAGAAGTAAATTATTTAGATTATTCTATTATTTAGAATATTCTACTGGTAACTGCTTCTGAGTATTAAATGACCTTGGACAATGCATCTGGACCTGCTCTTCTGTGGAATTCTCTTGTGCTTTTCTTCAACTATAAAATGGTACCAGGAGTGTGACCACCATACACAATATTTCAATAATACCCATGACAGAGCAGCAATGGACTTGCTATAGTACCTGTCAATTTGCTTCTGGAGTTAAAACCCTTGTACCAAAGACCTTTGGTTTTGCTTTCACTGTAAGAATTACAGCAGTGTAATTTAACGAGAAGCTAAAACACTAAGTCTGTCATCTCCAGCCCAAGCCACTGCTGGCCCTTGCTAACAAAACGCAAGCAGTGACATTTATACCGTATGTTGGCAAAACAGAAGCGGGAGCAGGGAGGAGGCTGTCAGGGATGCACAGAGAGTACGGGCACTTCAACTCCTTATTTCTAACAGAAACTGCTCCAGCATCAGAGGCCAGGTCAGCCACTCCCAGGCCCATCAGTGCCCCTCCTGTGCAGACGCCTGCCCAGTCTCATAACCCTCCCCAGCAATACAATACTGATTTCACTGACAAGTTGAACAGAGGGGGGGAAAAAAAAAA